>CM039507.1:22685314-23199466 GCA_022432975.1 Begonia masoniana
AAAACCCGAGTGTTACAAACCCGGCCCAACTAGAATTCGGGTCACACCAAATTCTAACATAGGAAAGAGACGTCGATGTAAAAAATCAATATAAAATATGTGAGAATTTGAGACAGAGAGAGAGAGAGAGAGATTCAGAAAAAAAAAAAAAGAAAATAAAGATGGCAAACGACAAGAGAATAATTCAGGAGTTGTTGGTTGTTTTTGAAAGGTGGTAAAGAAAACCAAAACTCAAACTCTTCTCTCACCTTCTTCTTTATCATCTTCAAGAACGTTACGATGTTTGGAGATCCCGACCAAACCCATATTTCCTTCTCTAACACAACTCCGATCGCTTTGAAGTTGCGACGTTTTTAAACTGACGTGTCCCTTTCTAGTTGTCCAGACATGTTTTGTAAAGGCACTTCCTAGAGAGAGAGACGAGAGAGAGTATGTTGTCGTTTGACTCTAATATGAGCTTTACCCTATAATTATATCGCGTCTATTGTAACAGATAAGATAACACTAAATCACCAATGCATTAAAAGGTAGTCCTTTTGAAATCAAAAGGCTACCATGAAGGGATGCTTCCGTTACATAAAACAATTTATTTGTCTTAAGTATAAAAATCAAAAGCCTCATTCGTCGGGACTCATCACAGTTCCTTCCACCTGTTGAATCCTCTAAAAAAAATTCATATTCCCATCCTCACCCATGGCTACTTTAATTCTCAAAAACCGATCAAATAAAAATTACTTTCTTCTTCTAAGCAGTGCAAGCAGGTGGGTTCTGCTTTCCAGACAGCTTGGGTTTGACGTTGGAACACAGAGATTTCACCAGACCATCTTTTCCATTGTAGGTAAGGTCGATATCAGAGATTTCCACCTTCTCGTATGGAACTCCTTTGCTGCAAACCAAGTTTACGGCCACCGGAGTCGCCGAAGTGCCTATGATGTTCTTGAAGGTCACCTTGCTAATCTTGACTCTCGATGGAATCTGAAAAAAAAATGTGTAAATTACAATTTTTCATTTTAAAGTTGATATCTTTGAGTGTAATCCTACGGTAGCTCAGCAGTACACAAATTCCAAGGGCAATAAAGTTGGTCGATGAGCACAGGATTCATCACGTTGTCCATGATGATATCTTCGAAGTGAATATCGGAGACAGCTCCTTCTTTAGAAGCTGGCCATGTCTTGATTCTTACTCCATTGTCAGTGCCTTTGAAGGTGTAGTTTTTGACTGTAAACCCAATTACAGTCTCTTCTCCTGCGTTCCTTCCTAGACTTCCTACGCTAATCCCGTGTCCAAGTCCACATGTTACCCTCGTGACCGAGATTTGTCGACTTCCGTCGCCGAGCGAGATACAGTCGTCGCCTGTCGCGATGTTGGAATCAGTGATGTTGATTCCGGTCGAGCGGGCCAAGTGAATTCCGTCGATGTTTATGCTGTTTTCAGGCGCGGTGATTGTAAAGTGATAGAATGTCAAGTTTTGGCATCCAATAAGATTGACGTGAAAATTTTTACTATTGAGCGAAGTTACTCCTTTCACTACTGAATTAGTGATGAATTGAACCTCAAATTCTGCAAATAATAAAATAATAATCATGCATTGTGCACATTTTCACATTTTCAAATAGTAAATGTCGTCAAAAAAACAATGAAGAGCATCAAGAAATCGAAATCTTACGATAGCAAGCTTGTCACACTTTGAGTATGTGCCACAATCATTTTGCCTCCAAGCAATTTGGCCTTGGCCGTCGAATACTCCTCTGCCAGATAAGGTGAGCCCGTCGATTTAATTGAAAGTGCAACTATCACCCAACGTGTCGGGGTTTGTCGGAGCTTTCAATATGCCTTGAACGTGAAGCTCAATCGGACCCTTGCATGGCCCTACCAAGGTTATTTCACCCAAATTATAAGTCCCTCCCGGCACTACCACCAAGTTCGATCTGGTTGAAGCACACGCTTCCTTCCATGCATCCGACAACGCCTATTCACGACCAAAATGAAAGCATTAGAAAACATTAAAATGCTATTCAATATTTTAATCCTATTATAACGTTGTTAATTCAACCATTCACTTTAAACTAGAAATTATATATAATCTGTACTAACCTTGATCCATTGCTTAATTACGTTTTGCTTTCAATGTTGCGGAATCTCCGTTCTTCTCCTTAAACCTTTGTCTTTGATTTTCTCTTCGATGATTCAGAGATTGAGAGAGATAGATTGATTGAATAGTAAAAGAATTCTCTTGTTAGGATGAGGAAGAAGACAACCATTCAAAAGGTAATCCTCCATACTTACCCTTTCACTTATGTCTCTTCATTCATACCCGTTCAATCATACCTCTTCAACTATAATGTATATTAATTTAATAAGGCTAAGGAGAGGGAATTAAAACCCAATTGACATTATTTCTTTTATACTTAACAACCATCACATTAAGCACTTTAATATAAAGTCAATGTAACTATAATTTACATAAGCCATAAATAGATTATTAATAATAATCTAACAATCTCCCACTTGGCTCATGTTACGAGATCTCAGCTCCTTTAATTTAATCCATCGGATTAAATTCATCACAACTTGTAATTCACAACTTAATAGTGTACCATAATGTGAATTAACTAAGTCACCTTTCATAACGAATTGAGAAATTGAATCATGGCAGGCACAAGTTATTTGGCAACATGATTCTTTCCATGTATCACTAATTTCTCAATCCGCTATAACTTTAATTGAAGAAACACTATAACCTTCCACTTTAAATTTCATAAAGTATCACATGTTATTTGAAAACAACAATAATTGTATACACCATAATACAAATAACATTAAACATACAAAAACATATCCATAATGAATTCAAAAGTGTTCACATAATACAAGTTACACTATCATAATCACATTAGTAAGGACTTGTCACCTAAACCCATCCTTTCAACATGTTCCTTAAAGGTCTTGGGTGGCAATCCTTTAGTTAATGGATCCGCTATCATTAAACTTGTACTTATGTGTTCAATGCACACCTTTTGTTTTTGTATTTCTTCTTTGACTGCCAAATACTTCAATTCCATATGTTTTGCTCCTTTCGAGTATTTGTCACTCTTTGAGAAGAATACAGCTGCGAAATTGTCACAATAAATCCTTAGCGGTCTATCTATACTTTCGACTATACTTAGACCCAAGGTTAAGTTCCGCAACCACAATGCATGAATAGTGGCCTCAAAGCATGCCACAAATTCTGCCTCCATAGTAGAAGTAGAGAACGAAGATTGTTTTCCACTTCTCCAAGATACGGCTCCTCCAGCTAATAGGAACACGTAACCGAATGTAGATTTCCTTGAGTCTACACATCCGGCATAGTCTGAATCCTAGTATTCAATAACCTCAAGTTTATTGGACTTTCTATACATGAGCATGTAGTCCTTTGTTCCTTGCAAGTACCTAAGGACTTTCTTTGCAGCTTTCCAGTGATCCATTCCTGGATTACTTTTGATATCGGCCTAACATCCCCACTGCAAAACTTATGTCGGGCCGAGTACATGTTTGAGCATACATTAAGCTCCCAACAGCTGATGCATATGGAATAAATTCCATTTCCTTTATTTCCAAATCACTTTTTGGACATTGTATTTGACTGAATTTGTCCCCTTTCTGAATTGGAACAACACCAGCAGAGCATTTTTCCATTCTGAATCTCTCTACAATTTTATCGATATATCCTTTCTGAGACAATCCTAGTAATCCTTGTTGTCTATCACGGAATATTTCTATTCCAATTACATAGGATGCCTCACCCATATCTTTCATTTCAAAATTTCTAGATAGAAACTCTTTTATATCATGTAACATTCCTTTGTTGTTAGAAACTAGAAGAATGTCATCAACATATAGGACTAATATACTAAACTTGCTCCCACTGACCTTCATATAAATACACCGATCAACAGTATTTTCTATAAAACCGTACGACGTAATGGTATCGTTAAACTTGATATACCATTGTCTAGAAGCTTGTTTTAGTCCATATATTGACTTCTTCAATTTACACACTAACCTTTCATTCCCCGTAAGAAAGAATCCTTCAGGTTGATCCATATACACTTCTTCCTCTAAGTCTCCATTCAGAAAAGCAGTTTTTACATCCATTTGGTAAAGCTCTAAGTCATAATGAGCTACTAGAGCCATAACAATTCTTAAAGAATCCTTCTTAGAAACTGGAGAGAAGGTTTCCTTATAGTCAATACCATCTTTCTGAGTGTAACATTTGGCGACAAGTCTAGCCTTATACCTTTCAATGTTACCTTTTGAATCACGTTTGGTTTTGTAAACCCATTTACAACCGATTCGTTTAAACCCTTCAGGTAACTCAACAAGTTCCCAGACTTTATTGTCATCCATCGATTTCAACTCTTCTTTCATGGCATTCAACTACTTTTCAGAATTTGAACATTCCATGGCTTTTATGAATGTGTCTGGATCTTTATCATTGCTCAAGTCACATTCATATTCAAGTGAATAAATCACATAATCATTAGGAATTGCAGATCTTTTTGACCTTACTGACCTTCGCAATTCTTGTGATTGTTCACTAGTGACTTGAATATCAACATTAGGCTCATCATTGACTTGATCACTTTCTGTGGTTTGAATATTCACTCGTTTTTCCGGTATGTTGTTAGACTGTGATACAACAAGAGGAACAATGACTTGATGAGAATCTTCAGGTGTAGTTTCCTCCACCCGATTCTCATGAATATTCACTTTTCGTGATTTATCACTCCCACTGATCTGGCCATTCTCAATGAATCGAGCATTTCCAGACTCAACTATCCTCGTACTATGATTAGGACAATAAAAGATGTACCCTTTTGACTTTTCTGGATAGCCGATGAAATAACCACTAATGGTTCTTGCATCGAGCTTCTTTTCATGTTGATTGTATATCCTTACTTCTGCTGAACAACCCCAAACATGGAGATGTCTTAAACTAGGTTTCCTTCCCGTCCACAGTTCATAAGGGGTCTTAGGAATTGCCTTACTAGGAACCCTATTCAACAGATATGCAGCAGTCTTTAAACTGTGCATCCACAACGATAAAGGTACAATACTTTTATTCATCATACTTCTAACCATTTCCATTAGAGTACGATTCTGCCTTTCAGCTACACCATTTTGTTGTGGCGTACCAGGCATTGTATACTGTGCACAAATACCTCGACTTTCGAGAAACCTTGCAAATGGACCTTTACATTGTCCACTTTCATCGAATTTTCCGTAATATTCATCACCTCTATCAGACCTCACAAACTTTACTTTTCTATCTAACTGTCTTTCCACCTCATTTATGAACACTTTTAGAATGTTCACAAATTGAGACTTTTCATGCAGTGGATACAAATAACCATAACGTGAGTAATCATCAATAAATGTGATAAAATACCTTTCGTCGTTCCAAGACGGAGTATCGAATTGACCACATATGTCAGTGTGTATCAATTATAACAGTCCATTGCTTCTTGTGCCCTTAGATTTAGATATGTGTGTAGTTTGTTTACCTTTGATACAATCTATACACACATTCCAGTCATTAAAATCTAATTGAGGTAAAATATCACATTCCATTAACCTCATTATCCTTTCTTTAGATATATGACCTAATCTTTGATGCCACAAGAAAGCTGAACTCTCATTAAGTGCACTACGTTTAATACCAACATTATTATCAACATGAAACAGAGATTCTATAAATTTAACATTAAGATTGAATCGATACAAACCATCCATTAAAATACCAGAACCATAATAGTATTTATGTTTGTACAATATAAATAAACCGTCTCAATCTCAAAATTAAAGCCTTTACAATCCAACTTAGAAACAGAAACTAAATTCCTAGCACATTCAAGAACATAGAGACACTCTCCAAGATCCAAATGACAACCAGTGTCCAGGATCAATCTATACGTCTCAATCCCTTCAATGCGAGCCTTCATTCTATTTCCCATATACAAGAACTTTTCAGTTCCGTTTATGGGTTGGATCGAAAGAAATCCCTGCGTAACATGAGACACAAGAGTAGTAGCACCAGAATCTAACCACCAAGAATTATTAAGTACTTCCATAATATTTGATTCAAAACATACTGAAAAAAATAGTGTACCTTTCTTTTCGAACCAGACTTTCCTTTTCAGGCAATCTTTCTTGAAGTGCCCAGTCTTGTTATAGAAGTAGCATTTAAGCACCTTTCGGATATGTCCCTCATTCACATTTAATGGGGCTTTTCCTTTCTTTCGGTTCTTCTTACTTGGTCCTTTCTTGCTACCAGTTCCTTCATGCTGAAATGTCATGTTAACGGAGTGATCTTTTATTTTCTTCAACCTCCTTTCTTTTTAAATTAACATGGCCTTTATTTCTTGAAAGTTCCATTTCTCTTTTATGGTGTTGTAATTCACCTGGAACTGACAAAATTCAAAAGGAAGAGAGTTGATGATGAATTGAACCAAGAATGATTCCTTCACATCCATCCCCAATGACATCAGCTTGGCAGCTAGATTCGCCATACATGTCACATGATCATGAATGGATTGCGACTGTAACGACCCTTTATCCCAGCAAGATATTGTCCGCTCTGGGGATTGGGCCGTAGCCCAATATCCTCCCCTCACGGCTTTGTTTGGCGAGAACTTCCAAGTCGGTCACCCAACCTGGAATTGCTCTCGCCGAAGCACTTTTAATTTCGGAGTTCTTATGGGATCCGTTGTCAATTGTGCTCCAAAACGCGTCTTGCTATGTTGGGAGGGTCTCTTTACATATGTTTCATTTCCACATACTTCCCCAAGCTGTGTGAGATTTTCCGCCCCTCTTTTTACGACCCGTCACCTTCGGTTCGCCCGCGCGGACGTACCACTATCCGGGTTCCGGTTCGTGCAGCCATCATACCCATACGTTCACATTCGGGTCATCACAATCACCCACCCTCGGGGGCCCAAAGTCCTCGTTGGCCACATTTCCGGTTGGGTACAGGCTCTGATACCATTTGTAACGACCCCTTATCCCAGCAAGATATGTCCGCTCTGGGGATTGGGCCGTAGCCCAATATCCTCCCCTCACGGCTTTGTTTGGCGAGAACTTCCCAGTCGGTCACCCAACCTAAAATTGCTCTCGCCGAAGCACTTTTAACTTCGGAGTTCTTATGGGATCCGTTGTCAATTGTGCTCCAAAACGCGTCTTGCTATGTTGGGAGGGTCTCTTTACATATGTTTCATTTCCACATACTTCCCCAAGCGATGTGGGATTGTGACGACCCCCTTTTTACAACCCGTCACCTTCCGGTTCGCCCGCGCGGACGTACCGCCATCCGGGTTCTGGTTCGTGCAGCCATCGTACCCATACGTTCACATTCTGGTCATCACAGCGACCAATCAAACTTCTTGGTCGTCAATTCACTCATGAGATTTCCAACAACGGACTTATCTGTAATGTCCGATTGGGAGTATTCTTTAATTCTCAACATGAACTCCTTAGCGTTATCAGTCTTTGGCATCGATGACTTAACATTTTCAGCTATCGTCAACTTCATCAAGCTCATACACAGCCGGTTAGACCACTCCCAAATCTCAATAACGGATTTGTCAGCTTCCGTACTGGTCTCATTAATGGCTGCCGGCTTTTCACAAATTAATGCTGCGTCCAAACCCATTACACCCAATTGAAATTGGATTTGTTCAGACCAATCAGCATAATTTAAGCCGTTGAACTTAACTAAGTTGTTGCCAGAAGGTAACCCATTCATAAATGCTGCAAAACATACATGCTCATACTTTAATACTTTGAGTAAGCAACAACAGATTCAAACAAACAGTAATTCATTTCTTAAATCACCTTTGGGCAAATTTTAAGAAAAAATCTTAGCTATCAATTATGCTATCAAGATATATTTTAATAAACATATAAACATATTAAAATCAACATGCTCAACATCTTTGGATATATAACCATATCAATCTAATATGCATACAAGTTTCTTTCATATTATCAATTACAAACATTGGTCCATCTTTGGATGACATTATAATGTTGTAATCAATAATGTCAAACGTTTTGTTCAATCAATCATTAGCATCCTTTCACACAAAACGAATGATGGTTACATAATCGAATATTGATCCTTTCAAACTATGTCACTTTAGTGACTAACAAGTTTCTTTTATATCAAGTATTCAATTGAATGTAACATCCCATAATCATCATACATGGGAAACCAATTACAATTTCAAAACATATCAATATTAATAAACAATTGCAACATACAATTGCCGATCGGTCGGCGAAATTCGCCGATCGATCGGCACATTCTCTGTAATTCATTAAAACAATAGCCGATCCATCGGCTTCTTCCGCCGATCGATCGGCACATGCTCTATAATTTCGATATCAAAACAGTGCAGTTGCCGATCGATCGGCTATACCAGCTGATCGATCGGCTCTCTACAATTTTTTTTTTTTTAAGAAAACCGATCAAACATTTAAATAACCGGAAACCATAATCGACCGACGACCGGAAACTATAATCAATCGACGACCTTCAAACAAAACATACTTCAAGCAATCCATTAACACAAACGGTGAACTAAACGTTATAGAACCATGCTCTGATACCAATTGAAAGCATTATAAAACATTAAAATGCTATTCAATACTTTAATCCTATTATAACGTTGTTAATTCAACCATTCACTTTAAACTAGAAATTATATATAATCTGTACTAACCTTGATCCATTGCTTAATTACGTTTTGCTTTCAATGTTACGGAATCTCCGTTCTTCTCCTTAAACCTTTGTCTTTGATTTTCTCTTCGATGATTCAGAGATTGAGAGAGATAGATTGATTGAATAGTAAAAGAATTCTCTTGTTAGGATGAGGAAGAAGACAACCATTCAAAAGGTAATCCTCCATACTTACCCTTTCACTTATGTCTCTTCATTCATACCCGTTCAATCATACCTCTTCAACTATAATGTATATTAATTTAATAAGGCTAAGGAGAGGGAATTAAAACCCAATTGACATTATTTATTTTATACTTAACAACCATCACATTAAGCACTTTAATATAAAGTTAATGTAACTATAATTTATATGAACCATAAATAGATTATTAATAATAATCTAACACAAAAACCCTAAGATCAAGCTTCATTGCCTACCAAAAGGAAATTTTCACAAAGTTTCTAACGTATCATACCATAGTAATATCTGAATTTGCCATTCCACCATATTTCGCAATGTCAAAGATGCTACGTCTTCGAGCCTCGGCAGAGGATACCAACACTAAAAGAAAAGCTTTCGATACTATATTCGATTTCAAGTTCATCTTCCTTCCCTCAACCAAATGTTTTTTTTTTCGATAGTCTTTTTCTTTACCGGATTACTTTCAGGTGCTGATATGTTCTTTCCATCGATCCGAGGTATTTATAGAGCAATGGAGGACAATCATGACCATCAAATTTCTCTCATATTATCAGCTCATTGGTGCCCACATTGCTGAATTTTTCATCCTCCAGAACTAGCGGCAAACACTCAATCTCTCCCATCCCTCAATTTTATCTGGAACCAAACAGAAAAACGATGCCACTGGAAAACAAATGGCGAAGAAAGGAGGAGAGAGATTCACCTTATTAAGAATAGAAACACTGTTATTATTTTGCATGAAAACTGACGTGGAAGTAGTGTAATTAGTATCAGCTCCATATAACGAACTTTCTTGTAAATTAGAACATGGAAATAGATCATTTTCTGTATTTCTCGTAATCTGGTATTGTTGCAATATTTACTAGTGGAGGTGTTCAAGATTTTGGTAGGAGATCTATGGACTCTCCGTTGCTCCCAATTTCAAAAAATTTCACATCACAAATTTAAGAAATTATCGAAATCAAAACTTTGGTACCGATTGTTGAAAATCAAATAATTAACAGAAAAAATATATAATTCGGGAATCTAAAATTTACATGAAAAATTATAATAGGAAAAAACCACCGATGTAAGAGAAATTTACTTTGTTAAACAATCAAATGTACAATAAGTTTCGTGCCTCAAACGTTTATTTATATAATGAACTAGAATATTAAAATTGACATCTAGGATACAAGTCAGAAAGAGAGAGAGAGAGAGAGAGAGAGAGATAAAGCCAAGGAAGAGAGAGAAAATGACAATATACATGTGATGGCTGCACGAAAACACATTACTCTACGATTATTCTCTAACTTTTGTTATGAAAATTTTAATAAAAATAGAAAATACAAGATACATTATAATTCTAAAATTGTTAACTATCTCCTAACAATATTGAAACATAATTTAATTTTCCTAAAATTTCACACATGTAATAAGATCGTAACGTGTTAACAAGGGTTGACTCGAATTGAGATACTGATTTTAGCTTCAACCTCTTGAGATAGGCAAATAACTCAGTGGGGTTGTATTTTTGTAGTTAAATAAAAAATATATTTCATAGTAATTAATAAAATTTTAAATAATATGTATTTGTAGTCTGTCGATCTGCAGTTTGTTTGTTTGTAATAAACTACGACATGTCGACCAAACAACGATATAGCTACACAACTGGGCTTTTCCTAGTGAAAGATAAAACACTTCAACGACGGCTCCAGAGATTGTACTTTCTCGACCGCATGGAAGTTGCAGTTGAATATTCTCCGATTTCCTCTTCTCGATCCGTTTGCTGGGAATCCTTTAGATACTCTATACCGTCTGATACGTTAGAATCCACAAAGGCCGACCAATCTTCATCGTCGTCCAATTCCCAGGTCAACTCTACAATTTTGTGTATGGAATTCACCTTATTGTATAGATTCTCCAGCATTCTGTGGTTTAGCTTCTCATAATCCCTGCGTATTATCAACGAATTAGTTTAATGTGATAGAAAAATGATTTTCAACAGAAATTTTGGGGATGCTTTACTAATTACCTGTATGTGTAAATGGAATGCAGAAGTTGAAGCATTGCTAGGGCAAAAAATAGCAATCTGATGGTGTTAATTGCAAATATTTGTTTCTCAAAGCTGTCCGAGAAAAACTGAAGAAACATGTATTCGATCAAGAATGTAGCACATAGGCCTGTGATTGAAAAATTATTAGAATGAGAAGTAGCATAGAAACTTGAGTTATTTTATTTTATGTTTAAGAAAGAAAATAATGAGAAATTTACCCATATAGAGCTTTGAACGAGCTGTGTATGTCTGCCGTGTACTGGTGAACATGTAGATGATAAATATGATGATTGAGTATATAAAAAATGATTTGATTAGTCTTGATTCAAGCAGTATGGCATTATGCAGGTTGAAAAGTTTGTCCAGAGCCAAAAACATGGGGCTTTGTTTTTTTTTCAAAAGCTTCCTGTTGATGAAAAATGAAAGATTCAGGTGAGAAGAGGAGAATGAAGCCATTTGAAGAATCTTACAGAATGAAGCTATTTGAAGAATCTTACAGCTTGAAGAGATGATTAGCAATTACCTGAGCTGATAGAATTGATTTCGAGTTTTCGACAAGATGATCATATTCTAGTTTGAGCTGTTCTTGCCTCCGGAGGAGTTCTTCTTGTTGCTCGTGCCCAAGCTTTGCTAGTTTTTGTACAATGTCCCTGCAAATTGAGGGAAAACAAAGACAACAAGGTATTAGAATTGTTTTCTTTTTGTTGAAAATCATGTGGGTTTTTTTTTTGGTCTGTTTTACCTGTTTTCCTCCAATGCTTCGGACTGAAAATTTGCAAGTGACCTTAGCCCATCAAGTGCTTGTGATTGCCCTTTTAGAAGTTCCTTCTGTTTGTTTAAGGAAACTCCAGCTACATTGCTGATATCTTTTGCTTTACTTTAAAGGCTGCTCATCTTCTTTGACATTTGGCCTCCTTCTTGGGTAATCTTTCTTTCTATGTCAATTGTCTCATTTTGTAAGCTTTTTATTTCTTTGCCCAAATCATTGTAAGACTGGTGGAGGGTTTGTATTCCTTCTTCCACTCTCTCCTTCATTTTGTCTTGCCCTTTCTGCAATTCTGATTGAGAAACTGCAATTTTCTCAGATTGTTCAAACACGGCCTCCGATTGCTTTAAGACATGGCCGATATGATTGCTTACGTTCTTCGACATCTGAGCTACTTCTCGGGTTTCTCGATCAATTTTCGTCAAGAACTCATGAATGTCTTTGCTATCCTCCAACAAGTGGTCTGACTTCTTTTCAATAGATTCAAGTTTTTCTTCCGCATAGTGAGCCGAGCTTTTCAAATCATTCACTAATCTCTCCGTATGTTGACTAAATGCCCGGGACCTGCAGTTGAACCAAGCCAAGTTATGCATTGTGATTACGTAACAGAGTGTGTATCAAAATTGAAAAGGAAAAATTAATGAATTCCTCAACTGTAATTGGTGGCAAATCGAGTTGGTTTCGAAGAAGAATTCGCGGTAAGTATGAATGGCATTATTATCAAGTTTCTGAAGACATTCCTTCATCTGAAAACTGAGTGGACAAGGAGGAAAAGGGTGTCTTCCCGAATCAATCTGAAAGCAGCTACTAAGACCCCAAGCGAATCTCTTTCTATTCTCGTTATCATCATCAGCAATCTCAGAACACTTTGCAAAAATTCCTTGATATGCATCATGCCAACACGATTTCGTTCCAGCCAACTTTGATTTAGCGTTTTTTAGCCATTCGATTCCCCTGTCGTCGTTCAGAGCGTCAATGGAGAATTTGGCACCAGCATTGCCGGGAAGTGTCAGAGGATCGGGCAGATGGTTTGGTGATTTGGAAGAAGAAAACCATCCCCACGGAGTGCAAACTTTGAACGATAACAGCAAGATCAACACATAAAGAAGAAGAGACTTGTAAGTAGCCATTCCTAAGATGACTGTTCAGCAAGAAGGAAGAAGCAGCTTAAGAATCTGAATAGGCATTAGATGGACACATAAGTAAATTGTGTAATTAAAGTCTTAAATAGGATTAAAGAAAGAGTAGGAGAGATTTAGGAAGAGAGAAATAGGAAACCCGCAGTTGTTTTGTTAAATGATAGAATTGGGCATCTTACTCAAGAACAAATGAAATAGAAATATGACCATGAAGATCACCTATTGAAGCTTTTCTTAATCCATGCATCAACGGTAAATAGTTTTTACTAAAAATATGCATTTTGTTTTATTGTTTATCATCAGACAATATTCTCATACGTTGTATTTTTTTTTCAAGCATGCTTCGAAAAAAAACTATAAAGTGTTAGACCTTGGGAAAACTAATATATGGTTGCGGCCACCAGATAGTCGAAAATATGGCATTTGACTTAGGACCTGAACAAAAGAACAAATTTACCCAAACAGAGATTTAACTTAGTGGATTTAAGCTGCTTGACAAGAAGATGCATCAACAATGAGTATAGAATATACAATGAGTATAGAGAATTAAGTTAGAGTTTTTGGAGATTTCCTTAGTTAAGGTTTCGTTAATTTGGACGTTTAATAGTTTAAACGCGTTTTAACGGCGATTATTGTGAATTTGCCTTAGGTAAACAACGCTCGTGGACAGAGCTTGAAGTTCAAGGCGCATGAGGTAAGTTTTTGTGACTTACTCTGGCTGATTGGCCAACACCATACGTCGAAGTCGTATCGAGGAACCTTGATGATTTGTTTGTTTAAATGCTTTGGTTGGGTAGTTAGGATTAGTTCTGTTACAGGATATACTTTTAATTGCTTTTATTGTCTTGATGGTACGTATGATGCATGTTTACTTTAAGCACGTAATTGTCCATGCATCACGGTTTTAAATTATGTATAGAAAATGAATTTCCGCACTATGTTTTAAAGAAAATTGCGATGTGGCCTGAAAGGGGCTATTGACCTATTGTGAAGGCTGAGAAGGGTCGGTCACAATACCATATCTAATATGAACCCATGTATATTTATGGTCATGCGAGGTGGGGCTCAGGCATGGCTGTGCGTGTTGTAAGCATGTACCCCCCTCCGCTAGGTGGAAATGATTGTCCAATCGCCGGATGTGTCCTCTCCATTTAGAGGGTTGAGATCTCGGTGACAACCTATGTAAAGATAAGAAAATGTTGCATGATTTACGAACTCATACGCACAGCATGCATTGCATTTACGAAATTTGCTGAGCCTTTAACTCATAGTTGTCTGTATGGTGTAGGTGATCTTGACATAGGTGAGGATGAGATCCCTCCACCCGAGGAATGATGTAGTTGACGGAGGATGGCTCGTGGGAGTGTGCTGGGCAATCGAGGCGCCTTTTGACCCGTGGGGATGGACGTAAGTATTTTGGGGATACGATAGTTAGGTCGTAGAAGAAATTGTATAGATTGAACATATTAGAATGCTTGGTTCTGGATAGTGGATAGGTTACGTTTTGATGTTTTGAAAACCTGTTTTATAAACTACTTTTGGAAAGCTTTTTATTGAAAATATATTGGAAACTGTTTGGTTATTTTAAACAGGGGAATTAGTTAGTTTTTAAACGGATCCACGCAATTTCATTTTTTACGAAAGTTTACTATGTTTTCAAACACGTCCAAAGATACGTATTGAGTCGTTTATTTTGGGTAATTGGTGAAGTGGGAAATGGATGAGATTATGAGTGAGTTTATGTTGATGTTTATTGTAGTGTTTAGTGTGTATATGAGGTAAGGAGAATTGTGCAGGGAAAGAGGAAGAAAGAAAGAGGGAGAGGCGGCTCTCTGGAAATTTTGATTTCCAGAGAGTGTGCCGATCGATTGCCAGGGAGGGCGATCGATCGGCCCTCTTTGGTCATGCTCTGGAAGAAATTCCAGAGCGTGTGCCGATCGTTCACCTGGCAAAGGCGAACAATCGGCCATGGTTGATCGCCGAAGGGCGATCGATCGCCTGCATGAGGGGCGATCGATCGCCCCTCTGTTTTTCAATGGGCGATCGATCGCCTGGCATTGGGGAGATCGATCGCCCTTGCATTTTTGGGACAAAAGTCCCTCTTGCCCCTGTTTTTGTCTGTTTCACTGGTTGGTTTGTTTAAATTGATTTAATTGTTTTATAATTAGTTTTTAATGTTTTATTTAAATGGTTTCCAAATAGCTTTCAAACGATTTCACGATTAGTCTACGATTTAAATTCCACTCAATAATTACGAAGTTTTAAGGATAAAAAAAAATAATACGGAAAAATAAGGGTACAGTGTTAGGGTCGCTACATAGACAATCATAAACACACTTAAATTCTCTTTCTAAACCAAACAAACAACCAAAATCAAACTTAAGAAGAATAAAAATCTAACTTAAGAAGAATACGAGTGTATCATTAATGACCCAGAAGAGAGAGAGAGAGAGAGAGAGAGAGAGAGAGAGAGAGAGAGAGAATACAACGCTGGTTGTTGATGTGCAGGTTTGGCTATGGGGTGTGGCAAACTTGGTGATCATGTGCTTCTGGTTAGATAGTATCTAAATAAGGGATGTTTAATTGTTCATCAGTTGCCACATATGTTATGTACCTATTAAATTTTACATAGGCTATGGTGCATGAATTGCTCAACATTGAAGATGATAAAGTCGATTTGAAAAGCATCGTAAAATCCTCAATGGACCAACAGGTTTTGGATTGCATTTTCTAATGAGATGCTTATAGATTGAGTGTATAAACATTGAAGTCCTCTAGTGATTTTTATGCATGATTTATATCTGTAGGAGGTTGTGCTATCGTCAGAACAAGATGTGTTTTTCAAAGCTAACATGTATGAGAATTTTGGAGACATTGGGATGAATATCAAGAGATTGGTGGATGATTTCCAGCAAATAACAAAGAGTAACCAGAAAATTCAGACAATAGGTTTGGAACAAACTTAGTTTAAATATAATTATTAGATATGAAAGCTTGTTTTGAGCTGGCTTTGACATCTAATCATTAGATATGTTTATTAACTGCAGAAGACATGGCCAAATTTGTTGACAACTATCCAGAATATAGGAAAATGCAGGGCAATGTTTCAAAACATGTGACATTAGTCACATAAATGAGTAAAATAGTTGAAGAGCGAAAGCTGATGTTAGTTTCACAAACTGAACAAGACTTGGCTTGCAATGGCGGACAAGTGGCTGCTTTTGAGATTGATAAATAATGTATTTTAAATTTAATAATCAATTTGTGTTTTGTTGTAGTGCGCTTGCAGTATGTGCCCGTGCATTTAACTGGATCAGAGGCTTAAAAAAATGTAGATTTTTTTTATTGTGCATACCTATAAGCTGGGAACAGTTTTTCACCAAGTTTCAATTATATGGTTCTTTCCAGAAGTGATCATTGGCTATTTATCTTTGGAAATATCAGTATCTTGTTACATGTCACTGGAGTTGACGTCCAAGTGCATGGGTAAATCCAATGGTAGCACCAACTGTGTTATTGAATCTCTTTTTAGCAACTCTGAGATAGTACCTTACTTAGTTAAATTGCAGTTGTATACTACATACGAAAATTGCTGAATATAGAGATGAATGACCTCATTTTCTTGTATGTATTTCAGGCAGTCGCAAATCTTTTAAAAGATGAAAGCTTGTCTGATATAGACCGTTTACGTGTAGTGATGCAAATCTTTTAAAAGATGAAAGCTTGTCTGATATAGACTGTTTACGTGTAGTGATGCTGTATGCTTTGCGTTATGAGAAGGAGAGTCCTGTTCAATTTATGCAGCTTTTCAATAAACTGGCTTCTAAATCTGCCAAATACAAACCAGGGGTAACATGACCATTCTAGCCCTTTCTTTGAGCTAATTGATTTTGATCTTTCTTTCTTCATAAATGAGCTTTCATGTTGATTGGATAGCTTCTCTTGTTGATTGCAAATACTCTTTTCTTATATACATCAACTTTTGAAAATTACTACTTTCTATCTAATAATGTGGAATACAAACTAGATAAGGTATCCAATAATTTAAGAATCTTGTTTTTAATTGAATTATATCTCTTCTGGTTAAGAAGAGTTTGAATCTATAGGTAGAATGCATGATTCTAAGAACTTCAAACCATGATCACAGTAAAGTGCTATTTTCTTTTATTTGTCTTATAGTAGGGTTTACCCTTCTATTCAACTTTGATGCCCTGTATCATTTCACAGGTCCTGTTTTGAGTTGTGTGTGTTGAAAAATCGTAACTTTTCTTCTGTTACTTAACTAGTTAATATAAGTTTGTATTGCTCCAACTTAGTGTTCAGAACATGTGTTGTCAGTGTAGGTCCTTCATGGCTCACAATGCCCTTACTTTCATGTTTTGATATTCAACTATGTTGGTTGGTCGTGAGTAGGAGAGGTGGGAATTTTAAGATAGCAGATTTAAAATTTGCAACGAAAAAAATTGGTGGACAATGTATAATTTGTACATATATAAATGATATTTACAAGATTATATAGTTGATCCCTATTATTTTGAAAAGCAGGACTCACGAAGTTGTCATTCTCGGATTTACATTTGATGCCAATTTATATTTCCTTTTATCCTTCTTCTACTCATTGATTTTGTGTAAAACTTTGCCTGCATTATATTTAATATGAACAAGATTATTTTATAACCCACAAAATGATAATAATTAACTCGTCCTATGCCTAGTCTTTTAGGCTATGACCTATAACTAAGCCTGTGAAAATTTAAAGTCGTTAAATATTTTCAGGTCTGTATTGAAGAACGTTAAAATATTATGTTTTGGTGAATGCGCAGATTTTTTAAGGACTTGGAAGAGGCTCGGAGGATATTTCTATCCAGCTCTGCTCTAATTTGAAGTTAAATTGAATAATCACCTTATTTAGAATCATTAGAGCCTTGCAGCTTCATGTCTGAAATTTATTTTGGTGAATTGCAGCAAAATCACATCAAAGAGAATTGCAAGTCAGAATTTTATGCAGAATTCCTCGTCCCAATTTGACCGAAAGAGGTAAAAGTTGAGAGTCATGAGTCATGATCAAATAATCTGGATCCAACCTGAACCCAATCTCGATCCGCACACAGAACAAAGCATAGCCATACTCTGTAGTTAAGCCAAGTGAAGAATGATGTTTTACTCATCTTGTCCTCAAACTGTGATACTATTGCATGTGAATTAGCTTCAATTCTCTCTGTAATTTTGTGAAAATCTCATTAATATTGCAGGCTTCTACTTCATTAATTAGAATTTACACACGGGAGTAGTTTTGCGCGAGTTTCTGTTTCTGTTTTTGTTTTCAGAAACAGTTCTTGAAAACCTGTGATTGGTTTGAATTTTCTGTGCAGTATTTTTTTATTGGGTTCTCGCTTTGTAATAAATAAGAATCCATAGTTATAAATGATTGGGTTCAAATTTTCTTTGGTTAAAATCAAATGATCGTTTTAGAAAGTCAGAAGTGTCATTTCTTTGGTTAATTCTAATTAGTTGTTGTGAAAGAGTAAAAGTGTTTGGATGTTAATCAAGAAAATTTCAAGTAGAAGAAGACCCAATGTGGAGATTGTGGTTTGATGGGTCATATTCAGCACTGAGAACCCAAAAGCTGGCTGTGCATTTAGGTCGGGTCGTCCATATCACTCTGGTGAAAATCAACTCTCAAGACCTAGAACATCTCTCTCTCTCTCTCTCTCTCTCTCTCTCTCTGGTTAGAATGGTGTTAAAAAATGACAGTGTCGAATTGATTTGATGTTTCATGTTTGGCGATCCTTTTTCACTGCACTGTACGTCAAATTAGTGGCATGGCATGTCATTCATATTAAGTTTACTCATTTCATGATAATTTGAGCAAGAAAACTGATGGAATTCCTTTATTATTTCCACTGCGAATCGAAAGACTTGCTAGCGATGCAAAATCAATAACTTTTTCTACAAAAACTATTGAATTCATTACAGACAAAGATCCAAACTCACGGGATCGTTGGTGCTCCGACGAGTGATGCTAGGACCACCAACTCCGGCTGCAGGTGACACCTTTACTTCATCTCCGGCGAAAGTCCGAGGAAATGGGTGGCACCGACGTTCCCAGCTAAAACTAGGCTTAGAATAAAAAGCTGGGATTTGCCACATTGCCAACGAACTTACGTGCAACCCAGCAGAGCTTGAACCCAGATGGCGGTAATCTGGAAACCTGTAAAAATGACCGTCGGAGAGGCGGCCGTTGGGTTTGGGCGAGAGAAGTTCCACTCGTTTGGCGTGTCGGCGCTCTCTCTTGTGCGCGTTTTGATGGCCGTCCAAAGCTTGAGACGTCGGGAAGTCTCTGCAACAGTACTGGCATTCGAATTTCCGGCGAGATTGGCCGTTGATTTTGGCGTGTTCCGCAATTTCTTGTCTGCAACTGAATTCTTTACCGAAGAGCCGAATGCCGTTTTCTTTTGCAGCGGTTGGTCTGAGTGATTGGAGCTGAGAGAAAGAATCTACGTTCGTGAAATCACGGGTGTCTCCTTCGGCCTTCTCCAATGAAAAAGAGAAGTTTTCCCTTCTATGGCTGTATGGGTTTGTAAAACATTGAGAGAAAGGAAATAGATGGAATATATATATTGCAAAGTTTAAAAATGATACTATTACTGCGGGAGTAAGAAATAAAAAATCATCTTTTGTCAACTGTACAAACCCTAAACAAATATTTGTTAACAAAACAAGCTTTTAAACTATTTTAGGTTTACAACTCAACCCTGCTATCGTTAAACCCAGACTCAGTCGACCTCGTGAAGCCGATATCGCTCGTTTTCCAGTGCATTTTGCACCTATTTCAAGTATAGGCAACAGCGTCGTCGATCGCGTGAATATGAGGTCACTCATTCCACATTGCATTTTACGCTCATTTCCAATGCAAGAAACTGCATTTGAATTGGGGACAACCACAAAAGGGTTAGATTGTTAGCGGACTCACTTCCTCCTTGAAGTAGAGGCCCCAGGCGTAGGAGAAAGTGAGGACTCACTACCTCACTGAGAGCTCGTGGAGTTGGTTTTATTAAAGAGAATTAAATAGAGTTTGTTTAACTATTTTATAACTCATGCATATTTCAAAATTTAATCACAATTTTAAAATAAAGATAAAAACTCGTTTTAAAACAAGATGCATTAGGTATAAAATTTCTACTAAGTTAGTCACTCACCTCAACGACCTCCTCCCAATCCAAGTAAGAATAAGAGTGACTAGCTTCGTGCAGATCAGAGAAGACTGCAAGCTATTTATTTTTTGTTGGACTTTATTTGTATTTCCATGGTAATAACATAGTATTTGATTTGAGTCTGTAATCATAACTGATTAATTAGATTTCCTTTACTTTCATGTACGGTTGGATGTTGTAACACCCGAGAATTTTTCCTTAGCATGCGTAGCTCGTAGACTAGATGTTTAATGGGAGGTTAATATTCATGTTAGGGTTATTCATCATAAGTATTAAAACGAAAGGAAAGTGTAATAGAGGGATTTGTGAGAAAACCTAAAGTTGGAGTGGTTAGTGATTATTGTGATGTAATCTAATGGAAGTGAATTTAATAAATAAAAGAAAAGTGAAGATAGGATAACCTTAGGCATGCATGAAGATAAGAAAGAGTGTGTTGTAAAGTTAAGCAAAGTCATAGATGAATAAAAGAAAAGAAGTTGACAAGTCAAAGTTGAAAAAAAAAAGAAACATAGTTTGAAAATTAAAAAGGGAAATGACCAATAGAAAAGAAGGAAAATTTATTTAAATAAAATGAATTAAAATAAATTTAAGGGAGGGCTTAAAAGTGAATCACGTTGGTTGGTGGGGGTGGTTTTATAAAAAAAAAAAAAGAAAAATGGTGGAAAGTAAATAAAAAGAAAAAGAAGACAATTTTTTATAAATTGGTAAAGTGAAGGGTTTTTCGCATAAAAACCTCATTCTTCCTCCTCTTGCCCTCACGCCATTTCCAGCCACTTGAGGGTTTCTCTACCTCATTTTCTTCAACATTTGCAAGGGATTTTGAGGTAAGATTAAGTGGGTTTTTAATTGTATACAATAAAGTGATAGTTTGGAGTGTTTTTATGGTAGTTACCAAAGTAGCACACCGAGCCGGGGTGGGATCGGGGGCGTTACAGATGTTGTTTAAGCATTTTATCTTTATTAGACTATATGTTTGGGATTTCATTACGTGGATTTGACTGTAATTATCCTTAAGACTTCTGCTGTCAAATCTAGCCTTGGGCTAGATGATCGGGTTCCTTTCCTTGGAATCGGGTCACCTAACTCAGCGTTTCTGCTCCGGCCCGCCCTCGGGTCGTGACAATGGCACATTACGATTTATGCATAGCAAGTCACAGTGCATTATGCACAACACCGTGGCAGTGCAAAATTTTGTGGTTTTATTTGTGAATATGTTTCGTGTTTGAATGTTATTGTGTTTGAAAGTAATCTGTTTGAATTATAAGTAAGATTGTGGTTGTATTATTATTATTTTTAGGATGGAATATATATTGAATTCTAGTAATCCAAAAAAAAAAGGTAAAGGACTAGGATTGTGATACATTTGAATTTAAATTGCAGTAAAATTCTTGAACAATTTTCCAAACGAATGACTTTATTTCTCTGAAGGTTTTCTCCAATCCTAAACTCATGAGATTGTATACAATAGCTTCACAATGTGTAAAATCACCTTTATGCATTTTCATTTCTGACCATATATTTCTTTTTGAAAAATTAGCCAAACAGCTAGCATGCATTGTGGATTTAAAATCTTCTACAACAGGTGTTTGTGCTTGACTCACCCCGAATTGTAGATTTGGAGCGAGTAGAGTCTTTTGTTGTTGGACTTATGCCGGACTTCTGTTTTTTGAATTTAGGAGTTTTAGAGAGACTAGACTTAGGTGACTCAATATCAGCAGACTTTCGAGTCTTTGAAATAGAGGGTTTGGACAATTTTGGAGCCGAGATTTTTGATGAAGTTGAAGTTTATAGTTTATAAACTAAACTCTTTGGTTTCCCAAAGAACCCATCTCTGATTGCAACTCTTTCTCTCATTTGTCCCACTCTATCTTCCCCAACATCTTCCTTGCTTTCTCCTCTACGTCCCACCATTTGTGGAAAACTGCTGGGATGCTAATGATCCGGACAAGCATGAAATTACTAAATAACCTGTTAGCTCCCCACACAATAGCAAGAAATTCAAGTGCTCTACTAGCTCTCTTTTAAACTCGTTTTTCCCTAAGAGATAATCTTTCTTGTCAGGACACTTCAGCCCTGAGAGTCTCAACCTTTTTGCTGTCCTTGTCAGGACTCACGGGCTCTTCAATGATAAAATGCGCTTCTTCTTCTTTCTTTCTGAGAAATTTGACAATCCTTGACAATCACTTCAATCATTTCATCTGTTTCACTTTGCATGTTATGCAAACAATGTGTCAGTGCTTCTTCTTTCACTTCTTTTCTTTCTTCTAAGTATTTCTGTACACATAATAAAATATTATTTTGAGACTCAAGGGTGTCTTGACCGAGTAATATAACCAAAACTACTACGAACTACAGTGATCTCCATGTACTCATATAACCTTTTGGTCTGATAAATTTCCTTGTGCAATCGTAACAAGACAGTCAAATACGTTTGATATGATACCCAGAAATTCATTAATTAACCAGAGGAAGTTTGAACTTTTACCCAGTTTCTTGAAAAAAAATCCCAATCAACCTAATCTGATCAATTTTAACTCTGCACTAAAGAGAGGCACACGGAGTAGAAGAGGAAGAAAGATTTGGAGCTTGAGTAAGAAAACAAAAGTGAATAATAAATGGAAAACATATGACATCAACCGCCTATTTAATATGTAGCAGTGCTTTAAGAATTTTTAAGCACTTAAAAAAATAAACTACCAATTAGAAAATTTAAATGTTAACCTCAATAAAAAATTTCAGAAAACTATCTACAATTATAATTCCAGAAAGCGGACTAGATGTTGTTATATATCAACGCAAAGTGATGTCAACGAAATTTAAGGGACTAGATGTTGTTATATATCAACGCAAAGTGATGTCAACGAATTTTAAGGGACTTGCCTCTCCAATATGATTGTATACGAATAGAAGTCTTCCGCATAGCAATGAACTTCTTACAAACAAGATATGATCTAATCTGCTTTTGAATTATCTTAGCTGATAAGGCCAGATATTTTGCTCTCTGTGCATCTAGCTCAGCCATCTAACCAGCTCTTAAGAAGACTTTAGATTTTTCGATATGTAAAAAGATTTATAAATGCATCTTTCAAGGGTGCTATAAAGCACAGAATTTCAATAAGACCAACAAAAATTACCTAGTTCAGTCAAATATTATTAATAGTTAAAAAGATTTCTTCACATGTTATGTAAGTATAGATCACTGGTCCACTGATAAAAACTTAATCTTCAAATTAAATAGTAAGTGGCCATAGATGCCAGAATCTCTTGTAGTTCACGTGGAAGGAAAGAGCCGACATTTGAGTGTTTAATTGAACTTGATATACGTTACATTTTGGATTATCACAAGAATTTAAGGTCTGGGTACCATAAAAAATACTGAACTGAGCCTCTTTCATTGAGGCCCTTACAACAGATCTTATTGATATCAGGATAAACTATAAGGGTTTTCACTTGAGCTGTATCAAGTGACAAACTATAAAGTGTTCGTGTGTGCTAATGACATAGTCAGCGGCAGGGAGATTTATATAATGACATGTCATTGTCTAGTTAAAATATTGAAGATAGGGAAAAATAACTGCTCTACAACACTGCACCAGGGAAAAGTCTTACCTGATAACCTTTCACTCCCACCTTCTCCAGAATCATTTCACATGCAGTCTTTTCTTCAAAGATACCAATAGATATCATCAAGGCACAAAAGTAATAACCATGAAAATCAGTGAGATACGACTAGAATTGGTCAAGTTTTCATTTTGGCCCAAAAGATTAAGCAGTACTTACTCCCCTTCCAATATCTCTGGAGCAAGGATTCCAAAACGGGTTAAAAATTCAAAGAAAGTCCTGCATGTCGGATATCCTGCGCATTTGATTCTAACAGCCTCTAGAACACCCTGTGCAAATGACCGGTATGAAATGTGCAATAATTAGAAACAGACATTTCAAACAAGGACAAAGAAAATTCCAACTTGTACTTACACCCGAACGTGGCTGCTGAATGACATCAGCATTCTCAAATATGGCAGGTTTTAAGAAATTATTTGGCTTTACACATCTAATGTAATGTGGTTCGGTTGCCTTAGCGTATCCATCAATTGATGTACAGTAGTAGTAGCTGCTCCACATTTGGAGTATTAGGTTCACCTTTTTGTAGTAGTGCCACGTAATGAAATTCTTTGAGATTCAGAATCATATGGCCCATAGAATAGAAGTTGCTTTAAAACGGGATCCAATTGAAGAAAATTTTGATGATTTGGCCGACTCCTCAGTCAGTGGAGGGAAAAGATATGCCACAAAAGGACATTTTGAAGCACCCAATAAATTTTGATGCTAAGGAACAATATAATCTTTGTTTTTATCTAAAAATTGGTCAGAGTGCTATTGAACCTGAAAAAAAAAGATATAATATTAACACAAAGATTCACATAGGATATAACAAAGAAAAAAGGCCTACATTAAAATCATAAAACCCACATCTCCTGCAAAATGAACAATGGTGTATGAAAGATCAAGGTTAGTGACTCGCTGTTATAAAGTGTTGTAACACTTCGTGTGACACCGGTTATAAATACGATATAGGACAATATTAAAATGCGGAAATTAACGACACACGAGGTTGTTAACGCAGTTCGGCAAACAGCCTACATCTGCGGGGCCACGCCCAGATATGAAAACATTTCACAAGTTCAATCAAGGTTACAAGACACTCGGACTAAAACAAAATAAGACTTCCTCTTATCTTTGATGCCGTCTCCTTCAACCTTTACGAGTGAAACTGTTTTGCGAGCTCCCCTCGACTTAAATACGACAAGCTCCCCTTGTCGAAGATGGCAAGCTCCCCTTGCCCACGGTAAGAATAACAATCACAAGAATAAAATCCTATGACACTGTCTATGACGCTTAACAGTGTCTTAGGATATGATCACCCAGAACAGGCTTCAACAATTCAGTCTTTGATAAGACTAAATCAAATAATCACATACACCACATAGAACCAAGGGTGAATAAATAAGAACGCCCAGATGAATAGAGAATTCCACAAAAACAAAATTGGCGTCGGCGCATTAATCATAAAAAACAAGTCTTTTTATCAAACGCAAGGTGCAGATCTGTTTCTCTCACCAATATCTTCTTGAAACAGACTTTTCATTCAAAAGATCCTTTCCCACGAAGTCAGCCTAAGGATCCGAAAACTCTGCCAAACAAACTTGTCGCAGAGACACTTTCTATGACACTTTAGGAAAGTATCCCAAATATTTAGGAATATGAACCAAGTTTGTTACGATTCCTTTGTCAACAAATCTTATTTGAATTGACGAAATATTCTGCCAAATATTATCTCCAAAATAGAAGGATAGAATAATATATATTCCAAAAGAATATAATTACCAAAAACATAATTTCCATAACTTACCAAAATCAATAAGTTGCCAAAAACATACTGCAAACACATAATAGCATTAACAATCTCCCCCTTTGGCATTTTTGGCAAAACATAACTCCCACTGAAGGAGAGAACTTGAAACTCCCCCTGAATGAGAAGTTCTTGAACCAGACAAATCACTATGATGTCAATTCAAATAATAGATCCAAAATAGGAGATATCCACAGCAGCATAACAGTAATCAATCTCTAAGAATATGCAAACTCTTAAAATATTCAATCTCACACACCCAAATTACTCCCCCTTTTTGCCATAAAAAGACAAACGGGACAAACATTGTTAATCAATCCATAGTTCAAGGAATTGCATAGAATCCATCAAACGAAGAAGACAGAATTAAGAGTCATTGTAAGTACAGGCAGATATCTAACCAGTTTTATCAAATGAATCAGAAAGTGCTTCAGAGACATTTTGTGAAACATTTGCAGAAGAGGAGGCTCTAGAAGGTGTTTTCTCAGATTCATGGGCTGGATCTGTTGGATTTGAAGGATTTTGGACAGCTGAATGTTGAATCAGTTCATCAAGCAGATCCGTCAGAACTTTCTTTCGAGTGTCTAGGGCCTGCAATTCATCTTTAACAATCTTAATAGTTCGAGAAATAAGGCTGTTCTCAACAACATTACCAGAATCGGCTACATTGTGTATATCATCTACATGTTCTCCTGAACGAAGTTTATGGCTAATTCTGATTTCATCTCTATCCATAGTGAGGCTATCGGAAGAACTAAGAGAGATTTGTTGAGCAGATAGAATACCAAAAATTAGACAAGGAAACGGTAAAGCAGACCTGCTGTGCTTCCCATTAATGTGCTTCAAAATTTGGTCAAAGAAGAACTGGCCAATGTCAAACGGGATGCCAGTGCCAATTTGAAATAGTAGACGAGCCATTTTTTTGTTGACTCCAGTAGCATGAGATGAGGGGAGCCAGTTGCGGATTGCAATTTTGTGTAAGATAGCAAATTTTGCTGAAAGCTGAGAAGCAGGAAAATCTTTAGCACGTGGCCAAATTTGTCTAACGCCCCCTGTGACACTTGTGATGATATTGTCAAAATCCGGAGAAAACGGTTCCGAGTCAGTCCAAAAGCTGCCAATATAGGTGTTGATAATAGAAGGACTGAATTCAAATAGTGAGCCTCTCAAAAATACATGTCCAAAATCAGCATGTTCTTTATCAATAATTGAAGAAGTCAGATTGCAATAAAATTCATGAACAATCTGAGCAGAAAAAGGTGATAGACCTTTGAAAGTTCTCCCGAGACCTTGACTGATCAGGAGATTCACAAGATCCTTACATTCTTTAAAGTCCACCATATGAATATTTCTTTCGCTCCAAAGACTCTTCATGGACACCATACTCCAGATACTAGCATGATAAGGAGTTCTAAAAATTTCTGATTTTTCAGGAGATTTTGAAGACTTACTGGATTTTTTTTTTGACATTTTCCGTGACACTTTCTTTTGTCTGGAAGTGGAAGGTGAGGGGATTGGAGCATTTCTTATTTCTTTTTCTTTTCTTCCAGTATTGCCCCGGGACTTGAGAATATTTCTGCTTGGTGGTTTATTCATCAGTCTAGCAGACTTTCTTGGTGGGGACACTTTCTTCCCCGACACCTTTGAACTGGTTTCTTCACCAGAAGACAGAGATTGAACCTCAGCGATACTATCCCACTCTTTATCAGACGATTCTTCATCAATTAGCGCAGGAGCAATTTTTCTTTTGGAATGAATTTCAACCTTTGATCGAACCCTTGGAGGACCAAAAGACACTTTCAAGTGAGCAAGAGGATTCGGTTTGTTACTGCATTCTTCGTCAGATGGTTTATACTGGCTAATAGGGACTGCATCAATAACTTCCAGAGAGAAATTTCCGGGGGGAACAGAATGTGTACCAGTTTCCTGAAGCCGTTTGTGAGACAGATTCTCACTATCAGATGAGTCTTCGCTATAGCCCACAAGATTTTCCATAGTCGATCGGAATAAGAAACTGAAGAAGAACAGATCACCCGTCGGCAGAGAGAAATTTAACGAGAGTTGAAAAAGAAACTCGGCAGTGATAGTGAAAAAGAGGGTTTTCACCGATTTGAGGAAATAACCCTGAGCAACTCGCTTCAAGACGTATACAGTTCGAATTTGGGAAATAAACCCAAAGAGATATCCACCATGAAAGTCAATTAGTTTTGGAAAAATAAATCCAAAATCCCATAAGGAAAATAAATCCAAAATCCCATAAGTATATATCATCTCCCAGATTTTCAGAAATTGTGCCAAAAGGTTCATAAATATTATGGAAATAAACCATAAAACCTTACATAAATTGAGAAATAAACTCAATTTATCACATATGTCATTCAGGATGTTGAAGACCAATAGCTCAGAAATAGCAAAGAATTCTCCATGTACAAGTGACACATTTTTTTTTTTTTTTTTTATTTAAGAATGCAAAAAATAAAAACAAAACTCACAAGTACTTTCTTCAGAGAATGCAAAGGCCCAGAGCTGACCTTAGTTCTTCAAATCTCAAGCTATCTAATGCTTTTGTGAAAATATCTGATGTTTGCTTTTCTGTTGTCATATGTTCCAAGATAATAGTTTTGTCTTCAACAAGTGATCGAATGAAGTGATGTCTGATGTCGATATGTTTTGTACGAGAATGCTGAACTGGGTTCTTCGAAATATTAATCGCACTCATATTATCGCAATAAAGTGTCATGACATTCTGTGTGACACCATAATCTTTCAGCATTTGTTTCATCCATAGAAGCTGGGTACAACTACTACCAGCGGCAATGTATTCTGCCTCAGCTGTTGAAAGAGATATTGAATTTTGTTTCTTGCTAAACCATGATACTAAATTATTTCCCAAGTAAAAACATCCACCTGATGTACTTTTTCTGTCATCAGCACTTCCAGCCCAATCAGCATCACAATATCCTACAAGATTTGCGTTAGTGTCAAAAGAATACCAGATCCCATAATCGGTTGTTCCGCAGATATATTTTAGAATACGTTTCACTGACGCTAGGTGTGACTCTTTAGGATTAGCTTGATATCGAGCGCATAGACCAACACTGTAGCAGATATCAGGTCTGCTAGCTGTAAGATATATGAGACTACCAATCATGCTTCTGTATAGACGGCTGTCAACAGGAATTCCTTTATCATCTTTAGACAGTTTTTCATTTGTTCCAATCGGAGTTCTTCTTGGACGAACTTTTTCTAACTGAAATTTCTTCAACAGATTCTTGGCATATTTGCTTTGAGTAATAAAGATACCTTCTTGTGTTTGTTGAATCTGGAGTCCAAGGAAGTAGTTGAGATTGCCTACCATGCTCATTTCGAATTCTTCCTTCATTTGATCAATAAATTCGTCTACCATTTTCTGTGACACTGAGCCAAAGACGATGTCGTCTACATAAATTTAAGCAATTAAGATCTGACCTTTATGGTGGCGAATAAACAGGGTTTTGTCTACTCCCCCTCGCTCATATCCCTTGGATAATAAATACACAGTAAGGCGTTCATACCATGCTCGTGGAGCTTGTTTAAGTCCATACAATGCTTTCTTCAACTTGTACACATGATCCGGATGATGAGGGTCTTCAAAGCCCTTAGGTTGAGCAACATACACTTCCTCATTGAGAAGACCATTGAGGAACGCACTTTTAACATCCATTTGGTAAAGTTTGAAATGCATAACACATGCAATGGCTAAAAAAGTCGAATGGATTCAAGGTGAGCAACCGGAGCGAATGTCTCGTCAAAATCAACTCCTTCAATTTGTAAGTAACCTTGAGCGACCAGCCGAGCTTTGTTGCGAATAATGTTTCCATGCTCATCACTTTGTGCCAATAACATTTGTATCGGGAGGGCAAGTAACTAAGTCCCAGACCTGATTTCTAGTGAATTGCTCTAGTTCTTCTTGCATAGCATTAATCCAATGTTCATCGAGAAGAGCTTCTGTGACATTTTTGGGCTCAAATGTTGAAGTGTAGCATGCCATTTGAATCATATCCCGATAATTTACTCTAGGCTTGTCTCGAGTTTGAATACCATCATCAAGTTCACCAATAACATCATCTGCAGAATGATTCTTTTGAACACGTGTAGATGGCTGTCTAGTAGCAGGAATAACATCATCATGCATGTTGATTGATGCAAGTGAATCAGTGACATTTTCTGTGACATTTTCTGGAACAGTTTCGGAGACAGTATCTGAAGCATTAGAGAGGTCTTCAGTAGAGTTCTGTGAGGAATCGTTTATAGAAATATCAACTGAATTCAGAGAATCATCGACCCGAACATTCACAGATTCAATAACTTTCTGAGTCCGCTTGTTGTAGACACGATAGGCACGACTATTTGTAGCGTATCCCAAAAATATACCTTCATCACTCTTGGGATCCATCTTTCCTCTATGCTCCCTGTCAATAAGAACAAAACACGTACTTCCAAAAGGATGAAAATAACCGAGATTTGGAGTTTTACCTTTCCACAATTCATAAGGAGTCATTGTCGTTCCTCCACGTAGATAGACCCGATTGATAGTGTAGCAAGCTGTGTTCATAGCTTCAGCCCAAAATCTTTGTGGAACATTTTTCTCGTGTAACATTACGCGTGACATTTCTGCTATTGTTCTATTTTTTCGCTCAACTACTCCATTCTGCTGAGGAGTTTTTGGTGCAGAAAATTCATGAGAAATTCCAAGTTGGTTGCAGAAATCTTCAAAGACAGAGTTCTCAAATTCTCTTCCATGGTCACTTCGAATTAGAACAATCTTCACAATAATGCAGTCTTTCTCTCGCTGAAGTCGAAAACCTCCGAAGCTTTCAACTGCCATAGGACCCATAAGATCCATATGTAATAATTCAAGAACTCTTTTAGTTGCTGGTGTTTGAGACATTTGATGGGACACTTTAGTTTGTTTTCCAATTTGACAAGGTCCACAAACTTTATCTTCATCAACATTTATCATGGGAATTTCACGTACTGCTCCTTTGGAGATAACTTGCTTTAATATTCTGAGATTGACATGACCCAGCTTGCGATGCCATAATAACGTGTCTTCCATGCTTGATCGAGCACATGTGGAAGATGACGAAACGAGATAGCAATTATCCGAAGACCTTATTCCTTCGATGATGCATTTATTTTTATGATCCGAGACAACACATTTGTTGCGAGTGAAATGTACCTTCAGATCTTGATCACACAACTGACTTATGCTGATAAGATTTGCTTTCAAACCTTTTACAAGAAGAACATTTTCCAGAGAAGGCAGTCCAGGAACATCTAATGTTCCTTTTCCAATGACATTTTCTGTGACGCCATTTCCAAAAGTTACTTTTCCTAAACCTCCTGATGTAATATTCTTTAAAAATCGTTCTTCACCTGTCATATGTCGTGAACATCCGCTGTCAAAGTACCAAGCTTCAACAGATGCTGCCTTTAGAGAAGTATGAGTAACATTACATTTTAAAAAAGATTTCTGTACCCATTTCTGCTTGGGAGATCTGTATGAGGAGATATATCCAGTAGCACCTTTTCTCAAATCATTAAGATAAACAAAGCACCTAGGGCGAATATGACCTTGACGAAAACAATAATGGCAAATTGGAATAAATTTGTTACCTTTAACTTTAGAAACACGAAGATTGGACTTCATTTGATAACTGTCTTTATAGTTTGATTTCTGTTCAGTGTTGTTGATGGATATTGCAACTTTCTTCCCTTTATTTTCAGCATCGATATATTGCACTTTTGGAGACATTGAACATTCTCCTTTGTAACCAATCCCAGAGATGTCATCACAAGATCTTCTGGCCATTAGAATATCATCAAGAATAGAGGAACCTGAGTTTAACATTCTGACATGCTTCTTCACGTGATTTAGTTCATTTGTCAACTGCTCTATCTCATTCTGGTTTGATTTCTGTTTTGCTTTCAAATCAATAACACAATCTTGAAGACTTCCATTTTCATTTTTCATATTTCCAATCTGCCTTCGAAGATGTTGATTTATTTCGACCAATTCTGTCCATTTTTCATGAAGCTTCTTGTATTCATCAATCAGATCTTCTTTTGTATCATCATCGCTATTTTCAGACATACTGTCAGAGACATTTTGAGTGACATTATCAGAACTTGTTGTTTTGGCTTTAGCAACAAGTGCCATATTTTGGTTTGAGATTTCATCTTCTTTTTCTGAGTCACTCTCACTCCACGTGGTGTTGAGAGAAGTCTTTTTCTTCTTCAAGGTATTTGCACATTCAGCCTGAATATGTCCATAGCCATCACATTCTCTACATTTAATTCCCCTGTTATTCCATACCTTTTCTGAAGGTTGATTTTCGTCTTTGGGCTTCTTATAACTTGTAGAGTCATTCTTGGTGTGAGTGACATTTTGTCTGACACCACGATTATTTCTACCAAATTTCTTTAATACTCTGCTGAAATTTCTCGATATCAATGCTATGGATTCTTCCAGATCATCTTCATTACATTCTTCAGAGTTCTGCATTTCAGCTTTTAAAGCCAACCCTTTCCCTTTCTTTGTTTCCATATTTTCGTCGAGATTCATCTCAAATGTTCTAAGGGAACCCATCAGCTCATCTAATTTCATCATGGTGATATCTTTTGCTTCTTCAATTGCAGTAACTTTATAAGCAAAACGTTGAGGTAGAGATCTTAGAGTTTTTCTCACAAGCTTCTCTTCAGAAAAAATTTCACCAAGAGCAAAAGCTTCATTAGCAATGTCACAGAGTCTTTCATTAAACTCGGCAATGGTTTCAGCATCATGCATCTTCAAGTTCTCAAATTTTGTTGTTAAAAACTGCATTTTTGATACCTTTACTGCTGAAGTACCTTCATAAGTAGTCTGAAGAATATCCCAAGCCTTTTTAGCAGACACACATGTAGAAATAAGTTTGAATTGAGATGGATCAACACCATTGAAAATCGCATTAAGAGCTTTTGAGTTACTATTGGCTAGAGCATCTTCAGTCACAGACCAGCTTTCTTCAGGTTTAATAGATACAACTCCAGCTTCGCTTGTAGTCGTTGGTGAATCCCAGCCTGTTAGAATAGATTTCCAGGCTCTCTCATCAATAGCCTTAATAAAAGCTATCATTCGAGCTTTCCAGTGAGCATAATTGTTTCCATTTAGCAAAGGTGGACGCATTGTTGAACTTCCTTCTTTCATAGAGTCCATCGTAGCAAAACCAAGATCAAGTCCCACGGATCTCGCCTAAGAAACAGAGACGATCCGCTTTGATACCAATTGAAAGATCAAGGTTAGTGACTCGCTGTTATAAAGTGTTGTAACACTTCGTGTGACACCGGTTATAAATACGATATAGGACAATATTAAAATGCGGAAATTAACGACACACGAGGTTGTTAACGCAGTTCGGCAAACAGCCTACATCTGCGGGGCCACGCCCAGATATGAAAACATTTCACAAGTTCAATCAAGGTTACAAGATACTCGGACTAAAACAAAATAAGACTTCCTCTTATCTTTGATGCCGTCTCCTTCAACCTTTACGAGTGAAACTGTTTTGCGAGCTCCCCTCGACTTAAATACGACAAGCTCCCCTTGTCGAAGATGGCCTCTTAGGATATGATCACCCAGAACAGGCTTCAACAATTCAGTCTTTGATAAGACTAAATCAAATAATCACATACACCACATAGAACCAAGGGTGAAGAATAAGAACGCCCAGATGAATAGAGAATTCCACAAAAACAAAATTGGCGTCGCGCATTAATCATAAAAACAAGTCTTTTTATCAAACGCAAGGTGCAGATCTGTTTCTCTCACCAATATCTTCTTGAAACAGACTTTTCATTCAAAAGATCCTTTCCCACGAAGTCAGCCTAAGGATCCGAAAACTCTGCCAAACAAACTTGTCGCAGAGACACTTTCTATGACACTTTAGGAAGTATCCCAAATATTTAGGAATATGAACCAACCAAGTTTGTTACGATTCCTTTTTCAACAAATCTTATTTGAATTGACGAAATATTCTGCCAAATATTATCTCCAAAATAGAAGGATAGAATAATATATATTCCAAAAGAATATAATTACCAAAAACATAATTTCCATAACTTACCAAAATCAATAAGTTGGCCAAAAACATGCCCCCGGTAAGAATAACAATCACAAGAATAAATCCTATGACCACTGTCTATGACGCTTAACAGTGTCTTAGGATATGATCACCCAGAACAGGCTTCAACAATTCAGTCTTTGATAAGACTAAATCAAATAATCACATACACCACATAGAACCAAGGGTGAAGAAATAAGAACGCCCAGATGAATAGAGAATTCCACAAAAACAAAATTGGCGTCGGCGCATTAATCATAAAAAACAAGTCTTTTTATCAAACGCAAGGTGCAGATCTGTTTCTCTCACCAATATCTTCTTGAAACAGACTTTTCATTCAAAAGATCCTTTCCCACGAAGTCAGCCTAAGGATCCGAAAACTCTGCCAAACAAACTTGTCGCAGAGACACTTTCTATGACACTTTAGGAAAGTATCCCAAATATTTAGGAATATGAACCAAGTTTGTTACGATTCCTTTTTCAACAATCTATTTGATTGACGAATTCTGCCAAATATTATCTCCAAAATAGAAGGATAGAATAATATATATTCCAAAAGAATATAATTACCAAAAACATAATTTCCATAACTTACCAAAATCAATAAGTTGCCAAAAACATACTGCCAACCCATAATAGCATTAACAGTGTAGTCTATGCGCGCCAACTTTGGCTTCAAGAAACGCTTGTGAATCTTAAATGTCTGGTAAAGTTTTTGTGAAAAAGTTTCATGATTTGACTTTAGAAACATACTGTCAACATAAATAAAATAAAAAATTAAAACAAGGAAGACAAATTTAGCCAAACTACAGAAATGTCCAAACAATGAACTACTTATTTAAATCCTAACCAAGCAGTTGGCTTCATATTTAAATCCTAACCAAGCAGTTGGCTTCATAATGTAAAACAAGCTCATAAAACATAAAGTTGATTGGAGATAGGTTTTAGAGATCAAATGTGCTATTTAATGAGATAAACTCTACAAGTCAATACTTCACAAAAAGCGTTACTCTGTCCAGGGGCAAGACATAATCTCCTTTGATACTGTATACTGGCACATTGTGTTTGTTTAAAAAGTGATATGACCAAAGCTTTTATGCTAATTGGTGACAAGTTACGAAAAATCCACAATCAATCATCAAGCCTCTTTCACATTTGATCCATTTCTTCTACTTCCCTTGCACATTCTATTTCTTTTGGAATAAGTTTGTTTTATAAAATAAAATGATTTGTACACTGATTAAATACTATGTCAATGTCAGTCCCATATACACTTTTACGTCCACTTAAATTTTTTACATAAAATTTTCATACAAATACTGAAAAAGAATTTGCATACCAAGCCTCATCAATCAGATAAATTATTCTGCCTAGTTTCTGTGAAAATTGTAAGAATTAGAAATAAGTATATGAAAGCTAAATCAGCATAAAAAAACAAAAACTGTAACTTAAGAACAAAAGAGAAAATAAAAGGATAGAGGATATCCCAATGGTCCCAACATTTAAAAATTATTTTCAACCTTTTATGTAGGACTACATGCTTCGAACGATGAACTCTGATTTAGTCAAGCTACAAATTTCCTACTTTTGAAGGTCAGGTTCGGGAACAACCTTGCATTTATATATCAACTGGTTCTGGTATGTGAAATTTTTTAAATAAAGTGCTTCACAACAATTAGACTAAAGTAAAGAGAGATAAGAAAAAAATAATGAACATTCTCAATGAGATCTAGAACATCTTGATTATCAATAAATTCTATGTAACTCCAATCAATACCCTCTTTTGTATATTCTTCTTGTTCCATCTTGAATACATGCTGAATAACCGAATTTTCAGTAAAATTTAAAGTCTTCAACAAAATAAATATGCGAGAAAAATTTACCAAATGCTTAAAAATAAAGATTGAACACACAGAAAGCGTATCACAGAAAAAAAAAATTACCTTGAATTAGTATTTCTGACTGTTTTTGCGTTGCCAAATGCGTCAAGAACTGGATTTGACCGTATCACAAACAATAAAAATGTCAAACAAATCCAAGAAGAGAAGACAGCAAGAGGGACATATTCCAAAGAGAAGTTATATAATAATTAAAAACCTAATGCAATTTATTACACATTTCAACATACTAAGAATAACATCATGTGATGATAATGGAAAATCAGATTATACATTTTTGTTGACGTACATGAAGACAGGCATTTTCTTAGTTGTGCTCTTGGCTATAAACACATTGTCACTAAAATCTGGCGCAAATGTTTCGATCTTCTACAAATTGGATGAAATGTCATGAAAATAGAAGTTAATAAAGATTCCTTCATAAATTTGGAGAAAATCTACAACTAATCCGTTGAAAGTTAATATCTCAATGCATTGACTGAAAAATTCTTAAAACGATAGACACAAAAATTAGGAGACAGTCAAGAATTCAAGAGAAGATGAGAAGTTTCCTATATCAAATGCTTTTTGGAACAGATTCAATAGAGTACTCATAGTAATTCTACATGATCTAACTACAAGATATATATACGTGAGTTGTGTTTTGGATCTTTGAGTTCAATGCTTTACAAACTAAGTTAAAAATAAAAAGCTCCGGAAAGAGTTCATTTGATAGACATCCATCCATCTACAGTGTATAGTTTTAGCAAACACAATCATTGTGTTTACAATCTGTGTGTTGAGAATCAAGATGTTATAAAACCACCAGTTATCTTCACATATGCTAGAAGGAAGAAAGAGAACAAGACCTAAGATATGCGGTTATATTTAATAGCTTTCTTTTTAAATAAATGTTGATGTTGGTAGGAGGGGTAAAGAGGGAAGTTTACACTGAAATTCTGTTGGTAGAAATAAATATAGTTGACAGTGGAGTAGGGGAAGGGGCATCGAATATTTGAGGGAAAAGGGAGAGAGTAGGAGCTCTAGAATTCTTCTACGTTGTTCATCATGATTTTGGATAATTCTTACTGTTGATTGTGATACTCTTTTCATCTGGAAATATTGGTTACATTTTAGCACTCTGTAGATTGTGATCTTGCAATTGGCAGGGATCATATCATTGGTATCAGAGCGTCTAACGACTTGGGCGATGGCAGGTAAGAAGCAATCTCAAGCACCAGGGAAATCCATTTTGACAGATGATCAATTAGCACAGGGCGAGTTGTTGCAAAAACTTTGCAATGTAAAAGCCAGCATTGCCTGTCTGCCTGATTTGCAGCGGGATTCGGCTACGGTTATAACCAATTTGAAGTCGCTGGCTGAAACGGTGCACACGGCAGGACCTTGGCAATGGGATAAAGGAAAATCGAAGGTGACAGAGGAACAAGGTGGACAATCTAGTTTCCAAGGGCCGACGGATGGTAGAGGAGAAGATGGATGGCGAGAAGAATACCTGTGCTGGAGGATGGAGATGCCCGTCTTTACCGGGAGTGACCCGGATGATTGGCTCTTTCGCGTGGAGCTGATTTTTCTCCTTTCATTCCCTGTCCGAGTTCGAGAAATTCCAGTGGGTGGCGGTACATATGGAGGGAGAAGCATTGGCATGGTTCCAATGGGAAGAACGGCGTCGGCCTTTCCGCGGTTGGGCAGATTTCCGGGGTCATCTCCTGGACAGATTCCGGTCATCATTGGAGGGTACGCTATCAGAACGTTTTTTACAAATAAAGTAGGTTGGGACGGTGCGGGAATACCGTCAAGCATTTGAGCGCACTGCTTCCCATTTTTCTGACGTTCCCGACCATTTGCTCGAAGCGCAGTTCATGACTTGTTTGAGGGATGACATCCGTGCCGAGCTGCTGGGCAGTCGGCCGGCAGGGGTGGATGAGGTTATGTTGGCTGCGCAGCGGGCAGAGGATAAGCTCACTTTGCTTAGCAGAGCTGGGCCTGGGTCGGGTGTAAAGGGTAGTGGGCCGAACCGATTCGGCCATTCGGGTCTGGTGTCTGCGAACAATACCCCGCGCCGGACTTCTCCAGCGAGCCCATTACGGTCTTCTTCTTCAGCGCCAATGGCGCACGTTGGCAAGACAGCGAAGTCACCATCCACCGTCGCCCACCACATTCGCCCAGCTGGCCCTCTCCGACGACTGTCGGAAGCAGAAGTGTTGGCGAAGAAAGATAAAGGGTTATGTTTTCGTTGCGATGAGCGATACTTTCCCGGACATCACTGTAGGGCGAAGGAATTTCAGGTGCTCATCTGTTACGACGAGGATGTACCTGACGAGGAGCAGGAAGCGGAGGGGAATGACACACCTCAGGCCGTCGACAGTTCTGGTGTTGTGGAATTAGCGCAGCTGTCTCTCAATTCCATGGTTGGACTATCCTCCCCTGATTCTTTCAAACTTCGGGGCACAGTGTTGGGGCAAGATGTAGTGGTTCTCATTGACAGTGGGGCCACTCACAACTTTGTATCACACCGGGTCATCCACAAATTGCACATTCCTGTTGAGAAATCCAGCTCTTTTGAGGTGAAAACGGGAACAGGAACGATGGTAAAGGGTACCGGAATCTGTAAGGCTTTACAAATAATTTTTCCCAGTTGTGTGGTTACTGATAATTTTTTCCCTCTAGACTTGGGCAGTGCTGATCTGATTTTGGGTTTTAAATGGTTGAAAGCTCAAGAGGAAATGTGTGTTAGGTGGTGAGCTCTCACCATGAAGTTTTCTGTCAATGGCACACTGGTGGTTTTACAGGGGGATCCCTGCTTGGGTAAATCCCTGATTTCGCTCAAATCATTGATGAAGCAGTTTGAACTAGGGGATACAGGACTATTGGTTGAATTACAGGGTCTTGTTACTGACGATGTTTCCACGGTCCAAGCGGAGGTAGTTTCTTTATTGGACTCCTTTCAAAAGCTCTTTGCTATGCCTCAGGGACTGCCACCCCAACGGGTTCTGGACCACCATATCGAACTGGCTCAAGGCGCTTCCCCTGTTTTGATAAGACCATATCGGTACCCGCATGTTCAGAAGGATGAAATAGAAAAATTGGTGGGAGAAATGTTAGCGGCTGGTATTATCCAAGCAAGCTGCAGCCCCTATTCTAGTCCCGTGCTTTTGGTCAAGAAAAAAATGGAAGTTGGCATTTTTGTGTTGACTACCAGGCTCTCAATAAGGTTACTATTCCTAATAAGTTTCTGTAGGATCGAGATTGTCTAAGAGGGGGGGTGAATTAGACTTTTTAAATTTAATTTAATAATCTTGATAATTTCTCTCGTGATTTGAGCTTAAATGATAACGGCAAACAAACATATAAAATAGAGTGAGAGAGAGAAATTAACACCAGGATTTTTAACGTGGTTCGGCTAAACCTTGCCTACATCCACGCTCCAAGGCTCCCCCTTGAAGATTCTTAACCTTCTCCTCAGTGAGAAAAACAGATCGGAATTCCGGGCTCCGATCAACTGCCTTTACAATTCAGGATTGAACTTCACGGGCGTCAATCCACTGCCTTATACAGATTTTTGAGTTCATAAATTGTAAGCTCAGACTACACTCTCACAAGGATTAAATCTCAAGTTAATATCGAGAGGTGTAGAAGAAAATACAGAGTATGATAGATTTCGCAGATTAGGGCTCAAGAATAATTTTCGCAAAAGTTAATATCTTCGAGCTTTTTCTTTGGCTTAAATACTCTGTCTGATTTCTGCTTCACATAATTGAATGCTTCTTTCTACAAATGGAAAATTGTTACCGTTGGGAAGCATCCGTACTTAAGCAGATATCCGTTGCATCTGAAATTGCTGTTCGTCGTCGCCATTAATGATCTGGAGTTAAGGCTGAAAACGACGTCACTGTAGCTTTGCGGTTATTTTGAATTCTGGCGGAAGATCACCAGTTGAAGGATTTAAAATTCTATCGGCATGAGTATCTTCAAACGCCATCAGCATGAGTATCTTCAAACGCCATCGGCATGAGCAACGTTAAACGCCATCGGATGAAGCAACTTAAAAGTGTTGAGCCGCTATCGGATGAAGCTGCTTTAAAAATGTTGAACCGCTATCGGATGAAGAAACACTATCCTGCATGAACCGGTATCGGATGATGTAGCTTTATAACGTTGAACCGTCATCGGCATATGTTTCTTTAAACAGCTAGACCGCTATCGGTAGGAGTAGCTATTTTGTCGTTTAGCGATCGGTATGAGTAAACTTTTAACGATCGATGGAAGTCCTCTTTTCTTTGTCGTTTAGCGATCGGTAGAAGTAATCTTGAAATGCCACCGGTAGGAGTAACTTGAAAACGCCATCGGTAGAAGTAGCTATTTTGAACAACTTCACCCCTTGTCGTTTAGCAATCGGTAGAAGTGGCCTTTAAATGACTTCGTCTTTTGTCGTGTAGCGATCGGTAGAAGTGGCCTTTAAACGACTTCGCCTTTTGTCGTGTAGCGATCGGTAGAAGTCCTCTTTTCTACTTCACCGGAAGATGTACATTTTGTTTATCACTTTTCAGCCCTGTACACTTAACCAAATAATTTAAACAACTAAAATACCATTTCCAAGGGTATTTCCAACATAAAATTCTCATATATTTAACATAATCAAATTACATACAAACACATCATCAAAAACATATTTAGACTTAAACACTCTATAAGTCAACAATCTCCCCCTTTTTGATGATGACAACCTATTAATTTGATTAAGTATAACTCTCCCCCATAATCCTAGCTCCCCCACAGCATGTGCAATCAAACCAATTTCAAACATGATTCATAAACACATTTCAGCTATGCATACCATTCAATTTTTCAGATCAGCAGTACAGCATATCAAATAATTTCATTCCACATGCAAATTGCTCAATCAAATACAAATACAGTAATTCTCCCCCATTGACATTATAAAAAAAATAATCACAGAGAGAGAAGAAACAAGTCATAATCGCACCAAGAGAAACATCAGAGGACTCAACATTAGAAGATCAATAAAGTTTGAAAAAAAATATCATCTACTTAAAGAAGGCTACAAAATGTGTCCAAAAAGCTTGGCTAATCCAAGCGGGCACTTCAAGGTCTGAAAGAAAATAAGCTTCCACAAGGGCGCGAAGTGAAGCAATATCTTGAGGAAGTGGTGCTTGAGAGATCACAAAATCCAGACATGGAGAAGGTAGTGGGGGTTGATAGACCACCATATCCAAGCAGGGTGGAGGCTCGACAAGAGGAGTAGCCAGAGAGACATCTATGGGACTGTCGTGCTCAGGTGGAGGCGCAGCAAGATGATGAAATTTCAGTTCAGCCTCCTGAAGATCCAAAGGCGTGAATCGAGCACCATCCTCAGACTCAGGGCGTATGATCGGAGGGAGAAGGTCTTCAGAACAAACCTCTGAATAAGGAGGGCTTGGAGATGCAGGGCGAAGAGCTTCAACTTGAGACCTGAGAGACCTCAAATCCAGGGACAAAATCTCCCTATGTCGATCAATTTTCTTAGAGAGCTGCTCGAGGCCTGAATCCAAATCAGTGCTCATGGCCAATTTGAGCTTTACAAGACTGGAATCTAGATTGGTGCTCATGTCCAATTTGATCTTGTCGAGCTTGGCATCCAGAGACTTATCAATCTGATTTTGAAGGGTACAGAAAGCAATCCCCAGACTGTCAAGGCGAGATATGAAGTCATTGAGTTTATCCTCACTGAGGAGGGCCCGCCTTTGATAAGATTGAGGAGTGGCAGGAACAGGTGGCAGAGGAGGTGAAGAGATTTGGACTTGAGGAGCAACTGGACTTGGAGGAGCAGTTTGTTGGACTGGAGAAATAGGAGCTAGAGCAGGCAAAAGAGGAGGTGGAGGAGAAGGAGGGTTCTCAAAGATTGGAGGAGGCAGTGAGGAGGGAACAAAAGTGACCTCAAGGTTACAGGCTTGAGAAGATGGGGCAGGTTGGCTGGATATTTGAGGAGGAGGCAGAGAAAGAGCAAAGGAAAGCCTAGGGCGTTGGGAGAGAGACACCTGAGAGACAGAGGGTGAATTATCAAAGGCTGGAATTGCAGACTCATCCCCTCCTTCAGTAGTGGACTCCTCGGGCAAAATAAGCTTCCTTTTCCCAAGCCTTTTAGAGGCTGCCTTAGAAGCCTTTATCTGAGACACATCCAAGACAAACTCCCCTTGTCTTGTTTTCTTTATTCCCATTTTCTTCAGAGTGGTTTGGGAATAATAACTGGAGGGTTGAAGACGGACAGGATCCTCATCCTCGGGAAATACAACATCAAGTTGTGAAAATATCCTCATCAGAAGCAAGTTATAAGGCAGAGAGGTGGCCCTGGAGGACACAGCTTGAATCATCCGTCTGATAACAACATATCCCAGGTTGAAAGGGGTCTTGTGGTAGAGTGCAAACAGAACAAAAAGTTCCATTGAACTCACCTCATCATGGTGATCGCCCTTAGGGACAATGTTATACCCTATCATTTGATGAAATAACCTGGCATTTATGGTCAGGTGTTTGCCCTTTAAATGTTCAGGGGTTTGGTTGGGGTCCAAAGCGATGGTCTTTAGGAACTCATGACCCTCAGAGGTACCAAAGAAAGGAAGCTCAGTACCGGAATCATAAAGGTGAGGGCAGCTATCTAGATGGGAAACCTCCAGAAGAGCATTTATGGATTAGGGTGTGAGTTCTATGCGCTTTCCATACACATAACTCTTAATGGTAGAGAAATCAGATGTAAAACCCAAATTGGCATAAAACATGCGGATAGCCTCAGGGTAATAATAAGATTCTACATCAAATAGTCCTAATAACCTGAGATCCTTCAGGGATTCAACAATATCCATGCCAGCAAAGTCGTCAAAGAAAATACCACGACAGGGAATCAGAGATTTGTGCTTAAAGTCGTCATGGTGCCTTGCTTCAGAAGCTTGACTAGAGAAGAAGAATGATGGCCACTCTATTGCACGAGGAATCACACGAGGTGGACGAGCAGAAACTTTAGCCTTCTTCTTGGCTGGTTTAGAAAGAGCGTGAGATGATGAAGCCATTGAAGCGATTCGAAGAAGAAAAACCTAGAGAGAAAATAAATCGAGACAGAGGTTTTCTGAAAGGGCGCGAAAGATGAAGCGTCTCGGAGAAGAAATAGAGTTTAAATAAGATAGGGCATCACCCGATGTGATGAAGTCACACGTGTAACACCGACATCGTCCGATGGGTCACACGTGTCGCCAGATTAAGAAAACATCATCCAATGCCCATCGGTATATATGCTTCTACCGATGCCTATTAGCAGATAAAAACCGCTATAACACTCAAGATTCACCAACAGAGGAATAACTTTAGTTTTTCTCAAACCGAATGAGACCTAACCTTATTCTAATATTATTGAATTTCTTTTCATCCAACGGTTTTATAAAAATGTCGGCCAATTGATCTACAGAATTAACAAATTCTAAGGATATATCACCTCTTTGAACATGATCACGGATGAAGTGATATCTAACATCAATATGCTTAGTTCTAGAGTGCTGAATAGGATTTTTAGGAATGTTGATAGCACTGGTGTTATCATACCGAATAGGAATCCTATCATAAAACAGATTATAATCTTCTAAAGTCTGTTTCATCCAAAGCATTTGTGCACAACAACTGCCTGCAGCAATATATTCACTCTCAGCAGTTGACAATGCAACAGAATTCTGTTTCTTAGAATACCAGGAAACAAGAAATTCACCAAGGAATTGACATGTTCCACTGGTGCTTTTCCTATCAATTAGACTTCCAGCATAATCAGAATCTGAGTATCCAATCAGATCAAAGGAAGTGCCCTTCGGATACCATAATCCTAAATCAAGAGTCCCACTTAAATATTTGAAAATTCTTTTGACAGCAGATAAGTGAGATTCCTTACGGGCAGCCTGGAATCTAGCACATAGACAAACACTAAAGAGTATATCTGGCCTACTTGCAGTCAGATATAACAATGAACCAATCATACTACGATATTTTTTAATATCAACATTTATTCCTTTTTCATCTTTATCCAATTTAGTTGTGGTACTCATGGGAGTCTTGGAAGACTTAGAGGATTCTAATCCAAATTTCTTAAAAAGTTCCTTAATGTACTTTTCTTGATAGAAGAAAATTCCATCAGGAGATTGACTGATCTGAAATCCTAAGAAGAATTTTAACTCCCTCCATCATACTCATCTCAAATTCACTTTGCATGAGGGAAGAAAATTCATTACACATGTTGACATTAGTTGATCCAAAAATTATGTCATCGACATAAATTTGAACTAACAGAATGTCATTATCCTTTTGCATGGTAAATAGAGTTAAATCAGTATTCTTCTTTTTGAAATTCCTTTCCTCAAGGAAATTCTTCAATCTATCATACCAAGCTCTTGGAGCCTGCTTAAGACCATAGAGAGCATTCTTTAATTTGTAGACATGGTCGGGTTTATCAAATGCTTCAAAACCTAAGGGTTACTCAACAAAAACTTCTTCATTTATGTAACCATTTAAGAATGCACTCTTTACATCCATTTGAAAAAGTGTGAAGTTCTTGAAGCAGGCAAAAGCTAGGAGCATTCTAATTGACTCTAATCTAGCTACAGGGGCAAAAGATTCCTCAAAATCAATACCCTCTTCTTGAGAGTATCCCTTAGCAACTAGTCTAGCCTTGTTTTTAACCACAATCTCATTTTCATCCAACTTATTCTTGAAAACTCATTTAGTTCCAATGATGGGATGATCCTTAGGCCGTGGAACAAGTTCCCAAACATTGCTCCTTTCAAATTAATTTAACTCCTATTGCATAGCTAAAATCTAATTTTCATCACTCTCGGCCTCTTCAAACTTCTTAGGCTCTACTTGAGAGATAAATGCCACATTGGCACAGAGACTCCTAAGAGAGGATCTAGTCTTAACTCCTAAAGAAGGATCACCTAGAATTTCATCTATTGGATGGTCTTTGACATACTTCCAATCTCTAGGAAGAGCAGGATTCTCATCCTTGACAGGAACACTATCTAAAGAAGTAGAGGAAGGTGCTAAAGATTTTTCTACTTGAAGAGGATCACTAGGCTTTTCTAAAGAAAGAGAATCCAGTTGTTTATCCAATGTATCATCCTCATCCAAAATGATTGTGGGCTGAGGGGACTCATCAAAGTTGACATGTACTGATTCCTCTACAACAAGAGTTCTCCTATTGAATACCCTATATGGTTTACTGGTAAGAGAATAACCAAGAAAAATTCCAAGATCAGATTTGGAATCGAATTTTCCTAAGTTATCCTTAGTGTTGAGAATAAAGCATTTACTACCAAAGGCTCTAAAGTATTTAACAGAAGGAGTTTTTCCACTCCATAGCTCATATGGAGTTTTCTCAAGAATAGGTCTTATGGAGACCCGATTGAGCACATAGCAGGCTGTAGAGACAGCTTCAGTCCAGAAATATTTAGGAAGAGAATTCTCATTGAGCATAGTCCGAGCTAGCTCTTGGAGAGACCTATTTTTCCTCTCAACAACACCATTTTGCTGAGGGGTTCTAATGGAGGAAAAATTGTGCTCAATTCCATGCTTAAGACACAAGAGTTCAAATCTCTCATTTTCAAATTCTCCACCATGATCACTACGAATAGTAACAATGGTGAGTTCCTTTTCATTTTGAACTCTTTTCCTAAAGCTAGAGAAAATATCAAAGGTCTCATCCTTTGATTTCAGAAAATAAACCCAAGTAAATCTAGAAAAGTCGTCAACAATGACAAAGGCATAGAATTTGCCTCCTAAGCTTGCTATATTAGAAGGACCGAAGAGGTCCATGTGAAGGAGTTGGAGAGGCTTAGAAGTTGAAATTGCATTCTTCGATGCAAAGGAACTTTTGATCTGCTTACCCATTTGGCAGGCTTCACAAACCTTATCCTTCTCAAAGGATATCTTAGGGATTCCTCTAACTAAATTCTCCTTAGTAATCTTAGCTAAAGTATCCATCTCTACATGTCCTAATCTCCTATGCCAAATCCAAGAGTCATGGGAAGAATTAACAGCAAAGCATTTTTCATCAATATGCTCAATAACATCCATGTCAATAATATAGACATTTTCTTTTTTATAGCCTTTGAACAATACATTATTATTTGAAATGTCTTTGATCACGCAAGCATTAGATTTAAATGTGACTTTATAGCCTTTGTCACACAATTGACTTATGCTAAGCAGGTTATGTTTTAATCCTTCTACTAGCAAAATATTTTCAATGGTAGGATTAGAAGGATTACCTATATTGCCGATGCCAACAATGTTGCCCTTTTGGTTTCTACCAAAAGTAACACTGCCCTTCTTCTTGTTGACAACAGCAAACTTGGTTGAGTCTCCCGTCATATGCCTTGAACAACTACTGTCAAGGTACCACAGATTTGTCCCGGGAGAGCAGTCAACCTGCAAAACAGAAATCAATTGGTCTTCTTAGGTACCCAAATCTTTTGGGTCCTAGTGTTAGGCCTGGTCCCCTTAAGAATCCATTACAGTTTACTGCCAAATTTTATATTGTTTGATTTTAAAGGACACTCAAAGAATTTATGTCCTACTTCATTACATGCATGACAAGTGGACGGTTTAACAAAGAAATTCTTGAAAGCTTTCCTTTTATTGAACTTATCATAACCTATACCTGCCTTATCATGAGTAGCTCTATGATTTCCTATCAGCAGTGTTAGTTTCTTGCTACCATTTGAAAACCAAAGAACAAGTTTATTCAAAGTCTCATTTTTCTTTTTAAGTTCACTAATCTCCTTGACATGCAGATTACACTTCTTAGCATGCATTTCTTCCATGTTTGCATTTTCCTTTTCCAACAGATTATATTTAGTCTTAAGCATGCCGAATTGTTTAACCAAATCATTAAATGCATAAACCATATCACCATCATCATCATCAGATTCACTGTCACTAAAGGAAACACTAACCTCATTTTCGTGTGCCATAAAGCACAGGTTGGCTACTTCCTCATCTTCTGAAGAAGAGGTGTCGCCTTCTCTGTCATCCCAAGTGGCTTTCATAGCCTTCTTCTTAAACTTCTTGGGATATTTCTTGGCCTGTGGGCAATCTGCCTTCATGTGGCCAGGCTTGCCGCACCCAAAGCAGGTAATCTCCTTGTCTTTAAGAGGTTTTTCATTCCTTGAAAAACTTCTCCCTTGCAGCCTCTTCCTACGGAGAAACTTGCTTAATCTCCTAGTGATGAGAGCAATGTCCTCATCACCTTCTTCTTCTTCTTCCTCAGAGGCTTCATTTTTGCTTGAAGAAGCTTTCAGAGCAATATCCTTCTTTTTTGAGACCTCTTTCTCCTTGAGATCCTCTTTTTTGTTTGCCCTCATTGTGATCTCATGCGTCATGAGAGATCCAATGAGCTCTTCAAGTTTTAGGACTTTGAGATCCTTTGCTTCCTGAATTGCAGTCACTTTCGGCTGCCAACTTCTTGGAAGACATCTAAGAATCTTCCTAACTTGTTCTTCATAAGAGTATGATTTACCAAGAGCTTTTAAGCCATTGGTAATGTTAGTAAATCTTGTAAACATAGAAGATACAGATTCATCTTTTGGCATAGAAAATAACTCATACTCATGTACAAGCATATTCAATTTACTCTCTTTCACCTGATTTGTTCCCTCGTGAGTAACCTCTAATAAGTGCCAAATTTCTTGAGCACTTTCACACTCTTGTACTCTATTAAATTCATCTTTATTTAGAGCACAGTAGAGAGTGTTTATCGCCTTGGCATTAAGGCTTAGATTTCTCTTATCTGACTCAGTTAAATCAATAGAAATCTTATGAACACTTTTGCCATCTACAGTTTTCATGGCTGTAAATGGACCATATTCTATAATGTTCCATAACTCATAGTCCATGGCTTGAATGAATATTCTCATTCTTGCCTTCCATTAAACATAATCACAACTATCAAAAAATAGAGGTCTATTAACAGCTTGACCTTCTACGTGTGTGGAGTTAGTGTTGAATGTCATTGTAAATATATATCAGAAAATGTTTAAACACAACTTAGACAATGATATACCTTGCTCTGATACCAATTATAGGATCGAGATTGTCTAAGAGGAGGGGTGAATTAAACTTTTTAAACTTAATTTAATAATTTTGATAATTTCTCTTGTGATTTGAGCTTAAATGATAACGGCAAACAAACATATAAAATAGAGTGAGAGAGAGAAATTAACACTAGGATTTTTAACGTGGTTCAGTTAAACCTTGCCTACATCCACGCTCCAAGGCTCCCCCTTGAAGATTCTTAACCTTCTCCTCAGTGAGAAAAACATATCGGAATTCCGGGCTCCGATCAACTGCCTTTACAATTCATGATTGAACTTCACGGGCGTCAATCCACTGCCTTATACAAATTTTTAAGTTCGTAAATTGTAAGATCAGACTACACTCTCACAAGGATTAAATCTAAAGTTAATATCGAGAGGTGTAGAAGAAAATACAGAGTATGATAGATTTCGCAGATTAGAGCTCAAGAATAATTTTCGCAAAAGTTAATATCTTTGAGGTTTTTCTTCGGCTTAAATACTCTGTCTGTTTTCTGCTTCACAGAATTGAATGCTTCTTTCTACAAATGGAAAATTGTTACCGTTGGGAAGCATCTGTACTTAAGCAGATATCCGTTGCATCTGAAATTGCTGTTCGTCGTCGCCATTAATGATCTGGAGTTAAGGCTGAAAACGATGTCACTATAGCTTTGCGGTTATTTTGAATTCTGGCGGAAGATCACCAGTTGAAGGATTTAAAATTCTATCGGCATGAGTATCTTCAAGCGCCATCGGCATGAGCAACGTTAAACGCCATCGGATGAAGCAACTTAAAAGTGTTGAGCCGCTATCGGATGAAGCTGCTTTAAAAATGCTGAACCGCTATCGGATGAAGAAACACTATCCTGCATGAAACGGTATCGGATGATGTAGCTTTATAATGTTGAACCGTCATCGGCATATGTTTCTTTAAACAGCTGGACCGCTATCGGTAGGAGTAGCTATTTTGTCGTTTAGCGATCGGTATGAGTAAGCTTTTAGCGATCGATGGAAGTCCTCTTTTCTTTGTCGTTTAGCGATCGGTAGGAGTAATCTTGAAATGCCACCGGTAAGAGTAACTTGAAAATGCCATATGTAGAAGTAGCTATTTTGAACAACTTCACCCTTTGTCGTTTAGCAATCGGTAGAAGTGGCCTTTAAACGACTTCGCCTTTTGTCGTGTAGCGATCGGTAGAAGTGGCCTTTAAACGACTTTGCCTTTTGTCGTGTAGCGATCGGTAGAAGTCCTCTTTTCTACTTCATCGGAAGATGTACATTTTGTTTATCAATTTTCAGCCCTGTACACTTAACCAAATAATTTAAACAACTAAAATACCCTTTCCAAGGGTATTTCCAACATAAAATTCTCATATATTAAACATAATCAAATTACATACAAACACATCATCAAAAACATATTTAGACTTAAACACTCTATAAGTCAACAGTTTCCTATCCCATGGGTTGACGAACTCCTTGATGAGTTGGCAGGTGCCACTATTTTTTCGAAGTTGGATCAAAGGTCAGGATATCACCAGATTCGGGTACGACCGGAGGACGTATCGAAAATAGCTTTTAGTACACATGAGAGCCATTACGAATTTCTTGTCATGCCATTTGGGCTTACCAACGCCCCCTCCACTTTCCAGGCGTTAATGAATCAACTTTTCAAACCTTTTTTGCGGCGTTTTGTGTTGGTTTTCTTCGATGATATTTTGATTTATAGTATGGATTTAACGGCTCACCTACGTCATCTGGAGATTGTCCTATCCGTATTACAGGACGATCGGTTATATGCCAACCCATCTAAATGTTTCTTTGCTCAATCTCAATTGGAATATTTGGGGCACATTATCTCTTCTAAGGGAGTGGCAGTGGATACGGCAAAGGTTGAGACTATGCTCCATTGGCCCGCACCACAAACTTTGAAGGAGTTACGGGGTTTTTTGGGGCTCACGGGGTATTACCATAGATTCGTGGAAGGGTATGGGAAATTGGCTACTCCCCTAACAGCCCTATTGAAAAAGGATGCCTTCCTTTGGTCGAAGGAGGCGGAAACAACATTTCAACAGCTGAAGGTAGCTATGATGAAGGTGCCCGTGTTGGCATTACCAGATTTTTCCAGATCGTTTGTGGTGGAGACCGACGCATCGAGAAACGGTATCGGGGCCGTTCTCATGCAAGGGGGTCGGGTGATCGCATTCTTCAGCCAAACATTATCGTCGCGGGCGCAATCTGAATCGGTGTACGAAAGGGAGCTGCGTGCTATTGTATTGGCCATTACGAAGTGGAGGCCATACTTGCTAGGCCGCCATTTTATAGTTCGTACGGATCAACGTAGCCTAAAATATTTACTAGAGCAACGCATGGTCAATGTGGAACATCAGAAATGGCTAACAAAAATTATGGGCTATGATTTCGACATTCAGTACAAACCGGGTTTAGAAAACAAGGCCGCCGATGCTCTATCTAGAAGACCATCTACACATACACTCGCTGCACTGTCTTTTACTACAATTCTGCCTTGGAAAGATATCGACAGCGAGATTCAGGCGGATCCACTCTTATCCTGTATTGTCAATCAACTTCAGCATCACACAGAGGGGCCACGGGACTATTTATTGCTCAATGACCACCTATACTATAAAAATCGCCTGGTATTAACTGGCAATTCTGTTTTAATTCCAGCTTTGCTTCACGAGTTTCACGGCTCCACCATGGGAGGTCACTCAGGCGCAGTTAAGACCTATCAACGCCTAGCCGCCAAATTTTATTGGAAAGGTATGAGCCGTCGAGTAAAGAAGTTTGTGGCTGAATGTGACGTGTGCCAGCGTAGTAAATACCAGGCCTTAACACCAGCTGGACTCTTGCAACCCCTTCCGATTCCCACGGCCATTTGGGAGGACTTATCCATGGATTTCATTGAGGGTCTCCCGCGTTCGGAGGGGTATAATGCTATCTTGGTTGTTGTGGATCGTCTAAGTAAGTATGCCTACTTTATTGCTTTGAAACATCCATTTACAGCTCCTTCTATCGCGGTGATCTTCATTAAAGAGGTGGTACGACTACATGGGTTTCCGCGTTCAATTGTCAGTGATAGAGATAAAATTTTTCTGAGTTTATTTTGGAATGAGTTGTTCAAGCTTCAGGGCACAACTTTAAAGCACAGCTCCGCGTACCATCCTCAGACAGACGGACAGACGAAGGTTGTGAACCGTTCGCTGGAGACATATTTACGTTGTTTTACTTCGGACAAACCACGTGCTTTGATTCAGTGGTTACCACGGGCGGAGTTTTGGTACAACACGTCGTTTCACACAGCTACAAAGATTTCTCCTTTCAAGGCAGTTTATGGTCGTGAGCCACCTCCAGTAATCCGGATGGGAGTGGGGAAGGCCATTGTTCAATCAGTGGAAGACTTCCTTCAGGGGCGGGATGCTATTCTTGACTTGCTACAAACTCACTTGTCTCGAGCACAAGCTCGCATGAAAGAGGTGGCTGATGGGAAAAGAAGGGATGTCAATTTTTTGGCCGGTGATTGGGTGTACGTCAAGCTGCAACCATATAGACAGCGGACTTTGGCTCGAAAACGCAATGAAAAACTCGGACCCCGCTTCTATGGACCTTATCAGGTAGTGTCAAGGATCGGGCAAGTCGCTTACAAGCTGAAACTACTGGATACGACCCACATTCATAATGTCTTTCATGTTTCGTTATTGAGGAGAGCTTTGGGTACTCAAGAGCATGTCATTGATTTACCTTCCACGTTGCCAGAGGATATGGAACTACTTGTGGAACCCGAAGAAGTTCTGGGAGTGCGGCCTCTTAAGGGAGATACCTCGGCCACCAGGGAAGTCCTCATTCGTTGGGGAAATATGGCAAAGGAGGAGGCTACATGGGAGATGGTGGATCTGATTCAGGCTCAATTTCCTCACTTTAACCTTGAGGACAAGGTTGCTGTTTGGGCGGCAAGTAATGTTGTAAAACCACCAGTTATCTTCACATATGCTAGAAGGAAGAAAGAGAATAAGACCTAAGATATGCGGTTATATTTAATAGCTTTCTTTTTAAATAAATGTTGATGTTAGTAGGAGGGGTAAAGAGGGAAGTTTATACTGAAATTCTGTTAGTAGAGATAAATATAGTTGACAGTGGAGTAGGGGAAGGGGCATCGAATATTTGAGGGAAAAGGGAGAGAGTAGGAGCTCTAGAATTCTTCTACGTTGTTCATCATGATTTTGGATAATTCTTACTGTTGATTGTGATACTCTTTTTATCTGGAAATATTGGTTACATTTTAGCACTCTGTATACTGTGATCTTGCAATTGGCAAGGATCATATCACAAGACTGCAGATCCTGGAAATAACGTATTATACAATTCAAGAGTGCACAAAATTTGAATATTTAAATATAGAAACTCTTGTCAAAAACATAAGACAAACTAAATCAAGTCTTTCTTTTTTTTTTTTTTTATGAAGATGCTACACCTGGAGGCCTATATCCATATGTCTCCCAACAATATCCCACTATAAACAACCAGCAAAGTCCAACGCAACAGATGCTATTAACATAGAACATGTAATGACATTACAGATCCAACAAGTTTTAAAGAAAAAAGAATAAATATATAACTTAAGGTAAAATTGTCTTATTTTAATGTAGAGATCTATTTTTTTCTTTGGTGAGAACTTCTCTATCTATTCCTACCCTTATTTTGGGTCTGTAAAATTATTGGGTGTAAGAATTTTAATCTTGCATATTACTCTTTGGACTTTATTAGTTGATTTTTTTTTTTTTTTTTTTGTAATTACTACGTGAATTTGGTTCACTTTTTGAAAACGATGACTGTAGTTTTGATTCAGTCTTCCACTTCAAAACAAATTTTGGATTGAACAATCAAGTTTTTTTCAAAAATCGAGTCATTCGGCAAGGCATTTTTGTCTAAATCTACCTCCGTGTCACGGCATAATGAGTAGAAAATATCTTCTTTATCAATTTAGTCTAGCTCAAAAGAGAATTCAAATAGAACCGAACCACCCTTGTCCCCATGATTGGTCTGGCAGGCAAGGAAGAGTGTGAATGCATCATTAATTTCACTTTGCAAACTGTAATAAAACAAATAAATAAATTAACAAACTAGGCAGGTGCAATTTCCGAGCATGATCACGTTCTATGAAGCCCGCGATTTTGGACTTTCAAGTTAAGATACGTATCAAATGTTACGTGGAGAAGATAACACAATTTGAACCCATTACTTTCAGTATCTTTGACTGAGTTTTCTGCCAATATCCAAATTATTTTAAAATTATAATTTAAGATAATGTCAACTTATTTGTTTAATTAATCGTAAATACTTTGAAATTAAGTGTAAAATAATAGATGCCATGAATTAGGCCTGCTGTAAAAGAAGTTTAGGTCAGAAACGTCGTCTTCTCCCTCCACGTTCTGAGTTTGATGATTCATTAATTCAATCCAAAATCAGATTTTTTCTACAACTGGCTACGCCCCTCCATAAACACCTCCTATCACTGCCTTTCCACTGCAATTGATACAAACAACAATTATGAAGATCACCCTTTCCTGAAGCCGTGCCAGACATCGCCGGAAAGCAGGTCCGATATGGCATGGACTATTACATTTTGCCAGTCATCCGAGGAATGGGCGGCGGACTAATCCTCACCAGCGCCGGAAACGAATCGTGCCCTCTCAAGGTCGCTCAAGATCAGTACGAGGTCTCTCAAGGTTTTCCTCTGACATTTCATGCGTTGAATCCGAAGAAGGGTGTCGTTCGCGTCTCCACCGATCTCAACGTCAAGGTCGCCGCTTCGACAACCTGCATCCAATCGACAGTGTTGAAGCTCAGCAGCTACGACGAGTCGACGGGGCAGTACTTCATCACCGCCGGCGGAGTTCAGGGGAATCCCGGCCCGGAAACTACGGGAAACTGGTTCAAGATCGAGAAGTACGAGAAGGATTACAAGCTGGTATTCTGCCCCACGGTGTGTAAATTCTGCAAAGTGATTTGCAGGGACATCGGAATATATATAATGGAAGAGAAGAGGTTGCTTGCTCTGAGTGAGAAGCCGTTCATAGTGATGTTCAAGAAGGCGTGAGGAGATAAAGCCATGGCAATGCACCGCAAGCATTCTCTCTCTAATAATTTGCATGCTTCGTTAAGATTACAACCGTGAAGCTTGCCGGAGATGAAGAACAGAGAGAAGAGGACGAGAAGAAGTGACTGCAGGAAAAATGAATTACTTCGATTGTGTTTTCCCAAGTGTAATATTTACAGTATACAAGGGCAACAATAAATGAATGATAAGACAAAAAACAAAGACCGTAATTGTAACTAAACTAAGCTAACTAGAAGTGAATAGTAAAAGTACACATGCTAATAGCCTCCCTCAAGATCAAGGTCGGAGACCGAAGATCTTGGATAAGAAAAGAGAGAATGTCGCCGGATGAAGAGGTTTAGTGAGCGCATCAGCGATTTGGTTTGCTGACGGAGTGAATTTGACTACGAGCGTCTTTTGTAACACCTTCTCCCGTATAAAGTGAAAATCAATCTCGACATGTTTGGACTTGGATTGCAACACTGGATTAGAGGCAAAGTATGTTGCACTCAAGTTGTCACAAAGTATGAGAGGAACCGTAGGAGAGATGATACCTATTTCTTTCAAAAGGGACTACAACCATAAGACTTCAGCTGCGCCGTTCGCAACGCTGCGATATTCAGATTCAGTGCTGGAGCGCGATACCACCTTTTGTTTGGTGGAGGACCAAGAAATAAGATTGGTACCAAGAAAGACACAGAAACCACTTGTGCTCTTGCGGTCGTCTAGACAGAAAACCCAATCAGCATTGGTATAGCATGTCAGACCAAGGGAGGTGGATGGAGTGAAGGAAATACTGAGAGTTTAAGTACCTTTAAGGTAGCGCAGAATGTGCTTGACGGCTTGCTAGTGAGTCTCAGGGGGAGCATGCATGAATTGAGAGACCTTGTTGACGGCGAAGGCAATATCAGGTCGTGTAAGGCATCAATATTGAAGGCCCCCAACTATGCTTCGGTAAAGAAAGCCGTCAGGTAGGGGGTCCCAGAGTGAAGTGATAGGACTGGTCCAGCAACCATGGGGATCAGAACTGGCTTGCAAGATCTCATGTTTGCCCTGTGCAGTAATTCAGATATATATATCGCGACTGAGAAAGAGTCATACCAGTGGGTGTCTTGAGTGACTGAAATGCCAAGGAAATATGACAGTGGGCCAAGATCACGAACTTTAAACTGAGAATGTAGATATTTTAGTAGCTGGTCTATGAGAATAGCAGAATCACCAGTCAAAATAATGTCGTCCACATACACCATCATAATAAAAATGTGAGAGGAGTGACGATAGACAAAAAGGGATGTGTCTGATTTTGATGCTGAGAACCCCCAAGTAATTAAAGCTGTGTAGAATTTTGTATACTAAGCTCGTGGGGACTGTTTGAGGCCATAAAGAGCTTTATGTAGGAAGCATACAGCTGACGGAGATGCAGAGTCAATGAAACCGGGAGGTTGTTGCATGTAAACCTGCTCTGTTAGGTCTCAGTAGAGGAAAGCATTACTGATATCGAGCTGTCTGATAATCCAACGAAAAGAAACAACTAGGAAAAGCATTGTGCGAACGGAAGTCGGTTTGACTACCAGGCTGAAGGTTTCTCGTAATCAATTCCTTCTTTCTGGTCATAACCTTTAGCCACTAGACAAGCCTTATACCGAGAAACTGTCCAATCAGAGTTTTATTTAGTCTTGAAGACCCATTTGCAGCCTATTATTTTTTCACCGCTTGGAAGTGGGACTAATGACCAGGTGTGGGTATCCTGAAGCGCAGATATTTCTTCTTTCCTGGCATTAAGCCAGTGAGGGTATTTGACAGCTTTGTTAAAGGTTTTGAGTTCAAGAGGAGGTTCAAGAAGAAAAGCTTTTGGCTTGAAGACACCTGCTTTAGCCCGGGTCGTCATAGGGTGAGTGTTGTGAACAGTTTGGATGGGTATGGGAGGGAATATGGAGTCATGTGGGAAGAAGATGAGGGGGAGTCTTGAGAATGATCGGACGGAAGGGGAGAAGGTATTGGAATTATGGGAAGTGGTGAAACAAGAGGGTTGGTAGTAAATGAGGTAAAAGGGAATGAGGGAATGGGTAGAGTAATGGGAGGTGAGGAAGAAGCAGAGTTGTTGGACTTTTGATCGAGACATAGGTAACCTTTGTGATGGAAACTTGGACCTAAGAAAACACATGAGAGAGATCGAGGCTGAAGTTTATGTTGATTGAAGGGTCGAAGGTAAGGGAAATAGAGACAACCAAAAACACGAAGGGAAGAGTAATCGGGGAGAGTTTTGAACTAGCATTCAAAAGGGGACTTGTGACGGAGGACGGGGGTGTGAAGAAAATTAATCAAGATAGTGGCTGTGGTAAAAGCATAGGTCCAGAAGTGATGAGGAACGGAAGAGTGAAAAAGTAGAGCGAGACCAGTTTCAACAACATGGCGATTTTTGCGTTCGACTCTACCATTATGGTTTGAGTATAGGGACAAGAAATGTAGTGCTGAATGCCGAGAGATTTAAACAAGTTGGTGAGATATTGAAATTCACCACCCCAATCGGATTGGACAGCTTTGATTTTAGTATCGAACTGTGTATGAACAAATTGATAAAAAGTCACAAATGTATTGTAGACGTCACTTTTTAATTTAAGAGGGAAAAGCCAAGTGAAACAGGTGCAATCATCCACAAATAAAATGAAATACCGGGCACCCGTGATGGAGTTAATGGGAGATGGACCCAAACGTCAGTATGAACAAGATCAAAAGGAAATTGAGCATGAGACGGAGAATTTTGGAAGGGCAATTTATGACTTTTACTCATTTGGCAAGAGGTACAAAATTTGTGTTCAACATTTGAGAAATTGAAATTACATGATCTAAGCACTTGCTGCATTACAGAAAAAGACGGGTGACCTAAACGTAAATGCCAGAGATCATCCAAAATGATGGGAGAAGAGCCACTGTAATGGGCAGTGAGCGACAAAACAGGGGCTGGCAAGGGCACTGGAGGAGACCGAGCCAGAGGTGACAAAAAAGGACCAGATGAGGGCATGTGATAGAGTCCGTCATGGAGAGAACCACGAAGCAGAACTCTGTGGGAAAGCCGATCCTTAGCCAAGAAAAAACGTTGGGTGAAATTCAACATAAACAGAATTTTGCTTACATAATTTGGATACGCTTAACAAATTGTGAGAGAGACGTGGAGTGTGATATACTTGAGGTAAGTGAAGTGACCGGCTGATTGCGGGAATAAGAGCAGAACCAGAATGAGAAAAGGGGACGACGTTACCTTCGGCCGTGGCAACTTGGGAGGGAGCAGAGAGAGGTTGAAGCTGACTAAAAAGCTCGAAATGCAGTGTGAAATGATTGATGGCGCTGGAATCCAGGATCCACGGCGTGGTCGGCGACGGAGAAGGAGTGGGAAGGAGGCCTGTGAAGTTCGATACAGGGGACGGACGGGTTTGGGGAGAGGAAATCTGATGGGAGGTTAAGGGAATGGGCAGGTCAGAGTGGGTAAATTCAGGTCGGGCCTGGACTGATGGGTAGAAGTATTGGGTTTGGGTCGGTTCAGGGGTTAAACTGGTTAGGTTGGCATGGGCTTGGGTTGGAAACTGGGCTCGCTGGGCTGCAGAGTGGAGTTGAAAACATTTGAGGGCCGTGTGGCCCAGTTTGCCACAAATTTGGCAACGGGGCCGGGAATGTGAGTTGGGCCGGGGACGCCATGGGCCAGGCGGAGTAAACTGGTAAAGTGAACCAGGTCAGCTTCGAGGGGAACCGGGCGAAGAGTGGCTTCACAACGAGGGCTCCAGGGTGGGCGAAACGATCGTTGAAAAATGACGTTTTGCGTGCATTTGCGCCGGCATCGGAAGCAAAACGGTCTGGTTTTGTTTCTCCAGGCGAAAATCGTAACTTTTGAGCATGCTTTGGGCTTTTTCCAAAGACGGATGTTCGGACCGGGTGGTGATTATGGTGACGAAAGGATTATACTCCGAGTCGAGACCACCGAGGAAATACAGCATTTTGTCTTTTGGGGAAACCGATTCGCCAATGGCAGCGAGAGTGTTACAAAGATTGGTGAGTTTCTGAATGTATGCAGCTGCTGAAAGGCCATCTTTGGTGAGAGATTGGACCCTTCAAAGGACTGATGATGAAAGGCCATATTTTTTTCTTTCAACCTATGAAGCTGAAAGGCCATATTTTTTTCTAAATTGCTAATCTGTTATTACTTTTGCTGAGTGTTATCAAAGTACTTATCCGAATACTGAATTTGACCCATCATTCACTGTGAAATACAGAAGCAGTCGAAAGATCCTGGGAGAGAAAGAGCAGAGGAAGTGATAATTAGAGTAATATTTATAACGTCAGTTTGTTCTCAATCATTCATGAAAAATTCAAACGATTTTTACGCAATTATCATTTAAGGTAATTATGATTTTTGAACTAAAAAATCGCATACAATTTAAATCAATAAGTATTCATAAATTATAATTTTTTTTCATAACTATTTGAATTCTATACTGAATCACCTTAAATGCTCTTTATTATTATTTATCAAGTATACCTTAAAAGAATACTGATTTTTGAATTTGTCTTAAATCTTTAATTAATTCAAAATATTCTTTCGTGCAAAATAATTTTTATTCAATTCCATTTGCGAATTGCAGTTTTCATATTTTAATTAATATTTCTCAAGAATGAAAAGAAAATAGCATATCAACTACATCAATGATGGGCAATTTTCCCTAAATCTTGTATAATTTATTGTCACGTATACTTTTATTAGTAAAAATTCTTTGTTTTCTTATCACATTTTCAAGTCATATATTCAAACTTATAGATGACCAACTATGTGATAAATTACGTGTGATGACCCGGATGTGTAAGTATGTACGATGGCTGCACGAACCAGAACCCGAATGGCGGTACGTCCGCCCGGGCGAACCGGAATGTGACGGGTCGTAAAAAGGGGGTCGTCACAATCCCACATCATTTGGGAAGGTATATGGAAATGAAACATATGTAAAGAGACCCTTATTAGTGATTTTCACACTTACACGCAAGTGCACGTGTCGCTAACGAAATAATAAGTAAGAAAAGTATCGATCCCACGAGGATATTTTCAATTGAATTAATTGCTATAAAGATCTTATTAAAAATATTAAGATGATTGGTGAAAATAAATAGAAATAAAATCAGAATGGCGATGAAACAAAGTAAATCAGAATAAATGAGGTAAAAACGATAAAAGAAAGCCTTGGCTAGGAGCGATTTCTTCGTTACGATAATTTTACTGCTGATGCTCTGGTGATGATCTGCAGCATTATCTATGAACAGCAAGAATTAAATAATTCTAGGGTTCTTTCGAATTGACTAGTTAAATTCAATTTAGAATTTTTTTCAACCGTGAAGGAATGTAACTAATATTGAATTTCTTAATTGCCTCATTCTTATTGCCAATCGAATTAATGCTAACCACTTTGTAACAATTTAATCCAATTAATTATTCGTGCATCTAACAATTTATATCTATCTATCGATACAATATAAACATGAATCGTCAACCTATCTATCGATATGATCTGACTTATCAAGAAATATCACAAATAATTGTTCAATAGAAAATTGCATAACAAAACCAAGATCGTAGCAAAAACCGTAACGAGTACTATCGTCCTAACCAAGAAATAGATTTAGCCTAAAATCATAATAGAAATACTAAATAAAATTAAATTATTCAATAACATAAAAATAATAAAGAAGAAGAAAATGAAAAGATGATCCAGTCGTCTCGTTGGTTCTCCTCTTCTCTGGAGCTCTCTGTGTTCTTTAGCCTCCTTCCTTTCTTTTATTCTTTTCTTTTTGTTTTTGCATTTTCTCTTCCTTAATTCCAGCAGCCAAAAATCTTTCTTCAAATTGACTTTTCCTTCCTTTTTGTCATTTTCTGCATGCCATGTGTCTTCTCTCTCCAATCTATTTTTTTGTTCTCCTTTTTAGTGGCTAATTCCAGGATTTGTTTACCTTTTCTCTCTCGTCATAATCCTTTCTGTTGAGTTTTTGTTTCGTCTTTTAGTCTTGCCCCTTTTTACATCTTCCGTTGCCCAGTTTTTCTGTCTTCTTCCGCTGCTTTGTATTTTACTGCCCTTTCTTTAAATCATCTGCTGCTCAGCTTTTTTAAATCATTCGCTGACCAGCTTTTTGCCTTCTTCCGCTTACCGTTGCCCTATTTTCTTCTTTCAGCTTCTTCCATTGCATTTCTTTACATCTACCGCTGCCCTATTTTCTTCTTTCAGCTTCTTCCATTGCATTTCTTTACATATACCACTGCCCTATTTTCTTTTCATCTTCCGCTGACCATTGACCGCTCTTTGTTTCCTTCTTTCACTGCTTTGTTTTAGCCTTCTTCCGCTGTCCAGTTTCTTTATTTCTTTCACATCTTCTGCTGCCCAGTTTCTTTTAAATCAATCACTGCCCAGTTTAATTCCAAATTAATTTGTTTTACTCCTCCATGATTTCAGCATTTTCTCTCTCCATAATCAGCAACTAATTTCCTCAATTTACTTGATTTTCTCCCTCCATAATCTTCAGCTTTTGAATTTGATTTTCCCTCTAATAAAATTACATTCAAAGACGAAAATATAAAATTCAAATTAAAGAGAAAATCTGTTTTTAGTGGAAAATCTACATAAATATATTAAATTGAATCAAAATACTAATGTTGCAGCATTATATAGCAATTGTATTAAATTCCTACTAACTTATTCTTGCATTCACTCAATTCATACAAGTTTTACCAATTAAATACTATATAAAATAACTCTAATTTAAGAGTTATCAACTCTCCCAAAATAGAAAGACGCGTTTTGGAGCACAATTGGCCACGGATCCTATAAGAACTCCGAAGTTAAAAGTGCTTCAGCGAGAGTAGTACCAGGTTGGGTGACCGACTGGGAAGTCTTTGCCAAACAAAGCCGTGAAGAGAGGATATTGGACTACGACCCAATCCGCAGAACGGACAATATCTTACTGGGAAAAGGGTCGTTACAAATGGTATCAGAGCCTGTACCCAACCAGAAATGTGGCCAACGAGGACGTTGGACCCCCGAGGGGGGGTGATTGTGATGACCCGAATGTGTAAGTATGTATGATGGCTGCACGAACCAGAACCCGGATGGCGGTACGTCCGCGCGGGCGAACCGGAAGGTGACGGGTCGTAAAAAGGAGGTCGTCACAATCCCACATCGTTTGGGAAGGTATATGGAAATGAAACATATGTAAAGAGACCCTCCCAAGATAGAAAGACGCGTTTTAGAGCACAATTGGCCACGGATCTCATAAGAACTCCGAAGTTAAAAGTGCTTCGGCGAGAGTAGTATTAGGTTTGGTAACCGACTGTGAATTCATTGCCAAACAAAGCCGTGATGGGAAGATATTGGGCTACGACCCAATCCATAGAGCGGACAATATCTTACTGGGAAAAGGGTCGTTACATTACGTCCTCAATGTTGAGCACATGTGCGGCACGTGGCGTTGCCTAATATATATATATACTTTAAAAGAATACTGATTTTTAATTTTTTGTAATCTTTAATTAATTCAAAATAATTTGTATTGGCCGACCTTAATTCTTTAATTAAAATTCTACATTAAATCTGTATTAATTGTCAATTCGACCCTTCCATCATTTTAATAAAAAATTTGCATTAATTGTAATTAATATGAAATATTATATTATGGTGGATAAAAATTCTCATTAAACGTTTCCATTATTTTGACAATTAATAATGGAAAATTTTAATGAGAATTTTTATCCACCATAATATAATATTTCATATTAATTACTTATTTTGACAATTAATTGTCATATTAATTGAAAATTTGCATTATTAATGGAAAATAATGGAAAATTTTAATTAAAGAATTAAGGTCGGCCAATACAAATTATTTTGAATTAATTAAAGATTACTAATACAGATTTAATAAAGATTTAACGTAGAATTTTAATTAATACATATTATTACAGATTTAATGTAGAATTTTAATACAGATTAATATAGAATAAATATAAATTATTTTAATATTAATTAATAAAGATTAATATTCATTAATAGTAATTATTAATGTTAGTCACGTGAAAGGTAAGATTATAGAATAAATATATTACTTACTTTGTATTGAAATAATATGTTTTAATTTAAGTGTCATGAAGTTCATTTAAGTTTGACCTACCATTTTTTTTTCTTAAGTATTAAAATATTGAGTAAAGTATGTTCTCATTTTGTAGTTTAAAATTCAATGTAATTTTATCCCTAAAATTATTCTACTAAAGATAGTTTAAATTTTCTTTTTGAATAATCTTTCCAAATTTATTTAGTTTTAAAATGTTCTCTCTGACTTTTATTTCACAACATTTTAGGACTAAATTAAAGAAATTTATTTAGTTAATCAATGTAGTTTAAGCTAATAAAACAAGATAGTTTCATGACGTTGAATAATCAATGTACTTCCCAATGCAATGCTCACGTACCATATCTTGGGAACCCACCATTGTTTTTCCTCAATCTCAGAGAGAGAGAGAGAGAGACATATAGAGGGCTAGTGAGAGAGATGGCTGGAGAGACTTAATCATGCTTGGTGTGAAGAAGCTTTGTTTAGGTTATGCTGTGCGAGCTTCTAAACGAGACAACAAATATCTACAGAAATCTGCATTTTAGTTAATACTTGATTATACAAGGACGTCACGTGACCATGTTGTAATTCTTATTTATTAAATGTATTTAAAATAATATATGAAAATTAAAAAAATATAGTGGTTCCAATGAACTATGAATTTTTCTAGTTTATTTATCAAATCTTTAGTTTTAAATTCATTTTACAACAGTGTCGTCTGTGCCTTCTTCTCTTTTAGAACGTAGCGTCCGGTCCATAACGTTTTTAGATTCACGTATAAAACTGAGATCGATTGCTCATTTTAAAGACGGGCACCCATTAGAGGTAATTACACTCAATACATAAATATAAAATATTAAAAACGTGTTTCCACGTTGTCATATAACTACATCGTACCAAACTAAGAAAAGAACATCCCTATAATATGGATTTTGTGAGATGAAACTGTTCTTCTCCGATCTGTGTTTGTTTGAAGAATGAATCCAATCCACCCTTGCCCAGATACTGTCGTCTTCAACAACGATTTCAATTCAAGCCCAGATCACTGAGTCGTGTTTCAGTGGGTCAGGCCGGGCTCACTGGTGACTAAGTTTAGTCATTAGAACATGGCTGGCTGGCTTGGTCTTTGCCAAGGTTCGGACCCATCAACTTGAGATTTGACCTAATTTCTACGTCTAAGACAGAAAAATACATGAACCCACCAAAGAAAAGGCAGAGAATTAAAGGGTTAATAAAAGTCCACGTCTCCTTAATTAAGCCGCCGCATGCATTAGAGAGTTATTTAATGATATCCCTTAAACTAATACTTTTGTTTAAACAGACAATTAAACCTAGTATTATCGATATGAGAATCATTGATATTTGTTCGCCAGTAAATCTTATTTTCCAAGGAATGTGATAAGTAGATTTATTCACAATTCAGTTGCAGAGATTAACAAACAGCTATAATTTACATGCCACACAAGACAGTTTTGAGGTAATTACTTGATTGGTGCAAGTATAGTGTATAACAAAAGAAAAGAGACTATAACAGTGGCACCTGCTAGTGTAAATCCCCGACCAGTCCACAGCATGAGGTTTGATCTCTCCGCTCGTTTTATCGGATCGACCTCCTCCGAAAGCGGGTATTCGGAACGGTGCATGTTCCAGGTCACGTATTTCTTGGGAGAAAACTGCGAGAGCTTACTCTTTTTCCCTTGCTTTTTGTAGATGGACCATGCCCTGTCCCAGTCTGTCGAGAATTTTTTTCCTGAGCCGCCGTAAAAATATAGAAAATGATCAGCTTAGTAGAATCAATGGAAAGAACTAAAGGGTTAGTGCTAGACAGTGCCAAAGCTGAAGAATAGAGGACCATTTTCCGGCCGATCAAACAAAACATGGCAAATTGAAGCTTTCCAACACCCAAGATGGCAATTGTAATAAGTTCAAGTACTAATCTCATAAATGTCAGTTTTATACGAACACTTGACGAGGTTTTAATTGAAGTTTCAGTGAGTGAACAATTCTCCTACACGTCCTGTAAAGCCTTCCCACTAAACCAGTAATCAAACTCTACTGCTCAGAAAAGGAACGTGAGCGTTTCGGTACGAATTTTCTAGCCCAGACATGCTTCCCGTTGATAGAGAATTTGACTTTCGTGTGGCCATTGAGGATAGCTTCAACGATTGAAGCAGTATGGAAAACCATCAAAGCGAAAAGAGACTGCTGTTTGGACTGAACCGGTTGCAGACAGAGAGATTCCACGCAGTCTCCGTATGTCCTCCCGAAGAAATTTCTCACCTCCCGTTCCGCCACAGGATAACCTTTTGAGAAGGTAAAAAACAACGTCCTATCCTCTGGTCTTTTTTTCTCCATTGCTTCCTCCGCGATGTCTTTCAGTGCCCTGGCGCATACATTGTTCAAAGTTTTAGCGATACCTCTGGCTGCGATAACTTGATTGTCAATGATAAATTGAAGTGATATTTCTTTCTTCATCAAGATTTGTGTGATTGAGAGAGGAATATTGTTATCGCTCTCGCTGTTGTGGTGGGATAAGGAATGAGAACGGTCGGCGATGAGGAAGGTGAGGCAAGCGACTGCTTCGTCTGCAAGTTCATCGATCAAAATGTGAGGCAGTGATATCATTTTCTTGACAATATTGCGAAAGCCAACTCTCTCTAACCAGAGCCAGAGTGCCATGATTTCCATAGCCTCTACAGGATCCCTCCAAAGCTTCAACACTAGAATACGGAAGAGCTCTCTGTCGATCCTATGAAATCGAATGAATTCTTCTTGACTGACTGAAGAAGATGAATTAGAAGCCATCAGAAAACCATGATCATCAACCAATATGTTAATGTCGATACGTTGGGAAGATATTTTTAGAAAATATATTTTTGGAAATTCATATATTACCTATTGTGTTTTGCAGGAGCAATATTTTGCGAAATATATAATCATATCAATCAAGATTATATTCCTAGAATAATTGGATTGGGTTTGCTTGGTTGAGTGATTTCTTTCTAAAATATTACATACGATGTCACACACGCCATACAGGAAAGTTCGGTTTCCTTTATTTGTCCACTCATGTTTTAAATATGGTATTCTGAATATCTTTCGCATATGGAATATTGCACATAATATTGGGTAGGGGTGGGCAGAACCAGACTGGACTGGACCGTCGGTTCGGTCCGGTTCTTGGGCGGTTTTTGAGGCTATGGAACCGGTTCCCAGTTTCCAGACCCATGGGACCGTGGACCGCGGTTCCGATCCCGATTCTGTTGATCACAGAACCAGGAACCGCGGGAATACCGACCCATGGGTCGGCCCGGTAGAAACCGGTTTTCGAACCCATGGGTCGGCTAAATATTGTAGGCTTTAGCTTTACTGGTTTTCTCGAATTCACACCAGCAGTTCCTCTTTCTATCTCTACCTCATCCCCTACTTTGCAATTCAAAACCAGCGACTTCCTAGAGCAGCAAAAAGCTTATGGGCTTGAAGCAAACGGTGGAGTGAAATCCTGGCTTCGCCGTTTTTGATTTGTCTGCCAGAAACTCACAGATGCATACAGTCCAGAACGTGAAGCCACAAACGGCGATAACAAGAGCCGATTATCTGGGAGTGAAATCGACGGAACGCGCCGGAATTGTACATTTCTGCGAATTCCACAGCAGTGATTCGACATGCCGCAAAAATGCAGCAAACGATCCATTTGCAAACAAGAGAAAAGAAATTCCTGGTGATCAGAGAAGAATTAGAATCGACGGATTGAGGAGCGACTTTTCCTGTTAGTTTTTTTGCATTTTGTAATTTTAACAATAAATAAATAAATAAATTGAAAAAACATACGGGAGGAACCAGTACCGAACCAGGAACCGGACCGCAAACACGGTCCGGTACCCGTCCCTCATGGGACCGGTTCTGGTTCTAAGAACTAAAATCCCGAAATGTCCGGTCTGGTTCGGTTCCAAGCAGGAACGGGGACCGGACCGGACCGTGCCCACCCCTAATATTGGGACGATAGTTTCTATTAGTGGTGGCGCGGAATGAATAATAGAGGGCAAGTTGTTATTGTCTGAGTCAGTTCTTTACCTCTATAAATTTGTCAATCTGGGAGAAGAGGTTTCATGCACTCTGTTTTGTGAACAGACTTGATTATTTTCAGAGTGGTTTGGTGTTATGCAACTGAGACAACGACGAGTGTCATCGAAGGTGTCCCAGGTGCAATTCCGGTTCTTTAATTGAAACTCAGTCTTGGGAGGAGACTGCCTGGAACTCGGGAGGAGTTCTGATCGTGGACAAGAGAATCTTGCCATAACACAGATTCTGGGAGGAGTCATCGACAACAAAGGGAGCTTGCCAACTCTCAGATTTCGAGAGGGATCAATTACAAGTCGAGGGGAGCTCGCAAAAACAGAATCACTAAGGAAGTTAGCTAGAGGCGGCGACAAGGATAAGAGAGAGTCTTTAATTGTATAAGTCTGATTGTCGTGTAACTTCATAAACTTGTGAAATATTTTTAATTCTGGGCGTGGCCCCGCAGATGTAGGCTAGTTACCGAACTGCGTTAACAACTTCCCGTCTTGTTATTTTTAAGCACTTTATATTTGCTCATTAGTACAATAATTAGGGGTGTTCCACCAAGTGTCGCACGTACACTTGGGCAATCAAGTAACTAACATTGACTTTTCACAACATACTTATTGCAATACATCTGACAAACAAATGTGGCATTGGTCGACTATTATAAAATTAATTATTCTTTTTGAGACAACAATTTCACAAATTTCAAAGAAATGGAAGACCACAACAGAAAGATCTAGTCATAAAATTTTGCCAATACTGCATTAGAAGCTCAACTAAGAGTAAGCTAAGCTCTATATCGTGATGGGCCCATCCTCACAACATCGTTAAACTGATTGACAACTATCTACCGACCAAATAACAGTTTTAGGCCAATCATAATCGGATTGTATGTTCTTTGCTTACATACACAAAATATAATTGCATAGAGCCAACATAAAAAGACTACAAATTTACAAGTCGTACCTATATATTTTTATATTTTCCATGTGTACATCAATTGAAGTTTAAAAAGTGTCACAGATAATACAACTCATTTTACCAACAATAATTCATTGACGTGTCACACTTACAAACATATATTCCATAATAAACATTTAATGTAATGATTATGTCCCTACATATATCTATTCATGTTCTTGTCAATTTTCAGTATACATATGAATATTTAAAGTATATGACTCGCTTATTATACATACATTATTACATGCATACATACATACATATATATACATATATATACATATATATAATACATGTCATTTCTAATTTATTTATTTTTATGGTTAGATATATGCATATGTAAGTAAAAACAATTTGCCATCAAAACATAGATGGCATGCATATTATGAATTTATATGTTTGCACAATTAGAATGTCTTATGAAGAGAACATACATACATACAAAAGGACAACAAAATCATATATGATTAGATACAGGAATATGAACTTGCAGAGAATTTGATACGATTCCGAGGTTGAAGACACGACGAAGAAACAAGGTGTTCGGATCTCGGAAGCTTAACAAGAATTAGCCCATGATGAGGAAGAGATATGAGGGAGGAAAGGACCCACAAGCCCATGAGCAAACAAAAGAGGGGAAGACACATTTCAAGTCCAAGAGCAATGGGCCCAATTAATGGGCATTCCATTTAATGGCCCATACAAGATAGCTTGGTCCATGAGAGAGCCCATTATCAAGCCATGAGCCCAAGGAAAAAAAGAAAAATGAACTTGAAGATTCGTCACTGCTGACACACGAAGACAAATTAATTCTGGAAGCAAAGCAGCACACGAAGGAAGAGTTAAGCGCCCAAGCGCGCAAGATGACCAACGCTGAAGCGCTAATACACGCACGCCAATCAAAGCCGAGAACGACGCACGCCAGCGGCTCCTTAAACAATTTCCTTTCCTTTTCCTGGTTTCATTACCGATCTGTTCTAAACTCATTTCTTAAGCGATTGTAATCAACTTTTGAAGAATATTGGGAAATCAATTGAAGTTTTTTTCTTCAGTTTTGCCAAGGATTCAGTGTTCTTCACGGTTGGCCGCCGGTGAGCATATCCGGTTGGTGCTCCATCGTATTGCTTACCAAGCCATGGTTTCTTGGTAGCTCTCAATATTCTCCTTCTCGCTGGCTGTCTCTAAATGGAGTGCCAGTAGAAGAGAGGAAAAACCAATACCCAAGTGCTGTTGACATTCTCAAAATGCTCATCACCCGAACGTGCTCTGGGTTGCGTTCGGCCCAGCCACGGTGTTCTTACATTCACCCCATCGGCTCTTTATGAGGAAGAAACGAGGCTGTTTCTTCAGTGTACGCAGGACTTTTTCCACTTTCTGGAAGATTCCTTCAGAGGCATCTTCATTCCCGTGCGGTGCTCTAGGTTGCCAAACGGCCGCGGCGGTGGCCTCCGTCGTCATTCTAGTCCATCATCGTCCTTTTCTGAGGATAACCCACAGGTAACTCATCTCGCATCCATCTTCACGACATTACACCATTTCTGTTTTCTTTGTTTCTGTTTATTGTTTTTGTGTTGTCTGTTTCCGCTCACAATTGCAGGATCGTCGAAGCTGTCCCTTCCAAGCCCAGGAGTGTAACATTTGGTATCAGAGCCATTGGTAGCTCTCTGGTTCGTTTGTTTCGTGTTTTTCTGTGTCTTTTGTTTCTTGTGTTTTTCTTGTTGTTTGTTCTCTGTTTTCACTTTGTTCTTGTCTAGTATATTGAGTCGTCCATTTCTATTTACTAACCAAGATAACCCATTTACTTGAGCTACAATTCTGTTTAGTTGACAGCAAATAACAATGTTCGTTTGAAAGGTTAGTAATATTCTGTCTTCGTGTTTTGTATTGTATGTGACGATTATGTTTTGTGTTTTGTATCACTATTCTGTTGTGACTTTGAGTTCTTTTTGCACGTCACATGTTCATTATAGTTTCTCATATTCATTAATGAAAAACAAAAAGATCGTGAATATGTTGATTTTCACATATTTGTAATTAAGGAAAAGAAGAGAAATACTTACTTGATTCCGTGATAATAAACGTGATAACAGAAATTGATTTCTCCCCCTTAACCTCTTAAGTTTCTTCAGAAAGAATTTTGATGGAACAATTCTCTTAATTGGGTGGAGAGAGGACCAGTTTCTTCAAAGAGTTACTTTAATGATTAAGTTCCATCAATTTAATCTCTGCATCAATAAAAAAACAAAATACCATGATCAATAGAATTTGTACACATATGGACCACATCACGCGGGTTTCATAAATTGACATTTGAGTTTCATAATATTTGGCTTTATTAGTGTGGTGCTTTTACAGAAAAAAAACAGGGCCGATCGATCGCAAATTTCCTGTGATCGGATGATTTCTCTGCCGTTTGACAGAGACATAATTCTCTCACCAATCTTCAATGCAATCGGTCGATGTGCAATCTTTAATGCAATCGGTTCGATGAGCAATCTTTAATGCAATCGGTCGATGTGCAATCGGTTCGATGAGCAATTGGTCGATGTGCAATCGGCAGAGATATCAGCCTCTGTTGTCTTCACACTTTATTTATGCTCCCAACATTTTTTGTTTCGGTCGATGTGCAATCGACAGAGATATCAGCCTCCGTTGTCTTCACACTTTATTTATGCTCCCAACATTTTTTGTTTGCTAACCAGAATAGACCATATTGCAGGAACTATATTTTGCCTATCTGACCCGTGCATGTATATTTTTGTTAGCAAGATAGTATCAGCCTTTGTTGTCTTCACACTTTATTTATGCTCCCAACATTTTTTGTTTGCTAACCAGAATAGACCATATTGCATGAACTATATTTTGCCTATATGACCCGTGCATGTATATTTTTGTTAGCAAGATAGTATCAGCCTTGTTGTCTTCACACTTTATTTATGCTCCCAACATTTTTTTTTTTTTTTTTTTTTTTTTTTTTTTTTTTTTTTTTTTTTTTTTTTTTTTTTTTTTTTTTTTTTTTTTTTTTTTTTTGCTAACCAGAATAGACCATATTGCAAGAACTATATTTTGCCTATCTGACCCGTGCATGTATATTTTTGTTAGCAAGATAGTATCAGCCTTTGTTGTCTTCACACTTTATTTATGTTCCCAACATTTTTTTTTTGCTAACCAGAATAGACCATATTGCAAGAACTATATTTTACCTATCTGACCCGTGCATGTATATTTTTGTTAGCAAGATAGTATCAGCCTTTGTTGTCTTCACACTTTATTTATGCTCCCAACATTTTTTGTTTGCTAACCAGAATAGACCATATTGCAAGAACTATATTTTGCCTATCTGACCCGTGCATGTATATTTTTGTTAGCAAGATAGTATCAGCCTTTGTTGTCTTCACACTTTATTTATGCTCCCAACATTTTTTTTTTTTTTTTTTTTTTTTTTTTTTTTTTTTTTTTTTTTTTTTGCTAACCAGAATAGACCATATTGCAAGAACTATATTTTGCCTATCTGACCCGTGCATGTATATTTTTGTTAGCAAGATAGTATCAGCCTTTGTTGTCTTCACACTTTATTTATGCTCCCAACATTTTTTGTTTGCTAACCAGAATAGACCATATTGCAAGAACTATATTTTGCCTATCTGACCCGTGCATGTATATTTTTGTTAGCAAGATAGTATCAGCCTTTGTTGTCTTCACACTTTATTTATGCTCCCAACATTTTTTGTTTGCTAACCAGAATAGACCATATTGCAAGAACTATATTTTGCCTATCTGACCCGTGCATGTATATTTTTGTTAGCAAGATAGTATCAGCCTTTGTTGTCTTCACACTTTATTTATGCTCCCAACATTTTTTGTTTCGGTCGATGTGCAATCGGTTCGATGAGCAATCTTTAATGCAATCGGTTCGATGAGCAATCTTTTCTGTATTGTTCTAATTATAATTCTGTTTTGGTTAGTCAGCAAGTTTAATTTGCGTTTTACTTCTCTGTCTTACCTTTTTGTCTTGAGTCTTTTAATATCCAGAATATCCACGTCTGCATGAGATAACTTTTAAGATTACATTATTTGCTGTTAAATGATGAAATTGTGCTAAGTTATACTAATTGCTTGAAACCTATTATCTATTATACAGCCTCCTGTTGATGTTTAGCCTTAATTGCTAATTGCTGTTTATTTTTTTCTAAATTGCTAATCTGTTATTACTTTTGCTGATACAGATTGCTGTGTTTGTTGAACATTGTGAGCTGTGTTCTCTTTATTTCTTCAGAATGCCCAGTAACTGTTTGTGAAAATGTTTAGCAGAAAACTGAGAATTATTGTAGATAATCTGTGTTTTTCCTTCATGTTTGTCTTTGATTATGTTGCTATGTTTTAATGGACAAATGGAAGAATTTGTTTAATTTGTTGTGAATCTCCTCTGCCAATTATGCATTATAGTAAAATTTTATTGGCTCGAATGTTTTTTTATATTTGTTTCTGTGATGAGAAACTAACTTTGGCAAGGAAGAGGAAGAAGTACTTTAATTGCTAAAATTGATGATGCCTAATTTTAGAAATTTTGTTTAATGATTTACTTAATTGTTTAAAAGTTGACATCTATTCTTTGAATTTTGGATTAACAATATGATTAATCCAAAATTTTTGGATTAACAATATGATTAATGCATGAACTATATATATCAGGAAATTCGAGAATAGTTTTTCGGTACAAATAATAATTATTTGATAATTGTTTTTAGAAAATCATAATTGTCTTAATCCATTGACGAGCCTAAAGATTCATTTATCAAAATAAAAATATTTCCGTGTCAATACAAAAACGGTATTAAGTATAATGATAATTGAAATTGTAATTTTATTATTATTTAAAACAAATTCTATTAATAAGAAAAATATTATTAAATATAATAATAATCGTAATCTGATTATTTATAAAAATAGTCTTTATTAATATGAAAAATAATATCAAATATCATAATAATTTAAATTGTCATTTTATTATTATTATTATTACTAGGCGAAGGCATTTCATGACGTAATTGACAAAATATATCATAACACACAATACCACACATCAAATTGAAACAACTTTTAATTATATGAATATATCATAAAATGACTTTATGTAAAGCCTGCCGGCCCAACCCTCTGGGATCCGCGACGTTTTTACCCATCTCCGGTCCCAACCGGGCCCTCGAGCCTCTGAGGATCCGCGGAGTAGCCCAAGTGGTACTCCTCACTTGTAGCCTTGGGTACTAATCCCTGAGGTCTTGATTTCGAATGGGGAGGAAGACAAAAACTCCCTACAGGGGGGAGAAGTTCGTGAGTGGGCCACCCATGCTCCGCGAATCCTCAGAGGCTCGAGGGCCCGGTTGGGGCAGGAGATTGGTTAAAACGTCGCGGATCTCAGAAGGATGGGTCGGCGGGCTTTACACTTTATTTCTCATATTATAATATAAGTTCAAAATACTGTTTTAATATAAGTTAAAAACTAACACAATGTATTACATGAAAATGTTAGTACAGAAAAACCAACAACGCAGAGGTTAAAAACTTTATGGTAATAGCGTATTAAATTCAAATAGAAGGTAAGACGACCATATCAGTCATTGGGACATTGAGAAGGAAAACAAAATAAAGCGGGAAAAGTAAAGGGAAATTATCAAAAACAACCACAAAGTATAGTTTTTTTCAATTCCAACCACGAAGTATTATTTTTAACAATTTAAACCACGATGTATCGAAAAAGTGCCAAAAACGACCACGCCGGACGGACGCAAAAAACCGCCGTCCGTCCGGGTCACTGTTCACGTGAATAGTGACCTGTTTACGTTCGTTTTTCTCCGTTTTATAAATTAATTTTTAAAAAATACTAAACGATATTAGATTTAGTTAAAATTTTTATCACATATTTCCAACGTTATGAGAAGATAATTGGAAAAGTTTCGTGATTTTACAATACTTATATGATTTATTATAATTTTTTTATTTATGTTTTATAAAATAAATATCTAAAATTATAATAAATCGTACAAGTGTTACCAAATCACGAACATTTTCAGATTATCTTCTCATAACGTTGGAAATATGTGATAAAAATTTTAACTAAATCCAATATTGTTTAGTATTTTTTAAAAATTAATTTATAAAACGGGGAAAAACGAACGTAAATAGGTCACTGTTCACGTGAACAGTGACCCGGACGGACGGTATTTTTACCATCCGTCCGTACTGTTCACGTGAACAGTGACCCGGACGGACGGCCTTTTTTTGCATCTGGACGGGTACTGTTCACGTGAACAGTACCTATTTAATTTTTTTTTTTGCTGTTTTATAAATTAATTTTTGAAAAATAGTAAACGATATTGGATTTAGTTAAAATTTTTATCACATATTCATCACGTTATGAGAAGATAAGCTGAAAAGTTTCGTGATTTTGTAAAACTTGTACAATTTATTATAATTTTAGTTATTTATTTTATAAAACATAAGTAAAAAAATTATAATAAATCATATAATTATTGTAAAATCACGAAAGTTTTCCAATTATCTTCTAATAATGTTGGAAATATGTGATAAAAATTTTAACTAAATCGAATATCGTTTAGTATTTTTTAAAAATTAATTTATAAAACTGAGAAAAACGAACGTAAACAGGTCACTGTTCACATGACCTGTGACCCGGACGGACGTCCGTCCGCATTGTTCACGTGAACAGTGACCCGGACGGACGGCGATTTTTTGCGTCCGTCCGGCGTGGTCGTTTTTGGCACTTTTTCGATACGTCGTGGTTTAAATTGTTAAAAATAATACTTCGTGGTTGGAATTGAAAAAAACCGATACTTTGTGGTTGTTTTTGGTAATTTCCCAAAAGTAAATAAGATAAGAATGAAAGGTGGTACGCCTAGTGTTGGGATTAACACAACCCTAATGGGAGAATGCAAGAAAAATGAGTCTGAGGACAAAAACAAAAAGACAAACAAGAAATAATCGATCTATAAATGACAAGCACAATGATAATATAATTCCTATCAAAGAGACTAAGATAGTCAAGTGAAACTTCTGCTTAGCTTGCTGAGCCTGATTCTCCTCCTGTTGTTGAAACTTCCGCTTAGCTTGCTGAGCCTGATTCTCCTGCTGTTGTTGATAGTCCAATGGCCTCCTGAATAACATGATGTGTGGCTGTGGACGATGTATCGCGTAGTGTTCCCACCCACGGCTCAGTTGAACCACGATTGCTCGCCATACATTCTAAAAATCAAATACAAGACACAAAAAAAAAAAAAAGAGAACGTACAGAATGTGAGAATTGATGCATCGACTTAGCCAGATTCGTTGAAAAAATGAAAGACTGGGGAAGCATTTTCAATCTAAAACCAAAAGGAGTTTAACAAAGAATTCACTGACTAGATTCTAATCGGATTGCTGCAAGTAGATTGTATACAATCGTTTCAATTGCAGTAATTCGAGGCAAAAAAAAAATTCATTCAATTTGAATCTTCGGGCGATGTTGAATCCCAATTTAATCAGAATCTGATCAGATCTAGAACAACTGAAAAAAAAAAAATCAAATCTACAGAAACAAAACATCCTCACTTCAGTCAGAAGATGATTCTCGGGGAGCAACTTCACTACCTCAGGCGGAAGCACAACATGCCTACACAAATTAAATACATAAACCCTAACGAACCAAATCAATCAGCAAAAAGAATAAGCGAAGGACAAAAAAACTAGAAACTTGTATTCATGAGTGTTATCAAAGTACTTATCCGAATACTGAATTTGACCCATCGTTCACTGTGAAATACTGACGTGCCTCGGAGGCCCGTTACAAGATCACAAAACCGGGCACAAAATTTAACTGTTCAATGTTCTAACGACTTGTCTCTTTTTGCAGGTTTCGATTCACTCATGGACTTCACTTGGGAGCCGACTAAGGAGGATGAGGAGAAACCTTGCCATGTCATCCGTTGGAGCATTCGCACGGAGCTTGCCGACAACCCTATGGGAATTTGTCTTCCCGGGCCTTAAATTTGTAATTTTTAATTTTCAAACTCATTGGCATACATTAGCCTTTTTGTAAGGATTTTATAATTTGCATTGCATGCATTAGATTGAATGGTTAGGGTTAGATGTATGTTGGTGGATTATGGGTTGAAGAAATTCAACAAAATTACTCAAGGAAAAGGCCTACAACCAATGGAGCCCAAAGAAAGCCATGGCCCAAAGAAGAGCCCAACTTTAAGGTATGAATTTTGCAAGTACAATTGGTAGTGGCCACAAGGATGGATGACATGGCAATTTAGCACCATTGATCAATCAAAACAAGGAAAGCACCTCAACCCTTGGATGAAGCACATGGATTGTAATCTTGTCCCTTCATCTTGATCTTCATCAACGGCTCAAATCCTTTCTTCCACTACCAAACCCTAATCATCCACCCTAGGTTTCTCTATTTAAGCATAGCATTGGTGTGTGTAAAAGAACTCTTGCCCAAATCAATACACTACTATTTCTCTATTCTCTCAAGGTTTTCCTTAGAGTTTTTCCTTGGTTCTTTGAACCAAGAGGAGTTAGCCTCCATTGCTAACCTAGCTTGAGTTGCTAGGTTAGCTCTTATCCATTCCCTCATCTTCTCCATTGGGAGTTGAAACGAGGACGAAAATCCCTGGCCTACGGTGGTCGTTTTCCTCACGGAAAACGTGAATCCGGGAGCTTAAACCGTAAGCTCGCTCCTCGGATCCGCCAAGGGTATATTTTACTTTTTATTGCCTACACTTTGCACACCATTTCACTTCTACATTTCGGTTCCACCATAGCACCCACTCTCACCTTTAAATTCCTTGTTATTTCCTTATTTCTTGCTTTATATTTTCTCTTGTCCCTAACATCTAATTCCATCTTGTTCTCTTAATTTCTTGCACATTTCATTCTCTCTAACTCCATATATATTTCGGCCATACTACTAATTAGCTTCCTTGTTTATTTAATGCATTTAGTTTAGTATTTTATTTCATTAAATCATATATCGCACACTTTCACATAATCGAGCACAAACCTAGCAATTTGTGGGTTGTACACGGGCCCCTTGCCTAAGGGACCCTGTGTCAAATACAGAAACAGGCTGTAGATCTGGGAGAGAAAGCGCAAAGGAAGTGATAATTAGAGTAATATTTATAACGTCAGTTTGTTCTCAATCATTCATGAAATAAATTGAATTAAATGAATTGAAAAGGAATTATGTTAATTTATAGTAGAAAATTAATTGTGCAATTATTCTATTAATTCGATTTTCCATATTCAAGCCAAAAATAAAATTCTACATTAAATCTTTATTAATTGTCAATTCGACCCTTCCATTATTTTACCAAAAAATTTAAAATTAATATGAAATATTATATTATGGTGGATAAAAATTCTCATTATTTTATTAAGACAATAAATTTGCATTAAGTGTAATTAATATGGAATATTACGTGGATAATAATTTTCATTATCTGCATTATCACTTCACCTCCCATTTCCATTATTAACTGTAGTCTTAAATGTGCCGGTTATAGTAACTCTCCCAAGTTTAAGTTTACGTGCCATGATTCTCTCACCAATCCAACTATTTCCTTCTTAATCTTCTCCGTTTTTGTTAATTGATTATATAACTTAAATTATATCTATTTAATAGTTAATACTAATCATACATTATTATAATATAATAAAATTTCTGTATTAAATTAATTTTTCATTATATACTATATTAATAATAATGTAATGTTAATAGTAATATTGTAAAGCCCGCTGGCCCAACCCTTTGGGATCAGCGACGTTTTAACCCATCTTCGGCCCCAACCGGGCCCTCGAGCCTCTGAGGATCCGCGGAGCATGGGTGGCCCACTCACGAACTTCTCCCTCCCTGTAAGGAGTTTTTACCTTCCTCCCCACTCGAACCCAGAACCTTAGGGATTAGTACCCAAGGCTACAAGTGAGAAGTACCACTTGAGCCATGCTCCGCAGATCCTCAGAGGCTCGAGGTCCAGTTGGGGCCGGAGATGGGTTAAAACGTCGCGGATCCCAGAGGGTTGGGTCGCGCTACAAATATGATATAAGGGTCACTAGTAAGTATATTACCAATATATGGAGTAGAGAATATTTAATAGTTAAACTAACTTACCAATATTTTGCTATTAAAATAAATATTATATAACTTTTTAAATAATTAGTTAATTATAATTCATTTAAACTAGTATAAATATAAAAAATATTTTAAAATTAATATGAAATCGTATATTATGGTGATAAAATTCTCATTATTTTATTAAGACAATAAATTTGCATTAAGTGTAATTAATATGGAATATTACGTGGATAATAATTTTCATTATCTGCATTATCACTTCACCTCCCATTTCCATTATTAACTGTAGTCTTAAATGTGCCGGTTATAGTAACTCTCCCAAGTTTAAGTTTACGTGCCATGATTCTCTCACCAATCCAACTATTTCCTTCTTAATCTTCTCCGTTTTTGTTAATTGATTATATAACTTAAATTATATCTATTTAATAGTTAATACTAATCATACATTATTATAATATAATAAAATTTCTGTATTAAATTAATTTTTCATTATATACTATATTAATAATAATGTAATGTTAATAGTAATATTGTAAAGCCCGCTGGCCCAACCCTTTGGGATCAGCGACGTTTTAACCCATCTTCGGCCCCAACCGGGCCCTCGAGCCTCTGAGGATCCGCGGAGCATGGGTGGCCCACTCACGAACTTCTCCCTCCCTGTAAGGAGTTTTTACCTTCCTCCCCACTCGAACCCAGGACCTTAGGGATTAGTACCCAAGGCTACAAGTGAGAAGTACCACTTGAGCCATGCTCCGCAGATCCTCAGAGGCTCGAGGGTCCAGTTGGGGCCGGAGATGGGTTAAAACGTCGCGGATCCCAGAGGGTTGGGTCGGCGGCTTTACAAATATGATATAATTTCACTATGTTAAGTTATTACAAATATATGTGATATAGATATATTAATAATTTTAAAATATAATTAACAATATTTTGCTATTAAAATAAATATTATATAACTTTTTAAATAATTAGTTAATTATAATTACTAGTTAAACTAGTATAAATATAAAAATATTTAAATATTTAATATTTAATATAGTGAGAAATCTCCTTTATGATAATTAACTTATTATATAGGGTTTTTTTTTAAAAAAACCCTGAACTAACGGTCAACAGCAAAAAAACCCCTTAAAATTACTGTTCATCGAAAAACACCTCCAACTATTGAAAACACTCGGTTTTAACCTGGCAGGGGGGTGAGGAGTACGTACTCCCTCTCCGAGTACGGCCGGTCCATCTGGACCGGCCGTACTCGACTCGATTTGCAAATTTTTGCAAATATTTGAGACCGAGTACGACCGGTCCAGCTGGACCAGCCGTACTCGGCGGGCGAGTACGGCCCATAGGAGGACCCGCCGTCCTCCTATGGGCAAAACCTGTGACTTTTGTCACGGGTTTTGTCCTGTAGTGCCGAGTACGGCCGGTCCAAATGGACCGGCCGTACTCTCACTGTCAAAACCCGTGACAAAAGTCACGGGTTTTTGTCCGCTAGCGCCTAGTACGGCCGGTCCATTTGGACCGGCCGTACTCGCACCGTAAAAACCCGTGACTTCAGTCACGGGTTTTTGTTTTTTTGTGGGTGAGTACGGCTGGTCCATTTGCACCAGCCGTACTCACCTCACAAAAAAACAAAATCCGTGTCTGATCGAGTACGGCCGGTCCATTTGGACCGGCTGTACTCGACCCCCCTATAAAAACCCCAATTCGGGGTTTGAAAATAACACACACCCCTCCCCCCCCCCCCTCCCTTACTCCTATCAATTCTCTACACACCCTCCCTCCCTTACCCCTCTCAATTCTCTCAAAGCTCTATTAATCTCTCAAATCTCTCCCTCATTTCTAATTTCAATTTCTTATTTCGACCATATTCTTCCGGCTTTATTTACAGGTATTTAGATTTTGTTTAAGTATTTTAATTTGTATTTGAGTTTTTTTATTTAAATATTTATAATGTTATTTTCTTGATTATTGATGAATATTTCTAATACTATTTTTTTTTCAATTTTATTATTTACTATATATTTTTTTAATGAATATTTCTAGTACTGTAAATAATTTATTTGTATCTATTTTTTTTTTAACGAAGGTTTTATTACCGACGAAAATGGATTCCGACTCAAGTAGATCGATTGATTTAGATGAGCGATCAAGTGGTGATGCCGAAATGGATTGGGATTTGGACAACACGCCGGAATATGGTGATGTACGAGCATTCGATAATCCACTGGCAAATGAAGAAATATATGTCTATTCGACCTCCAAATCGCTAGACGATGAGCTTCGAACACCGGTCGGCTCAGATGACGACGAGGTGGAAAACATACCGGTAAGAGAACAAATCTCAATGGGATTTCATAAGGGTAAAAAATATGGTTCTTTGCAGGAACTGAAAACCGAGATAAACCAATATTCCATAGAAAATGGTTATGGTATTACATACAAGAAATGTGAAAGAAGTCGACTGACGGCTGAATGTGGAGATGGATGTGGGTGGCGATTGCATGCTTCATTGATGCAAAATGAGCGAACGTTCCAAATAAAGAGCTTGATCGACTCTCACTACTGTTCGAGGCAAGTTGAAAATCGACGCGCTTCAGCAAAATGGCTGGCGAACCATTACCTGGATAGGTTCAAAAGTCACCCTACCTGGGACATCTCATCTATTATGGAGACAGTGAGGAATGACTTCACCGTCGACATTTCATCTAGTCTTGCCACAAGAGCAAGAAGCATAGCTCGAACCCTCAATGAAGGGAAGTGCGACGAACAGTACGGGCAGCTGTGGTCGTACGCGGCCGAAATATTCAGATCAAATCCGGGCAGCACAGTGAAAATTGAGGGAAACCCAGTGGGCCGTAATCAATTGGAATTCCAAAGATTCTATATGTGCATGGCTGCTTGCAAGACTGGGTTGCTGGAGTACGGGAAACCCGTTATCTGCTTAGATGGCTGTCATCTAAAGGGGTCGTGTGCTGGCCAACTACTCACAGCTGTCAGCATCGATGGAAATGATGGAATCTACCCTGTTGCTGTTGCCAACATCGAGTCTGAGTGTGCAGACTCATGGACATGGTTTTTGGGTATATTAAAGGAAGACCTCAACACTCCGCATGGCTATGGTTGGACACTTATTTCAGATCGACAAAAGGTAGGATGTATTTCTATAAGTTTATTTAAAATTTTGTGGATTTGGCTTATTAATATTGTTTTATTAACGTCATTGTTTGTGCAAATATCAGGGGTTACAGAGAGCTATTCGAGATCAATTCCCATATGCTGAACACCGCTTCTGCCTCCGGTATATGTATGCGAATTTCAAAAATCGCTTTCGGGGCAAAGCATACAGAGATGCGATGTGGAATGCGGCCAGAGCACCCACTAAGACCCATTTCGAGCAAGAAATGCGGAAACTACACCTGTAACACCCGGCATTTTTGCCACGTAATTGTTTTCCCGAATTGTATTTAAATTGTTTAAATACAATGTATGTTTTGGTTGAAATGATGGAATGTTTAAGGGAGAACCAAACTAATGGCCAACTAACCAAAACAAGTAAGTTTAGTTAAAAACCAATGGAAGGGTAAAATAGAGAACTAATTAAGGTTGGTGGAAATAAACCAATGGATGACTGCCCCGTGTTCAGCTTGCTGAACAAGACACACTCCTCCTACGTGAAACCTTCTTCGTTTCACTTCTCTGCTCTCTCTTCCTCTTCTCGGCATTCTCTCTCCCAGACGACAAGCAACCATCGAAGCACCTTCGATCTTCTTGGAATTCCTTCTGTTTTCTGTCAAAGGTAAGCATCTACTCATGCTAACAAGTTTGGACAAGTTTAATGTGGGTTTTTACCGAAGTTTAGGGTTATGGTAGTTGGAGAAAACTCACTGTCCTTGGATGAAAACACACCAGTTTGTTTTCTAAGAGTTTGAATGAGTTTGGAGCAAATTCTTCTAACTTATTTGTTAGCATTTGCAGCATTGTTTATTTCTCTATGTGCTTGTTACAGATCTGTGCACTTCCGAGACAGTTGAGCATCTGACACCGCCGCAAACAGGTAAGTTCATAAGTTTAGATCCGGCCCTTAAGGCCCTACATCAAGGAGGTACTAGGTTTACTGTTCTGTCGGGTTGTTTTGGGTAGAAGAGTTAGAGTTATGTTCTGAAATGTCTGGCTTTGATTTATCTTCTGCTGTCTACTGTTTCATCTTGTTATCTGCTAGTTAAAGTTCAGGCACCGTTCATGCATACACTGTTTTCCTGAAAATTCATGCAAACCGATTTCTGTACACTGTTTGAAATTAATAAGATAAAATCCGACTGAAATGTACCAGGTTAAGTGTGGGACGGGGACTGGCCCTCTGGTTTTATCCCTCCCTGGGAATCTGAAAATAAATTGTCCCTGGCAAGGACCCTCTGGTTTTATCCCTCCCTGGGAGTCTGAAAACTGCTGTGCCTGATAGTGCACCCCCCCTTCTGTGCCTGATAGTGCACACCCCCCCACTGAACTCTCTGATATTACTGTACTGTATCCCTGAATGTGCCTGATAGTGCACCCTCCCCCTTCCCCACTGAACTCACTGATTTCTGTACTGTTATATGTATGTATACCGTATTACTGTATGTGCCTATGTGCACTCACTGATATTACTGTACCGATTACCGATTATGTGCTTGATAGTGCACCCACTGAACCAGTTCCCCTATAAGCCCCATTTAATTCTACCGCCACTGTAACTAAATGCTCTGTACTGTCACTGTATTCTGAAAAACCGCATGCATAGCATTTGCGTCATTGCATACCGATTATGTCTTACTGAGTTTTAGACTCATAGGTGAACTCTCTGATGTAGGTACTGCATCTGAAACCGAGGATCTTATTCCTCAAAATGATGACCTAATGTAGAGGGTGGTTCGAGCTCATGGGGTGGATGCTGCAGTCAGACACTATTTTCTGTCCCGAGGTTTAAGTGTTAGTTTTCAAAGTAAAGTTCATATCTGTAAACTCTCCTGGAATTCTGTTGTGTTTGTTTTAAAACTCTGTTAAAGTTCTGTGCTTTGCTTTAAAAACTCTGTAGGAGATTATGTTAAATATATATAATGTATCAGTTCTGATGTCCAAGTTTTAAATCTCTGTTGACAGTTGATAGTTGTCTCCTGAAATATTCTGTATTAATGCCTTGAAATGTTTTGAAAACATTCTGGAACTGCTTTAGTTCTCCCTTTTCAGGTCATGCATGGATGGTCTTGAGTTTTAGAGTCATCCATGCAGTTTGTTTTCTTGAACCCCTATCACTTGTAGAGTATGACTCATTTCAAAATTTGTTTTGAAATCGGGTTTTGAAGGTTTGAAACTTTTATGCCTTCTGTAGTGAGGTTTTCTGTTTGTATGTTTTTCCTATTAAAAGTTGTAAATTCTGTCCTTAAAACCATATCTTCCGATTACACCTTCCGGTAAGAATTTTGCCTACATCTACCGATGCCCTTTTGAGTGCATCTACCGCCAAACAGTAATTCTGTTTTAGGTTTCCTTCTGCCGATTTCGTTTACTATCTGCATCTACCGATGACGTCATCCATCTTCCGGCTGACGTCATCACCTTCTGCCGATTACGTTTACTATCTGCATCTGCCGATGACGTCGTCACATCTTCCGATGACGTCATCTATTTTATACTACTCAATCTACCGATGATCTTTTAAACCGAGTCTTCCGCCAGCCTTACGATATGTTTTCTGTTTTTACCTGTTTATTCTGTTTAATTGTTTTCTTCGCCATTTCTTCTCTTCTGCTATTCATTACTGAAACCTGTTTCGCCTTCAACTTCAGAGAACCCTCCCTCTGTGAAGTTTAAAAGTTTGTAAATGTTCTGTTCCCTGTTTCTGTAATTTTGTCTTCTGTAAATATTTTAAAAGTATAATGTCCACTGTTTTGACCGATCTGTTTAAAAAAAAAAATAAAAAAATAATAAATAGTCACCGTTTCCCGTTGACTGTCCCGGAGTGACGGCTCCGATCCCGGACCCCGATCGGGATCCGGTTTTGGGTCGTCACAACACCGGCTATGTCCGGAAGCCCACGAATGGCTTAGAGCAGAAGAGCCGAAATTTTGGGCTAGTCATGCCTTCTCTGCGAATCCCAAGTGCGATCTGGGATTGAATAACTTGAGCGAGTCATTCAATGCACTTCTTTTGCCAGTCAGGGACAAACCGATCCTGACCATGTTCGAGATGATCCAAACACGCTTGATGACTCGCATCGTCAAGAAATATGAGAAGCTGTTTGATTCAAATGAGATCCTGTGTCCCAAGATCCAAGCAAAGCTTGACAAGCTTAAGAGTGCATCGTGAAACTGGCATGCAACGTTATTTAATTATCGATAATTGAAAAAAAGTATTACAAATATTTAATATTTAAATAAATAAACATTAGAAATATTTAAAAGTATTAAAAAATTATTAGAATTATTCGAAATTATTTAAATAAATAATTCTAAATTAAAATAATTATACTTTAATGACATAAACAATAAATATATATATATAAATAATAAAAATAAAAATATTTATATTCATAATTAAAAAAATAATACCTCGAAGTGGAGAAAAATAAAATTGGAAGGGAAGGGAAATATTTGTGGGATTAAGAGAGGGAGAGGATTGTGAGTAATAAGCTTGAAAATGGGAGAGGGAGAGGAGTGTGATTTAAAATGCGAGGGGCTTGATTTATATAGGGAGGCCGAGTACGGCCGGTCCAGCTTGACCGGCCGTACTCGGCTTGCTAGAGGACGAGGGAGAGTACGCGGCCCGTGACTTCAGTCACTGGTATTTGCGGTGCGAGTACGGCCGGTCCAAATGGACCGGCCGTAGTCGGTGCTAGAGGACAAAAAACCCGTGACTGAAGTCACGGGTTTTAGCGGTGAGAGTACGGCCGGTCCAAATGGACCGGCCGTACTCGGCGCTAGCAGACAAAAACCCGTGACTTTTGTCACGGGTTTTGACGGTGAGAGTACGGCCGGTCCATTTGGACCGGCCGTACTCGGCACTACAGGACAAAACCCGTGACAAAAGTCTCGGGTTTTGCCCATAGGAGGACGGCTGGTCCTCCTATGGGCCGTACTCGCCCACCGAGTACGGCTGGTCCAGCTGGACCGGCCGTACTCGGTCTCAAATATTTGCAAAAATTTGCAAATCGAGTCGAGTACGGCCGGTCCAGATGGACCGGCTGTACTCGGAGAGGGAGTACGTACTCCTCACCCCCCCTGCCAGGTTTAAACCGAGTGTTTTCAATAGTTGGAGGTGTTTTTCGATGAACAGTAATTTTAAGGGGTTTTTTTACTGTTGACCGTTAGTTCATGGTTTTTTAAAAAAAAACCCTATTATATAACTATTTTAGAATATCAATATATTATTTATATTAATACTAAATTAAAGATAAATGATAGTAATTATAATTTAATGTCATAGTTAAATATAAGAAGTGAGAAATGATATTTAAATTATACTTATAATATAATGATATTTAAATATTTTAAAATATACATTAATATTTAAAATACGTTAAATATTTTTATCAGTATATAAAAACTTAATATAATTAATTTATTAAATTTAATTATTATTATATAGATTAAATAAAATTTAATATATTACAATTATAGTATGAAATTGAAATATATCTTTTAGTTATTTATAAATATTTAACTAATATAATTAAATATATATATTATTATTATTTAAAATATAATTATAGTGAGTAATTTAAGTTGAGCAATATATATCATAATTTAAATATTATTAGTTTATCTTAATATAATAAATTTTATAAAATAATAATAATTACTTGGATATTATCCACTCTCTATTTTATAAAAATAGCATCGCAAACAGACAGAGACAATGACTCTGTAGCCATGCAAGAACAAAAAATAGGTTAGACGTCTTCGATGAAAACTGATAGTGTTGATAACAGATTGAAAAAATATGAGTTCTTTGAAAAACTTTTTATCATTTTGAAGACTTGGGTATTCATTTTGATGTAGAACAGCTACAGAGGACGATAAGATTAAAAAGACAACCCATGTGCTTATTTCTTGCTTTACTGCAAGAATGCATTTGGGTTTTTTGTTCAGACCCATTTCAATATCAGACAGAGAGACAGAGGGGAATTGCTATGCGGTTGCAAGTCTGTGTCTTAGGGTTAGTAAGAGGAAAAGGAAGAATGAGAGAGGGTAGGAGGCTAGACAGAGAAAGAGAGGAGAGAGAGCGAGATATATATGGAATGATATGGTGATGTATATGGGGGTAGAAAATAAGAGCAAGAGGATGATTACCGAAAAAAGGGTGTGTGTGTACCCCATACGGCTGTGCAAACAAGAAGGGACTTGTTGATGAGGTAAGCAGCTCTGGATTGATTTTGAGAGAAGGAGAGAGAGAGAGAGAGTTGCAGATTTCAATTGTCAAGTAAAGTGGAAGAAGACGATCAAAAAAAGGAAAGGAATGAGCATTAAGGCTGTGTTCTCATCACTCTAAAAGCTTACCACTTCCTGAGTTCAAATTTTGCTTTCGTGAAAAGGAAAGAGTGCTTCAAATTCAGGCGCGTGCTGGCCACAGCCCATCCCGTCTTTCTCTCTTTCCTTTCCTTATCTCAATGCAAAGACGCCCCATGGAATTGAGCAACAAGTTTCAACTAATTACAACCTCTGCCACGCGTCTTCTTCGTAGGACCCTCATCCCCTAGAGAGAGAAAGTAGAGAGAGAATAGAACACAGGTTGTCAACCAAACTCCCGAGCATGTCTATAAAAACCACCCCAAAAGTCCCTCCTCCTCCCCATACGTAAGTATTTTCCTCCTACCCCACACAACTCATCTTCCCCATCTCTCTCTCTCTCTCGTAGAAGATGTCCGGAGAAGATTGGGTGACGGCGGCTACAGAGGACAATTCATTGGTTGCCAAGGTGTTGCTTGGTCTTCGCCAACCTTCCCCGGCTCCTCCCAGTTGTTGAGTTATGGAGTCTAATTAGGTTTAGGCGTATTTTGGTAATTAAGTACCTTGTTATTCTGTAACCCTAAATCGTCTATTATATAAAGACGTGTTTAGGTTATCGAGTGTATCACAGAAAAGACAGAGTGTCTGAGAGGGTGAGGCAAACCGTTGTAACTCGTTTGTTCAATCTTAGTGAAATCTGTCAGCGGCCAGTGGACGTAGCTCTCGCAACGAGAGTGAACCACTATATATCTGTGTGTTATTTCTTTTTCATATTCCTAGATCGTTCGTTACAGGTGGATTAAGGCGTCTAATCCTAACAACTGGTATTAGAGCTTCAGGTTGAAGTGATTTTCGGAATATCAGGGGTTTGATTTTTTGAAGGGTATCGATCGATTTCAGGTTCGTAATTTCGTTAAGTGAAATTTCAATTTTGGAGGAAAAGAAATTGAAAATTGAAAAAGGAGAAAAAACAAAAAAAGGAAAAAGCAAATTTTTGGTGTTCTGTTGTTCTTCTTCGACAGAGAAGAACCGAGGAGAAACAGAGCCCGAGCCGCGTGAAGGAGGAGCCCGAGCATCGCCGCCGCCCCCGACCGCGCCGTCGCCGACCCTACAGACCACGCCGACCGTCGCCGCTCCACTGCCCACTGCCGTTTGCTTGCTTGCACGCCACGCTTGATCCTCGACCGCGAAGGAGAACGCCTCGGAGTCTGTTGCGAGTGGCGACCACGAAGCTCGCCGCCGACCGCCGCGCCACGCCGCGCCCACACCAGAAGTCACCGCAGTCCACCGTTTGCGACAGCGAAAGAAAAGGGAGGGATTTTTTCTATTCGGGCGTTGTTTGCGCAGAACAGAGAAGCTTTTCTTCTCTGTTCGTCGTCTTCAACAGAGGAGCAATATCTTTTTTTTTTTGGACATTAGATTAAATTGCTCGTTGATTGATTCATTTGGAAATACTGAATTGGGAAATATCTGAATTTTTGAGGCGAGTATATTGGCTCTGTTTTTGGGCAGATTGTTTCTGATTTTTCAGGCAGATTGATTCTGATTTTTCGGGGCGGATTTATTCTGATTATTAAAGGGGGATTTTTTGATAACAATGGCAGGTGACGATAGCACAAGTCACGGTATTAGAAAATTTGATGGGACAGATTTTGCGTTCTGGAGAATGCAAATTGAAGACTATTTATACGGGAAAGATCTTGAACTTCCATTGACTGCAAAACCAGAAAAGATGGACGACGTTGAATGGAATCGCCTTGACAGAAAAGTTTTGGGAGTCGTCAGATTGACGCTGACTCAAAGCGTTGCTCACAACGTGGCGAAGGAGACGACTACAGCGTGTCTGATGAAGGCTCTATCTGATATGTACGAGAAACCCTCTGCGAACAACAAGGTGCATTTGATGAAAAAATTGTTTAATCTGAAAATGGGTGAAGGTACTTCTGTAGCTGCACATCTAAATGAATTTAATACTGTCGTGAATCAATTATTATCTGTGAATATTGATTTTGGGGATGAGGTTCGTGCCCTAATTCTATTAGCGTCCCTTCCGAATAGCTGGGAGCCCATGACGGCAGCAGTCAGTAATTCAATCGGCAGTGCAAAATTGGTATTTACTGATGTGAGGGATCGTATTCTAGCTGAGGAAGTTAGAAGAATTGATTCTGGAGAAACATCGAAAGGCTCAGCTCTGAATGTGGAAAATAGGGGGCGAAATAAAAACAGAAATTCCAATCGGGGCAGGAGCAGATCCAATTCGAGAAATGGAAGGGGTCAATCTAAATCCGGAAAAAAATTTGAGTGCTGGAATTGTGGCAAGCAGGGTCACATGAAAAATGATTGCAGAGCTCCGAAGAAGAACGATACTGAAAAAGGTGATGGAGCAAATATAGTAACAGAAGAGATCACGGACGCATTGATTCTTTTAGTCGATAGCCCGATAGACTCATGGGTCTTGGACTCGGGAGCATCTTTTCATACCACGGCTCACAAAGAACTAATGGCAAATTATGTAGCTGGAAATCATGGGAAAGTCTATCTTGCAGATGGTGAGCCACTGGATATTGTGGGCATTGGAGACATCAAATTGAAGATGACAAACGGGTCTGTTTGGAGTATCAATAAAGTAAGACATGTTCCGGGTTTGATGCGTAATTTGATTTCAGTGGGGCAGCTTGATAGTGAGGGTTACCATGTTAGTTTTGGAACCAATGCGTGGAATGTAACTAAAGGAGCGATGGTCGTCGCTCGAGGTCAGAAAACAGGAACCCTATACATGACTTCTACATGCAGAGACACAGTTGCTTTTGTTGATAGTTCGAAGGAAACAGAGTTGTGGCATTGCAGATTGGGCCACATGAGCGAGAAAGGAATGAAGATTCTTGTCAAGAATGGTCAGATTCCGGAGCTGAAGTCTGTCCAGCATCAGCTATGTGAAAGTTGCATTTTTGGGAAACAGAAACGTGTCAGTTTTCTAGGAGCTGAAGCAGAAAAAGCTAGAATTGGTGCACACTGACGTGTGGGGACCCGCACCCGTTTCTTCTCTTGGTGGATCACACTACTACGTGACGTTCATAGATGATTCCACAAGAAAGGTTTGGGTCTACTTCATGAAGAACAAGTCTGATGTATTCAGTGTTTTCAAGAAGTGGAAGGCCTTGGTTGAGAATGAAACGAATCTGAAAGTGAAGTGTTTGAGGTCCGACAACGGAGGCGAGTATATCAGTGCAGATTTCAGTGAGTATTGTGCTATGAATGGAATCAAGATGCAGAAGACTATTCCTCAAACGCCTCAAGAAAATGGAGTAGCTGAAAGGATGAACAGAACGCTAAATGAACGTGTAAGGAGCATGAGATTGCACGCCAGGCTGCCTAAAACCTTTTGGACAGATGCAGTCAGCACAGCAGCCTACCTGATAAATAGAGGACCATCTGTACCTCTAGATTTCAAAGTTCCAGAAGAAGTTTGGAGCGGTAAAAAGGTAAACTTTTCATTTCTGAAAGTTTTTGGTTACTTATCATATGTTCATATTGATGATTCTGATAGAAGTAAGCTTGATTCGAAATCTAATAAGTGTTTTCTTATTGGTTATGGTGATGCCGAGTTTGGTTATCGTTTCTGGGATAATCAAAATCGGAAGATCATTCGCAGCAGGAACGTCATCTTCAACGAACAAGTTATTTACAAGGATGCTGTTGGTAAGACTTCTGACAGTGGGAGTTCTGTATTGAAAGAGTCTACTGTGATCAATTTCGGAGATTTTTCAGCTGATAATAGTCCGACTGTTGAAGAAAATCGGGGTATTGTTGAAGAAGAAGTTGATGAGAATGTGGCTCCAGAGGTAACTCCGCAAACGCTGATTGCAGAATTGAGAAGATCATCCAGAATCAGCAAACCAGTCCATAGATGGTCTCCGTCTCTTAATTACATCCTGCTGACCGACGCAGGTGAACCAGAATATTATGAAGAAGCAGCACAGTGAAATGATTCGATTAAATGGGAGGCAACTATGAAAGATGAGATGGACTCGTTGAAATCAAATCATACTTGGCAATTGACTGAGTTGTCAAAGGGTAAGAAAGCACTGCACAACAAGTGGGTTTACCGGATTAAAGATGAACACGATGGGAGCAAGCGGTACAAGGCTAGGTTGGTTGTCAAGGGTTTCCAACAAAAGGAAGGTATTGATTACACCGAGATTTTCTCACCGGTGGTGAAGTTGACGACGATCAGAACTGTCTTGGGTTTGGTTGTGAAAGAAGACCTTCATCGTCAGCAGATGGACGTGAAAACTGTTTTTCTTCATGGTGATTTAGATGAAGAGATCTACATGCGGCAACCACAAGGTTTTGAGGTGAAAGCTAAAGAGGAGCTTGTGTGTAAGCTTCAGAAGAGCTTGTATGACTTGAAACAGGCTCCAAGGCAATGGTACAAGAGGTTCGATAGCTTCACGAAGAATAACAGCCTTGTGAGATGTGAAGCCGATCACTGCTGCTACATTAAAAGGTTTGATACTTCCTATATTATTCTGCTCCTTTACGTTGATGATATGTTAATTGCAGGAGCAAGCTTGCATGAGATTGACAGGCTGAAGAGGAAGTTATCTACAGAGTTTGCAATGAAGGATTTGGGTGCTGCAAAACAAATCTTTGGGATGAGGATATTCAGGGATAAGGATGTTCTCAAACTCTCACAAGAAGACTATGTGAAGAAGGTTCTTAGGAGGTTCAAGATGCACGATGCTAAACCAGTCACTGCACCGTTGGCTAGTCATTTCAAACTATCCAAAGATCAGTCACCCTCGACCGATGAAGAGAAGGACTACATGGCTACTGTTCCGTATGCCTCTACTGTTGGTAGTCTTATGTACGCGATGGTTTGCACACGACCAAATATTGCACATGCAGTGGGAGTTGTCAGCAGGTTTATGAGTAATCCAGGAAGAAAACATTGGGAAGCCGTAAAATGGATTTTGCGATACTTGAAGGGAAGTTCAAAGTTTGCTTTATGTTTTCGAAAATCAGACTTGGGTCTAGATGGATACGTTGATGCTGATAATGGTGGTGATATTGACAGTAGTAAGAGCAAGACTGGATATGTCTACACTTTGGGTGGTATCGCAATCAGTTGGGTTTCGAGACTTCAAGATGTCGTCACTCTTTCTAGCTGTGAAGCAGAGTATATTGCAGTGACAGAAGCTGCAAAGGAGATGATGTGGTTACAGCCTTTTCTACGCGAGTTAGGCCAAAACTATGATGGGAGTGTATTGCATTGTGACAGCCAGAGTGCCATCCATTTGGCAAAGAATCCGGTTTATCATGGCAAGACAAAGCATATGCAGGTGCGTTATCATTTCATCAGATCTGCTTTAGAAGATGGAGTATTAGCGCTTAAGAAGATCCCAGGGAGTCGGAATCCAGCTGACATGTTGACGAAAGCTGTCACAAGTGAGAAGCTGAAGTTGTGCTCAACTTCAGTTGGACTTCTTGAATGAGATATGGGATTGATGCCGCTGCAGATGGAGAGATGATGTGATTAGTCTCCAAGTGGGAGATTGTTGAGTTATGGAGTCTAATTAGGTTTAGGGGTATTTTGGTAATTAAGTACCCTGTTATTCTGTAACCCTAAATCGTCTATTATATAAAGACGTGTTTAGGTTATCGAGTGTATCACAGAAAAGACAGAGTGTCTGAGAGGGTGAGGCAAACCGTTGTAACTCGTGTTCAATCTTAGTGAAATCTGTCAGCGGCCAGTGGACGTAGCTCTCGCAACGAGAGTGAACCACTATATATGTGTGTGTTATTTCTTTTTCGTATTCCTAGATTGTTCGTTACAGGTGGATTAGGGCGTCTAATCCTAACACCAGTAACAGACCTCCTCATGCTCTTCACGTCGATTTGATCGTTCGCCAGCGTCGCTCCAAGTTGGTTCCGAGACACGTGGAGCTGGAGAAGAAGAAACGGCCGACGCGAGCCAGCCCGACCAAGCCCCTCTGGAGAGCAGCGTCACCTCTGCAAGTTGCGGAGGAACAGAAGGCTTCGAAGAGTCAAGTCGACTCTCCAAGACGTTCGTCGGCGCGAGATCTGAGGTTCGTCTATCAATGGTGGATGTTCAGTTTATTGAAGTTTATGACCAAGTTTTATAATTATATGCAGAAAATACAGCGAACAACAATGAAGTGGGGAGGAGGAAGACGAAGAGAACAAAAAGAAAGAAGGTGATGAGCTTGTATGAATTTGACTGTTGTGTTTTATTTCTTCGGATCAGTTAATGTTTGTTTTGTTGGGTTGGGTGCAGACATTAGTTGAGCTTAAGGAGGAGACTTTACTCGTGAAAGAAAGGAGAAATTTGAAGAGTGTTATATGTCCCTTTTCCACCATCTGGATTAATGGTGGTTGTTCAATACTGACTGAGCTTTGTTTCTTTGCTTTGACCAGGCTCTCCTGTCCTTACGCCTCTGTGTGGAGAAACAAAGAGCCATTAATGAACGTTTAAAGAGATTGAAGGTTTGCATTTTCATTCCCATTGGCGTGGTTTTGGTTGAGAATTTGGATAAATCTAATGCAATGATGCCTCGTGCGAAACGGTTTCTACTGACCCGAATTCTTTTGAGCGTATATAACTCTTCCGATTTCAGTCTCGCTGGAAAGTTTCAGTGCCTTCTGAATCTGCTCCTTCCATCTCCGACCAACCTCCCCCGTCAACAATGTCCGAGAATAGATTAATGCCATGAAACAGCATCCATTTCCATCAAAAGCTAATCTCAAACGGCACAAAGTCGAAACTTTAGGAATTGCTTCTCTATTACCTGATCTTAATCTGCCCTCCGGAGAGGATCCTAGCCCAGAATTTTTGCAAGAGACGAGATGATGCTCGTAGAAGGGAAATTACCAAAAATGACCACAAACTACGTGTGTTTTCCGATTCCAACCACAAACAAAATTTTTTAACAATTCAAACCATCACCTATTGAAAATCTGCCAAATATAACCACGCCGGACGGACGGACGCGGATTGAGTCCGTCCAGACTTAAATTGGCCCAAACCCTGACGAACGGACTGAACAAATTAGCGTCCGTCCCCATTTTTTCGTTCAATCAAAATCTGCCACGTAGCCCGTTCGGACTCTGTAAATCCCGTCCGTCCGGGTTAACTTAAAACTGTCCCGGACGGACGATTTACTTTCTCGTCCGTCCGTGTCCTCGATTATAATCGTTCACTGTCGGGTATTCACAGTGGCCGGAATTCGTTTTCTCTCGACGCTCTACAAACTTCTTGTGCGATTCTCAAGCGAAAAACGCATCAGGTAATATCTTACTCCTTTTGTATTGATTTAATTTAAATTTTTATATTTGGAACGCAAAAATCCGAGCCCTAGGTCAAAATCGCCCTTTTAGAATTACCCGAACGGACACGATTTCAATCCGTCCGTCCAGGTGATCATAGCCTTAACCCGGACGGACAGACCAATATTGAGTCCATCCGGGTTATGGCTGTGAAGGCCGAGTTTCACCGGGCTCTAATTTTCGCCACGGTTTGAGTTATTGTGGCTAATCTCGGAACTTTCCAATTTGCAGACTTTACGAAAATGACAGATAAAATTCCTTATAAACGAAAGAAGGATTCGGCGTCACAAGGTGGACCATCGAAGTGGCCAACGATGTCACAGCCATCTCCACTGCCCTCACAGCCACCTCGACCTCCACGTGCCTTACAGCCACAATTACCGGCCCCACAGTCAGTTTCACGGGCCTCAGAGCCACATCCACGTGCTCCACAGGCACCTCCAAGGGCATCACAGCCACTGCCCAGCTCCTCGGCTCCCAACTCGTCACAGCCAGCTACATCGACCTCACAATCGAAGGACTTTCGCAGTCAACATTGTCGAGCGCAATATCAGCTGGATATAGTACATCGAAAGGTGTCGTTGACGAAGATGGTGGACTTTACAGGTTGAGCCAATTATTCTTACAAATTGTTTCTACAATATTTCGTTGAACTAGTCTTATTCATTTGTTATTAAAAATTTTCAAGATTTGAGTCCTTAGAGATAAAAGAAATGTTTGACAGAATCGGACTTCAAGGACTCTACATTATTCGGGGAGTCAGTTGTGAAAAAATGGTTCGCTTATTCTATGCGAACATGAGATTTTCTGCGAGGTCGAGAGTTATAAAGACCTACATAATGGGTGAGAAGTATGAAGTGACGCCACAGGTTATGAATGAGGTGCTTGGCTTTCACGCAGAAGAGGCAGAAAAGTACTACCATTCCCAGAAAAAATGTCCCGTGCTCGTCACAGCGGAGGGAACATCGTTCATTAGACAGATTCATCGGAACGCTGATATTGTCGATATCGTGAAACCAGGAGCGAAAGATATGAATGTGAAAGCTTGCGTCATCCACAACCTTATAGCACACACCATTCTACCGCGCGTTGGACATAGCGATCATGTTAGCTACATGTGTCTCTATGTCATGGAGAAATTGTATAGCGGTAACTCCCTGGCTATGTGATTCTGAGTCACATTAGTGAGATCTCACGCACACGGACCAAGAACCTCGCGTACATTGTCTTGATTCAGAAGATTATTGAGCATTTTTAGATTCAGTTACCGCGAGGGGCACAGACTATACCATAGCGGCCCGCAGATGCATTCGGCAGGCTGCATTTGGTAAAGATGGAGCTGCATGAGGTCGACGGAAGGTGGACGGAGGGGAATGATGTTCGGCCCCCTCCTGTGCTGCAACACCCTCGTCGAGGGCAACTCCCCCCTCAGATCGTGCCTCCCATGGATATGGCTTCTATTAGGACGCTGATAGAGTCTGTTCGAGCAGAGGTGCAGGCTGTTCGAACAGAGGTGGCGTCTGTTCGAACGGAGGTTCGAACGGAGGTGCAGACTGTTCGAGCAGACATTATGGAGTACCTCAGAGATATGATGGAGTACCACAGAGAGACTAGGCGGATCTTACAGGATTGGATGGAGGTCCATACCTTTGATCCCGACGATCTTGGGAGAGGTGATGCCGATGGTGACGATGATGCGGTAATCTTGACCGGGGGCTGGAGATGACGAGGGTGTGCTGCCAGGGGCTGGAGATGATGACGCTGCCCAAGCTTAGGTATATTTGAACCTATTTTGATCATTATTAATTACATTTCAATTCATTATAATCTAACTTTCTTTTATTACGTGCAGAGAGGGGAGGGGACGACAGAGGGCGATGCACAGAGACAGATTTTTTTTGTAAACTTTGATGATGTACTGTATTTGGATGATGAAAATTTGTAGTACTTGTAGTTGGATATTCATTAATTTGATGTACATTAGTTATATTTATTTTTGTTGGATGCAATTGATGTTTGAGGCAAAATACTGGAACTGTTTGGATATTCAAATATGCAGGATGATACTAGCTGTGGGGGAGACTAAAAACAAAGGAAACTCTGCCCAAATTTCTAATTTTTTTCTCACTTTAATTATAAAGGGACATTAGAAAAGTTGAATTTGGGCATTATAAAATACAATTTGCTGTACAAACCATAAGATACATCAAATATGCATAAAATAAAGATGATCCGCTCTCCACCATCTGTATGTCATCGTCTTCCATCATTCTCTCTAATGGCGTGTTTCTTCAAAGGCTATGAGCCTTCAAAGAAGACCGGGATATGGTATCGTGGGCAAAAAGATAGTTGTCTGAGCGAATCATTTTCTCGTGGAAGTTTCGGACAAAGATATCCATCATTCTCTCTCATGGCCGCTTTCCTTATTGCCTGTAGTAGATTCTTGCACGTATTGAGAGTTATATTAGAACATAATAACGAAATTTTGTTTATGAGAATAATAGTATAAATGTACCTGTGTCCAGCCAACGGTTCGGAAACCCATAAATGTGTCGCGCGAAGCAGAAACACGTGAAGTGGATCCCCTCTCAGAACAAGTGCGTGTTTCTTCAAAGGCTACGAGCCTTCAAAGAAGACCGGGATATGGTACCGTGGACCAAAATATAGTTGTCCGAGCGAATCATTTTCTCGTGGAAGTTTCGGACAAAGATATCCATCATTCTCTCTCATGGCCGCTTTCCTCATTGCCTGTAGTAGATTCCTGCACATATTGAGAGTTATATTAGAACATAATAGCGAAATTTTGTTTATGAGAATAATAGTAAAAATGTACCTGTGTCCAGCCAACGGTTCGGAAACCCATAAATGTGTCACGCGAAGCAGAAGCACGTGAAGTGGATCCCCTCTCAGAACATGTGTGACTGTTATGTCCCTGACGTTCACATTTACGACACGTCATCGTAGACTTTTTCTTAAAAGTCAGAACACGCGGACCACGAGAAGTGTTAGAAGGCTCATCGACATCGCAAATTCTTTTCTTCTTTGGCCTACCAGGTTGAGGCCTTCTCTGACCCGGAATGATTGGGGTCCTATTCTCTGGTTCTGGCCACATTTGTTGCCCATTAATGGGACGAATGAAGTGCGAATACATCTCCAGATATGTGTCCCGATGATAATATATATGAACATAATCTTCCATCGGCTTTCTCATCAAATTAATGCATGCAACTGCATGAACACAAGGGATTCCAGAAATCTCCCACCCTCGACATGCGCACTCGCCTTCATTGAGGTCAACGATATATTGTTCGTCGCCGTTGCTAACCTAAAACAGTGCATAAAAAATTTAGTATGAACAAGTATAACAAACTAAAAAGAACATATCAGTATGAACAAGTTGAACAAACCTGAAACAGTGCATTTCCTGCTAACTCAGCCCTCCAATCGTAAGCTGTCCCTTTCAGCCTCTCTACCTTATTCCTAATCTTAGGACACAGAACATCTTCTACCTTTAGTATCTCCTCGTGTTTTTTGACAATGCGTGCATCAGGGTCTTTCGAATCATCTCGAACATCATCAAAATCGGCATATTCCGGGCCGGCAAAAGAACTGAATTGAAAGACTCACATAAATTATTCAGGCCCAAGTCACACTTGGGAATTGTCGAAAATGCATGACTGGCCCAAAATCTAGGTGGTGTTCGTCGAAGCCATAAATGGGCATCCTTATTGAGCTCATATACTTTCCTCATTGCTAGCTTAAAATATTCCCTTGTGGTTGCCCTTGCTGCATTCCATATCACATCTTTATACGATAGGCCCGAAAATCTTCCTTTGTAGTTTGCATACATATGTCTCTGGCAGAAACGACGTTCGGCTAAACCAAATATCTCGTCCACAACATTCAACAATCCCTGCAATTTTAAAGAAAAACAGGCTCAGATTAAAACAATAACTTCTGCCGATCTAAATAATAATAGTAATAACAATATATACCTTCTGTCGATTTGACACAAATGTCCATCCTCGGCCTTCGTCAATCCCTAAATATTTTCGCAATATCTCCAAAAACCACTTCCACGAGACTTGGGATTCTGATTCCACGTTGGCAACAGCTATGGGATATATACCATTGTTGCCATCAATACTCACGGCCGTGAGTAATTGGTCGGGGCAGGCTCCCTTCAAATGACATCCATCTAAACAAATAAGAGGTCTGCCCATATCCAACAAACCTCCTTTGCAAGCAGCCATACACATGTACATTCTTTTAAACATCATCTTCTCCTTTCTATCATCAACGACCAGGTCACCATCTATTACCAGTGTGCTACCTGGATTTGATCTTAATATTTCAGCTCCGTAAGAACGAAGTATCTTCAGTTGTTCTTCGTTCCTCCCGTAATTAACTTCTTTTGCTTGGGTTCTTCCTCTTCTCACAAGGCTTGGCTTAATGTTAACTTTGTGTTCCCGCCTCACGGTCTCGATAATATCATGAATGGGCTAGTCAGGTTGACTTTTGAACCTATCTGAATAAGTTGTTGCCAACCACTTTGCTGTAGCGTGTCGATTATCAAATACCCTTACGCAATTATGATCATTACAATATGACTTTATTTGGATGGTGGCCTCATTTTGCATGGCCGACTCATACAGATTCCATTGACAATCTACTCCTTCACATTTTGCCGTCAATCTGTTCCTCCCACTTTTAACAATCTTGATATCATATCCTTTTTTCAAAGAATAGTCTCGTATTTCATTTTTAATGGCCTGCAAAGATATATATTTTCTACTCAAAGCAAAATCACCAGAATCTGCAGCCCTTGTTTGTCTGCTTTGCACCTCGTCATCCTCAGAATTGAATGGTTTCGTAGCTCATTGTCTAAAGTTTTTTAAATTGAACACACTTGTATTTCTCCATCACCCTCTAAGTGATCAAATGCTTGAATATCATCGTATATGGGAGCGTCCTTCTCCATATACCAGTCTATGTTCGCAGGCTCATTTACATCATCCAATCTCTCAGCCATTTGCGACAATTACCTGTAAAAAAATCAAAATGTTATTCAAGTTAAACAATATCCTATGAATTGAATACAAAATAGTTTTGACAATAATATAATTTCATATACACCCAATAAACGAATAGAAAAATTGAAAAAAAAAAAAAACAAATTCAGTATATTTGGTTTCGGCCGGCCGGACGCCTTTTTACGCGTCCGTCCTGGCCGCATTAACTGAAGAGACTCGGACGGACTCCTTTTTATGCGTCCGTCCGGGCTGCATTAACTGAAGAGACCCGGACGGACTCCTTTTTACAAGTCCATCTGGGTATCATTAAATGAACACCCGTCCGAGTGCCACATTTTTCCCATTATCGAATTATGGCTCGGATTCTAACGTTATTTATGTTAAAACTTTAAGAAAATGAATCAGAATTTATAAAGAAATTACCACAAATGCTTTTTTTTTCGTAAATCTACGAAAAATTTGAAAGCTTCGAGTGAAAAGTCTAATTTCGTCGCCTCTGTCGATGTTTTTGTCACCGGTGAAGAATCCAACTTTCCCTTTTCGCTGGTTTTCAGATGCTTGGTGCGGACGGACGGGAAAGTATACCGTCCGTCCGGGACAGTTTTAAGTTAACCTGGACGGACAAGATTTACAGAGTCCGAACGGGCTACGTGGCAACTACGTGGCAGATTTTGATTGAACGAAAAACTGGGGACGGACGCTAATTTGTTCCGTCCGTCCGGGTTTGGGCCAATTTAAGTCTGGACGGACTCAATCCGCATCCGTCTGTCCGGCGTGGTTATATTTGGCAGATTTTTAATAGGTGATGGTTTGAATTGTTAAAAAATTTTATTTGTGGTTGGAATCGAAAAACACACGTAGTTTGTGGTCATTTTTGGTAATTTCCCCTCGTAGAATTAGATGAAATACCATTTTTAGCTTTGAGGAACACGAAAGACAAATTCAATTATCTTAACGGCATAATCACGTTATTTCATTTTTATAGAAGAGATATTCAAGTAAATGGATTAATCTTTATATATAGATTATAACTCAATTATTAATAAAAATCATGGACTATTTGGTCGTAATAAATTCAAACAAAAATTAAATTATCATTAGTAAACAAAACTAACTTTGAATTATCATTTGTTGACAATTTAAATATTTATGATCGCTCGTAGTTTAAATATGATCGTCCGCACTTGTGCAAAACACTCTCGAGAACGGGTGACTTTGACTCCAAGCAGACATACTCGCAGTCGTCCGCAGTGAAAATGCGATCATTCACACTTGAAATAAGTGTTAACATGCTCGGGAACAAGCAAACTCGTCTCCAATGCAGTTGTCTGTACTTGAAATTAGTGTATAATACACCGGGGGAACGGCAAACTCGACTTCACACGATCATACAACAGTGAAAATGCTCCACGAGGGTTGAGTTGTTATCGTAAAATAGTTTTAAATTTTATTTAGTTAAATAATATCGTTTTAAGGTTTGTTTTTGACATAAATCTTATATTTTATAATTTTATTTTATTTTTTTCCTATATTATATATCAAATCACGTATCATTCAAGATGGAAATCATCCTAGCAATCCATGCAGGGATTCTGCTGTCGTCCTCATATCCCTTTCTCTCAAATAGTACAAATCTTCCTCAATATCTCATTTATTCCTCAAAATATATACCACTTTTTTTTATTTTTTCAAAACCAATTTAATCAAAAATCTCAACCCATGAATTTACCAAATATAATTTAATCTTTTTTATTATATAGTTTACATGACTCAACACTAAATCCTAAAAAACAAGAAAATAAAGAATTATGAACTCTAAAAAGAAGAGAAAAATGATGTATTTTAAGCTATTTTAATACAAACTTGTGGGTATCTCTCTCCCTTTCCCCATAGATTTCTGATAAGGGTGAATTTAGGTTGGAGAAGAAACGGATGGGAAGAGGGAAAAGAGAGAGATCGAGTTAGAGAGAGTAATATTCATTCTTTTTATCCTCTCTGGATGGAGTTACAGACCTTAAAACAACAGAAAGTAAAAACAACCGAAAGCAATTAACTACCCATGATCCTTAGAATCGGTTAAACTAACCCACTTCTGCTAAACTAATCTAATCCACTTCTGCTAAATTAATCCATGCCATGCACATCTGCCACCATGCACGTATCAATTTCGTAGCCTTGTTTAGAGAGAGAAAGTAAGAGATGATGTTAGGCCCCCTCCCGGGTTGGCGTTTCTGTTAGGCCCTTCCCGGTCGTGACAGATGATGCAAGTAGGAAAGGAAGTATTATTATGAGTTGATATCAGTCAATCGAAAAAGATGATGCTACTGCAACTACTGACGCTCTCCGCCTGTTGATAATATTATAAATCGACTTCATTTCTCTCGGATTTCCATCGACCATGGCCTCATCCAAATACACAGATCTGATACTGCCTTCTGTTCCCTTCTTCCTCTTCCTCTTCTTCGTTCTTTTTCTGCGTTTTAACATTGTTAAGTCATCCGCCATTATTACGCTATCTCCCTGTTAAAAGTGCGAGGGTTTGTAAAGTTAACTGTAATCTTCATTTTCTCCTGCAACAGTTTGACAGAGCTGAATCCATTATCTGAAGAACTAGCTGACAGATGAAAATTACAGGGATTTATGCTTTTTTAATGGCGGAATTAGCTTCGTAAAGTACAGCTTTTCTGTTCAGTGACTGCTGCAGTTTCGCATCATCCATGGTTGAATTTGGAAGAAGCAAGCTAGAGAGAGAGAGAGAGAGAGCAAATCAGAACAGTTCTGTTATCTATGAATTTGGAAGAAGCAAGCTAGGGGGGGTATTAATTAATTTAATTTTTTATTTTTTTTCCCTTTCAGCAAACCCTCAATTTTAAGAAAAAGAAAGCGAGAGAGGAGTGAACAGATAGAGAAGAGAAAAAGTGAGAAGCAATAGTCATTAGAAGCTTAACAATTAAGCTTACAATTATTAAATAAAACGAGTGATAGTTGCAGTGGCGTCTTTATTTGGGACAGGGACAGCACCAGATAGCTGATCTGACAAATGATGTGTATACACTATGATTTTCTTTAGATGTTGTCTTGTTGGATTTCATTCTTCACACTGTAATAGGTGTTGGAATTTAAGTTCCCTCATACGGCAGAATTATTGGTATTCATAACACCTATACATGCGCTTTTATGAAAATCATGATATGTGATAATGAGTAGGCTCATGCATTTTAATATCATATATTTTCAAATGTTGAATGAATAAATTGCATGATTGAAATAATGATAGTAATTTCATGTGGCCGATTTGGGTTAGAATTTATTTTTATTTTTTTGTAAACCCAATTTATCTTGGGTAAATGATTATTTATGTAATATTGGTGGAGATCAAAGATCGGTGGGTTCGTGACTACGGTGCGTATGTTGACACCATGTTGTATGACACATAAAGATGGAGGCTAAAATAATCATAGAATGAAGGTGCTCTATCAAGATTTATTTGTTACATGTAATTTTAGAAATACCCAAATCGACCCGGTCATTATTTCATTTACTTTCATGTTTTATAGTTTTCTCACATTGACATGCATTTAAATGTATGCTTTTTTAAACTTTATTTTTTTTTAATAAATCAGTTTATTAAATTAAATGGTTTTAATTTGATTAAAACAAAATTTATGAATTATGTGAGAAAAGAGAGTAGTATGAAATTTTAATTGTTCAAATTTATGCTATTTTATCATTTCTAAATAAATTGTTTGTTTAGAAGAAATTAATTTGATTAATTTATTAAAACTTAATGGAATATAAAATATTTCATAAATCACTATGATTCTAAATAATAGAGTGGGAGCAGGGAGTTAGGCGTAACTTCTCATGGTCTCTATCGTTGATCAACAACGTGAAATTTGAGTGGGGCTCCGAGACGACTTTGTTATCGTCCTCCCTAAGGAGAGTATTCACTTAAATCAATACCAAGGTTGATCTCCTAGAGATAGGTTTTATAAAATATATCTTATGATTGTTTGTCCCTAAGGCGACAATTATAAGTTAAATTTTATAAGACTAAAACGATGGTATACACTCATAAAAATGTGATTAAAAGTGTTATTCACATTTTGACTAAATAAATCGATAGTTAATAAATTTTAAAAATATGAGATATTTTAAAGTAAATTTATTAATAGATAATATTTTTACCCAAAGGAGAAATATTATGTATCAAGGCTATAAAAGCATTTGTATTTCATTTAGTGATTTAACATACTCATGCATCGTTTTTATCATGCCATATGTTATGAATTTTAAGCATGATATTAATCTTTATTTATTTATTCATTACAACATAATGTCTTCTTTTATGATTAATTTACTCGCGACTGAAAAGTTGACTAGCGATAATTTCGTCAACTGGAAAAAGAACATGAATATGATTCTTGTGCATGACAACCTGAAGTTTGTTCTGACCGAGGAGTGTCCTCTAGTCCTTGCTGAAAATGCAACGAAAGAGTAGAAAGAACCGTATGAAACATAGAAACGAGTAAATGACAAAGCTCGTTGGTATTTACTTGCTTCAATAACTGATGTTCTCAACACAAAGTTTTAGAACACAGAGACTGCTTATGAGATAATGGAGTCTCTTCAAAACATGTTTGGACAACCATCTGACCAAGCTCGTCATGAAGCTATCAAGAAGGTCATGAATAGCAAGATGCGAGCTGGTACCTCTGTTCGAGAACATGTGTTGATGATGATCAGCACAATTTATGAAGCTGAGATAAATGAGGCCTATTTTGATGGTGCTACCCAAGTGGGCATGATTTTAGAAAGTTTAAACCCACAATTCTTACAGTTCAAGAGCAACTACTTCATGAACAAACTGAGTTATGATATGACTCAGTTGCTCAACGAGCTTACGACCTATGAGTCCATTTCTTCTGTTGAGAAAAGAGGAGAGATTAATGTTGCTCCTCTTTTCATTCTTTCCTTAAAAAGCGGAAGAAATTTCAAAAGAAGGCAAAAGGTCAAGGAGCGTTTCAAGCAAGGGGTAGGAAGGACAACCCCAACAAAAGGAACAAGTCAAATAAGGAAAACAAGAATAGCTCAAGCCAGAAAAAGCCCAAAGGAAAATGTTTCCATTGTGGAGTTGATGGTCATTGGAAGAGAAACTGCAAAAAGTATCTCGATGAGCTAAAACAAAATAAGACAGGTAAATATGATTTACTTGTTATTGAATCTTGTTTAGTTGAAAATGATTTATCACCCTGGATAATCCATTCAGGTGCGACTAATCATGTTTGTTGTTCTTTACAGATGCTTAATTCCTATCGGAAGCTAGCTGATGGGGAGTTCACTATGATAGTAGGCAATGGGGCACTTGTTTTAGTTTCTGCAGTAGGAGAAAGAAATTACATTTTCAAAATAAATTTTTATTACTGAATAATGTTTATTTTGTACTAGGGTTTACTATAAACCTCATTTCAGTTTCTCTCTTATTTGAATAATGTTACTCAATTTCTTTTAATAATAATATTGTTGTTATTTCTAGAAATGGTTTAGATATTTGTTCTGGTTTTATTGAAAATGGACTTTATATGATAAGGCCCACCAATAAAACACTGTTGAATACTGAAATATTTAAAGTGGAATTGCCGAAGTCCAAAAAGCTTAAAATTTCTCATGACAATAACACATATCTTTGGCACCTTCGTCTAGGTCATATTAATCTAGATAGAATTAATAGACTTATAAAGGAAGGTCCTTTAACAAATCTAAGTGTTGGTTTTCTGCCAGTCTATGAATCATGTCTAGAGGGAAAAATGACCAAGAGACCTTTTTCTGTTAAGGGTCAAAGGGCCTAAGAGCCACTTGAACTCATAAATTCAGATATGTGTGGCCCAATGACTACTCGAGCAAGAGGTGGTTATGAGTATTTTATCACTTTTGTTGATGATTACTCAAGATATGGTTATACTTATCTAATTCAATTAAATCAGAAACTTTTGGAAAGTTTCTTGAGTTTAAAGCTGAAGTTGAAAAATAGTTAGGTAAAACGGTCAAGTGTCTTCGATCAGATCGAGGAGGTGAATACCTTGATTATCAATTCAAGGATTACTTGTTAGAACATGGGATTATATCTCAGCTAACAACACCGGGCACTCCTCAGCAAAATGGTGTTGCTGAGAGGAGAAATAGGACTTTACTTAACATGACTCGATCCATGATGAGTTACTCTGTACTTCCAAAATCATTTTGGGGATATGCTGTAACACCCGGCTTTACGGGATTTGATTTTATTCCAATATAAACGGTATTTTTGTAAATACGTCAAATTAAGTCCGTTTTGCGAACAGAAAGTTTTAACGAAGCTGTAATAATAAATTGGAATTTCTGGTAAAATATGAGAATTTTAGAAAATCGGATTGTTAGTTAAATAACGAGATAATTGGAGAGATAATTAGAAATCAAAAGGAGGGGCAATTAAGTAATTTCGCAAGCCAAATTTTCAATAAAAACACTAAATCCTTCATTTCTCTTCTTCCTCCTCACGCAAATCCTTTTCTCTCAACCCTCATCGGCGATTCTCTCCTCTCCACGGCGACGTTCTCCTTTCCGACGACGAGAGCTCCTCCGATCGACTCCGGTTTTTCGCGATTTCTTCTCCAAACATCACTCTAGGTAAGGTTCTATGGTTTTGGAAAGTTTCTTGGTAGTTTTCGGGTTGTAAAACGATTAGGGTTCGTTAGGGTTTTCGTTAAAAACGTGAAATAGAGTTTGAAATTGATGGGTTACCGTATTTATGGCTCTAAGGGGGCGTATTTATGGTTATTGATTGAAGTTGTTGGAATTAAATGAAAGTTATTGAGGTTTTGGTGGTTGGAGAAATTAAAAACCCCATTAATGGGGGTTAGGATGTCCACGAGCACAAATTGCTCGATGAAATGCCCGTGAGAAGTGTTTTAGAGTTTTAGGGAATTTTCTTTAGTTAGGAGTTCATAATTTTTAGAGTTTGATGATTTAGACTTGATTTAATCGCGATTTGTTGTGAATTGCCTTAGGTGAACAACGCTTGTGGACGGAGCTTGAACTTCAACGGATGCGAGGTAAGTCTCTGTGATTTGTTTGGCCGATTGGCGTACACCATAAGACTATGTCGATAGTTAGTTTTAGTTTTGATTAGGCTGTTAATTGTTAAGTCTATTGTTTATATGTCTTTAATTGTTTCTGTTTCGTTCACAGCATGTTATTTGCTCACGCATCATTGTTTTCAAAAAAGGCATAAAAATGAATTTCTATGCACATTTTTACAAAACGAACGAAAAGGTAAATGAATGTAAAGATGGTCACGTCGGTGGCGGTGGTTCAGACATGGCTGTCAGGAGAAGCATGTCTTCCCCCCGGTTAGATATGAGGGGCTATCCAATCGCTGGATGTGCCGCTCCTATCTAGCGAGAGCGAAGCCCCGGTGACATAAATGAAATAATTAGCGAAAAGGTAGAACGCATGATTTCTGAACTGTATACGTATAGCATTGGCATTCACGTGCATTCTGTAACACCCGGCATTTTGCCTATGTAATTATTCCCCGAATATGTAAGCGGAATTTCTCCGATATTAATGCAATGATTGTTTTTAATAAAATTGTCGATGTGTTTAATCGAACGAGGGTGATTCGTGAGACCGAATCGATTAAACTAAATTAGTTAAAAACCAATGAAAGGGCAAATTTGGAACAAATTAAGGTTGGTGGGAGAAATCAAATGGATGATTGACACTTGGCAAACTTGTGGAAGAAGACAAGCCATGTATTCCATTTCCTTCTCTTCCTCCTACGTGAGACTTTTCCCTCTCTGCTTTCTCTCATTTCCCTCTCTGCTTCTCTCTTTCGGTTGAAGAAAACCAACGAAAGGAGTTTCTTCCTTCTCTGATTTTCCTTCTGCTTTTCGGTCTAAGGTTCGTGAACCACAGTGCTCGTGCGTTCAAACTTGCTGCATTTCGGACCACAGGTAAGTTCATACGTATAGGTTTGGCCCTTAAGGCCCTACAATACGAAGATACTAGGTTTTATGTTGTCAGAATTTCTGTTGGGTAGTTAAATCATAGGTTATGTTTTAGGTTAAGTGTGTTCTGTTTTATATTCTGCTTATTATCCTGTCGCCTGTCTATGAATGTTCATGCATACACGTTTTCTCTGAAAGTCATGAAAATATTTTCTGCACACGGTTTGAAGTTAAGTAAGATAAAACCTGTAATGAAATGTATGGTTAAGTGTGGATGAGGACTGACATCCTATCATGTACTCCTGTTATGTCCTGTTGTGGCATGTACTTCTGTTGCGCCAGCTCCTCTTCCCACTTATACCTTCGTGTCCAGTGAAATGTAATGTAATGTAATGTTCATGTATTTGAAAATGTTCATGCATAGCACGTACATCACTTTGCATTATATGTTCTTACTGAGCTCTAGGCTCATAGTTGAACTCCCTGTTGTAGGTATGGATCCTCCAGATGAGGACATTGTGCCTCAAGATGATGAGCTGATGTAGTTGGCGGGATGAGCTCACGGGGTTTGGTTGCTGCAGTCAGACAAAAGTTAATCCTGTGAAAAAAATGTATTTTTGAAAGTTATGTCCAGTCCTGTACAGTTTTTGAAATCTTAAAACGATGTATAGATTCTATGTTGATGTTTGAAAACTCCTGTCTGGTGAAACTGTGGAAATGTATATCAGGTTCTGTACAGTTTACCAAATTTTTAAAACAATGCATAGGTATTGTGTTTATGTCTATTTTTAAAACCTCTGTCTGAGTTGATTGTGTATTTTGAAATATTCTGGAACTGTTTGGAATCTTTTTCTTTTAGGGTGTGCATGGATTGTCTCGAGTTTTTGAGCTATCCATGCCGTTTGTTTTTCTCGAATCTCTGTCATGTTGTCAAGTATGTTTTTTTAAAACTATGTTTTGAATCGGGTTTTTGGTGAATTTTGAAGTTTTATGCCTTCTGTTGTTATGTCTTCTGTTTATATGTCATCCTGTTAAATGTTGTCAATTCTGTCATCCACCCCTAGTCATCCGCTCCAGTCATCCGCCCTAATCAATTCTGTCATCCGCCCCAGTCAAAGTCAATTCAGTCATCCACCCCCAGTCATCCGCCCCAGTTATCCGCCCCAGTCATCTGCCCCAGTCAAAGTCAATTCTGTCATCCACCCCCAGTCATCCGCCCCAGTCAATTCTGTCATCCGCCCCAGTCAAAGTCAATTCTGTCATCCACCCCCAGTCATCCGCCCCAGTCAATTCAGTCATCCGTCCCAGTCAAAGTCAATTCTGTCATCCACCCCCAGTCATCCGCCCCAGTCAATTCAGTCATCCACCCCAGTCATCCGCCCCAATCAATTCTTTCATCCACCCCCAGTCATTCGCCCCAGTCATCCGCCCCAGTCAATTCTGTCATCCACCCCCAGTCATCCGCCCCAGTCATCCGCCCACTCATCCACCCCCCTGTCATCCACCCTTGTCATTTACTGTAAGTCTTCCACTGTATGATTTCCAGTTTATGTTTATTTATTTTACTTTTATTTTATTTTTGTCATCCATTTTAAATGTCCGTGAGTTTTAAAAAGTTGAAAAAAAAAATAGTTGTCCCCGTTTTCTGCAAATGTCTCGGTGTGATGGCTCCGATTTCGAACCCCGATCGGGCTCGGATTTTGGGCCGTCACAGTTATGGTATCAGAGCGATAAGGTTTTAAAACCAATTCTGTGAAATGTCTGACTGCGCAATCCGCCACGTGAGGTCGCTTCACCAACTGTAAGTGTTTAAGTTTCTGTATCTGTTTTAGTTTATTAAGTTAAGTTCCTTATTATGTATAGGATTTTCTTTAAATGGTGAGGGGAAATCAAGGTGATGCAAACGACAGGGGCGACGCCCTCGACCGTTTAACCGAGTTTGCCGACATTCATTCTCGCATGATCGAGCGTTTGATTGCGAGGGCGGGCAATGGAAACAACAATAACCATGTGAATGCTCCACGTGACACTAGTGGAGAGAGATTTCAGCGTCTCCAACCGCCTATGTTCGATGGATTATCAACAGATCCTACTCACGCTGAAGAATGGATTCGGCAGATTGAACGTATGTTGAATTATGCAGAAGTGGAGGAAAACAAGAAAGTGATGTGTGCCTCATTTAATCTCACCAAGAGTGCTGGATTTTGGTGGGACACAGTGCAATCAACCACTGTGACATTAAGTTGGGAGGGATTCAAAAGGCTCTTCTACGAGAAATACTTCGACCGCAGTATGAGGAAGAAGAAGTTGTTAGAATTCTCTCGACTGTGACAATTTGGAACGGTGGCTGAGTATGTTCAGAAATTCGATTCACTATCCCGTTATGCACCTCACCTAGTGGCCACTGACGAAAACAAGGTACACCAATTTATTCAGGGTCTGAAGCTGGACCTCTTACGGGGGATTTGACGAGGCCCCGTATACAAAGGTAGTGGCCAAGGCTTATCAGTTAGAAGCTTTAGAGGTGAAGTCTCAAAGATATCGAGATTCGTCAAAGAGGATCTTACGAGATGCCCCTCTACAACAACAACAAAGGAGTCAATTTGGGCAACCATAACAGCAACAAAACAGAGGTGTTAAGAGACCTAATGAAGTTGCCATTTATCAGGACAAAGGGAAAAGACCTATGGGAGCTCCTCAGCTTCCTGTATGCCCACGTTGCCAGAGAAATCATACGGGGGAATGTAGGCTCTACACTGGCCGATGCTTCTGATGTGACAAGGAGGGCCACCAAGTTCGGGATTGTCCGGTGCCTGACACGAGGCAGAATCGTGCCGTGGCAAGAGTGTTTGCTATGATAGAGGAAGATGATGACACCCAGCACACGGCGATCACAGGTACAATATTAATCTGTGATGCACCTGCATATACTTTGTTAGACACAGGGGCCACACATTCATTTGTGGCCATGGACTTTGTGGGTAGGAAGAACCTATGTATTGTGCCGTCAGATCAACCCTACAGCATTATGCTACCGTCCGGAGAGTTTATGCACTCCGAGCAGGTTGTACGGGGAAATATAGCGTCAGTGGGAGACCAGAAGTTGTACGCCAATCTTATCGTCATCGGTATGAAAGGATACGATGTGATTCTGGGGATGGACTGGCTGTTTTGACATCACGCCACCATCAACTGTAGGTCCGGGCTCGTGTCTTTTAGGCGCCCGAACGAGGTAGAGTTCTCTTATCAGGCAATACCAAAGAAACATAGTGCGCCTGTTATATCCTCCTTGAAAGCTCAACGGCTGATGAGGTCAGGATGTGTCGGATTTCTTGCCCACGTAGTAGATGTTCAGAGGCAAGGTATGGTGGAACTTCAAAGTATCCCGGTGGTTCGAAACTTCTCAGAGGTTTTCTTAGATGACTTACCGGGATTGCCACCTGATCGTGAAATCAAGTTTGAAATTGATGTATATCCTAGTGCTGAACCGGTATCGAAGAATCCGTACCGTATGGCGCCAATAGAGCTGAGGGAGTTGAAGACTCAGCTAAAGGAGTTGGTGGACAAGGGCTTTGTGCGCCCTAGTTTCTCTCCGTGGGGTGCTCCTGTCTTGTTTGTCAAGAAGAAGGATGGGTCCCTACGGATGTGTATTGACTACCGTGAGCTGAACAAGTTGACTATCAAGAATAAGTACCCGTTGCCTAGAATTGACGATTTATTTGACCAGCTACAAGGAGCTCGTGTATTTTCTAAGATTGACTTGCGCTCCGGTTATTATCAGTTGAAGGTTAGAGCAGATGATATTCCAAAGACCGCCTTCAGGACCCGGTACGGGCATTACGAGTTCTTGGTGATGTCGTTCGGGTTAACAAATCCTCCGGCGTCATTTATGGACCTAATGAACGGGATATTCCAGGATGTATTGGATAAGTTTGTGATTGTTTTCATCGACGACATCCTGGTTTATTCCAGGAGTGAGGCCGAGCATGAAGAGCACTTGACTATTGTGTTGTCAACTTTAAAACAGCATCGATTGTACGCCAAGCTGTCGAAGTGCGAATTCTGGTTGAGCAGAGTTAATTTCCTAGGCCACGTGGTGTCTGCAGAGGGAGTTTCAGTGGATCCAACCAAGATTCTGGCAGTGAAAGAATGGCCGAGACCGAGGAATGCCAGTGAGGTGCGGAGCTTTATCGGACTAGCTGGTTATTACAGGAAATTTATCAAGGGATTTTCTGTGATAGCAAAACCTATGACCAGCTTAACGAGGAAGGATATCAAGTTCAAGTGGTCTAAAGCTTGTGAGGTGAGTTTTCAGACACTTAAGCAAAAGTTAACCGCCGCTCCTCTGCTAGTGTTGCCAGTTGAAGGCGGCAAGTTAGTATTTATTGCGACGCGTCGAGGATTGGCCTGGGATGCGTATTAATGCAAGAAGGAAAAGTGGTGGCATACGCATCCAGACAATTGAAGAACCACGAGCAAAACTACCCTACTCATGACCTGGAGTTAGCGGCAGTTTTCTTTGCACTGAAAGTATGGAGACACAACTTGTATGGGCAATCATGTGAGGTGTTTTCGGATCACAAAAGCTTGAAGTACATATTTACCCAGAAAGAGTTAAACATGAGGCAACGACGGTGGCTCGAATTTGTGAAAGACTATGACATCGAGATCAAATATCACCCGGGGAAAGTGAACGTGGTGGCTGATGCGTTGAGCTGGATGCCGGCTACTATGCAACCGGCCTTGACGGCCATGTCAATGCCTTTGAGGACAGAAATTCAGAGATTTGATTTGGAGGTGGTTTCTAAGCTGTCAGCCGTGTTGGCAGCTCTAACATTACGACCAACTATTCTGGACAGAATTAAGGAAGCCCAGAAGACCAATTCAAAGGAAATGGCTGACATAGTAAGCAAGTTACCTATGGCCTCTTCCGAGTTCAGCTATTCAGGAGATGGTGTTCTGAAGTTCAGAGGCAGATGGTATGTTCCGAAAGATGAAGAGCTACGAAAGGACATCTTGTCGGAAGCACACTCGTCTTCTTTCTCTTTGCATCCTGGAAGCACGAAGATGTATCAAGATTTAAAACTTCACTTCTGGTGGCCGAATATGAAGAATGAAGTAGCCAAATATGTGGAGTCTTGCATGATATGTCAACAAGTCAAGGCTGAACATCAACGACTAGGTGGAACACTTCGGCCTCTCCCGATCCCTGAATGGAAGTGGGAGAACATCACGATGGATTTTGTTGTCGGCCTTCCAAGAACGGCTAAGGGCCACAATAGCATATGGGTCGTAGTAGACAGATTGACGAAGTCGGCCCATTTTCTACCTGTGAAGATGACGTTCTCCATGGATCAGTATGCAGAGCTATACATTAGCGAGATCGTCAAGCTGCATGGGGTGCCCATATCAATTGTATCTGACCGAGACCATAGATTCACGTCGAGGTTCTGGAAAAGCTTGCAAAACTCTTTGGGTACCAAGTTAAATTTCAGCACTGCATTTCATCTACAAACTGACGGACAATCTGAGAGAACGATTCAGATACTGGAAGATATGCTAAGGTCGTGCGTGCTGGAGTTTCATGCTCCTTGGAGTAGATACTTGCCGCTTGTGGAGTTCGCTTACAACAATAGCTACCAGGCTATGATCGGTATGGCTCCATATGAAGCTCATTATGGCAGGAAGTGTAGATCTCCATTATGTTGGGATGAAGTTGGAGAATCCAAACTCGCCGGCCCCGAATTATTACAACAGATGTCTGAGGTAGTAGCTGCTATCAAACAAAGAATCTGAACTGCACAGAGTCGGCAGAAAAGCTACGCAGACCATCGGAGAAGAGACTTGGAGTTCGCTTAAGGCGATGAAGTATTCCTGAAGGTGTCGCCTTTCAAGGGCGTGATGAGGTTTGGAAAGAAAGGGAAGCTAAGCCCAGGGTTCATTGGCCCTTTTCCCATCTTGAAGTGTGTGGGAAGTATGGCTTACAGGCTACAGTTGCCAGCGTCAATGGATGGAGTTCACAATGTTTTTCATATTTCGATGTTGAGAAAATGTGTACGAGATCCAACCCAGATCGTGGAACATGTGGACTTTGATATCATGCCGACGCTGACATATGAAGAAAGGCCCATACAGATATTGGATACCTCACTTAAGGTGTTGCGCAACAAGGTGGTCCCATTAGTGAAAGTTTTGTGGCGCAATCATAATGTGGAGGAAGCCACATGGGAAAGACAAGAAGATGTTAGAGCCCAATATTCGGACCTCTTTGCTTAGGCAAATTTTGGGGACAAAATTTCTGTTAAGGTGGGTGAAATGTAACACCTGGCATTTTGCCTATGTAATTATTCTCCGAATATGTAAGCGGAATTTCTCCGATATTAATGCAATGATTGTTTTTAATAAAATTGTCGATGTGTTTAATCAAACGAGGGTGATTCGTGGGACCGAATCGATTAAACTAAATAATGTTTTAGTTAAAAACCAATGAAAGGGCAAATTTGGAAGAAATTAAGGTTGGTGGGAGAAATCAAATTGATGATTGACACTTGGCAAACTTGTGGAAGAAGACAAGCCATGTATTCCATTTCCTTCTCTTCCTCCTACGTGAGACTTTTCCCTCTCTGCTTCTCTTTTCGGTCTAAGGTTCGTGAACCACAGTGCTCGTGCGTTCAAGCTTGCTGCATTTCGGACCACAGGTAAGTTCATACGTATAGGTTTGGCCCTTAAGGCCTTATAATACAGAGATACTAGGTTTTATGTTGTCGGGATTTCTGTTGGGTAGTTAAATCATAGGTTATGTTTTAGGTTAAGTGTGTTCTGTTTTATATTCTGCTTATTATCCTGTCGCCTGTCTATGAATGTTCAAGCATACACGTTTTCTCTGAAAGTTATGAAAATGTTTTCTGCACACGGTTTGAAGTTAAGTAAGATAAAACCTGTAATGAAATGTATGGTTAAGTGTGGATGAGGACTGACATCTTGTCATGTACTCCTGTTATGTCCTGTTGTGGCATGTACTCCTGTTGCGCCAGCTCCTCTTCCCACTTATACCTTCCTGTCCAGTGAAATGTAATGTAATGTAATGTTCATGTATTTGAAAATGTTCATGCATAACACGTACATCACTTTGCATTATATGTTCTTACTGAGCTCTAGGCTCATAGTTGAACTCCCTGTTGTAGGTATGGATCCTCCAGATTAGGACATTGTGCCTCAAGATGATGAGCTGATGTAGTTGGCGGGATGAGCTCACGGGGTTTGGTTGCTGCAGTCAAACAAAAGTTAATCCTGTGAAAAAAAATTTATTTTTGAAAGTTATGTCCAGTCCTGTACAGTTTTTGAAATCTTAAAACGATGTATAGATTCTGTGTTGATGTTTGAAAACTCCTGTCTGGTGAAACTGTGGAAATGTATATCAGGTTCTGTACAGTTTTCCAAATTTTTAAAACAATGCATAGGTATTGTTTATGTCTATTTTTAAAACCTCTGTCTCAGTTGATTGTGTATTTTGAAATATTCTAGAACTGTTTGGAATCTTTTCCTTTTAGGGTGTGCATGGATTGTCTCGAATTTTTGAGCTATCCATGCCGTTTGTTTTTCTCGAATCTCTGTCATGTTGTCAAGTATGTTTTTTTAAAACTATGTTTTGAATCGGGTTTTTGGTGAATTTTGAAGTTTTATGCCTTCTGTTGTTATGTCTTCTGTTTATATGTCATCCTGTTAAATGTTGTCAATTCTGTCATCCACCCCCAGTCATCCGCTCCAGTCATCCGCCCCAGTCAATTCTGTCATCCGCCCCAGTCAAAGTCAATTCAGTCATCCACCCCCAGTCATTCGCCCCAGTCAAAGTCAATTCAGTCATCCGCTCCAGTCAATTCTGTCATCCGCCCCAGTCAAAGTCAATTCTGTCATCCACCCCCAGTCATCCGCCCCAGTCAAAATCAATTCTGTCATCCACCCCCAGTCATCCGCCCCAGTCAATTCAGTCATCCGCCCAAGTCAAAGTCAATTCTGTCATCCACCCCCAGTCATCCGCCCCAGTCAATTCAGTCATCCGCCCCAGTCAATTCTGTCATCCACTCCCAGTCATCCGCCCCAGTCAATTCTGTCATCCACCCCCAGTCATCCGCCCCAGTCATTCGCCCCAGTCAATTCAGTCATCCACCCCCAGTCATCCGCCCCAGTCATCCGCCCACTCATCCACCCCCCTGTCATCCACCCTTGTCATCTACTGTAAGTCTTCCACTGTATGATTTCCAGTTTATGTTTATTTATTTTACTTTTATTTTATTTTATGTCATCCATTTTAAATGTCCGTGAGTTTTAAAAAGTCGCAAAAAAAATGGTTGTCCCCATTTTCTGCAAATGTCCCGGTGTGATGGCTCCGATTTCGAACCCCGATCGGGCTCGGGTTTTGGGCCGTCACACATTCACTTAGATTTACTGAGCCTTTAGCTCACATGTTTAATTCTATGGTGTAGGTGATTTTGAGACAGGTGAGGAAGACGTCCCTCCACCTGAAGTATGAGCACGTTGGAGGAGGATGGCCCGTGGGAGTGCGCTGGCAGTCGGTGCGTGATTTTGACCCGTGGGGACGTAAGTAGGTATTTTGGAAAGAAAATGTTTAGGTAAAATATATGTACAGATAGAACATTATAGGATGTTTGGATCTGGATTAGTGGATAGGCTTACGTTTTGAAGTTTTTAAAAGTTTTAGAAAACTTGTTTTGTAAAACTTTATAGGGATATGTTCGAATTTTAAATGTATCCACGCAGTTTTTTTTATGAAATTGATCACGTTTTAAATGTGCTTTGAGTCAGTTTTTGGGTAAATGGTAAAGTGAGGAAATAGATGGAATTATGAGTGAGTTTATGTTGATGGTTATGGAAATGTGTAGTGTGTATATGTGGTAAGAAGAAATGTGTATGCAGGGAAAAAGAGAAGGAGAAACAAGGAGCAAAGGAAAAGAGGGAGCTGAGCTCCCTGGCGAACTCCAGGGAGCTTGGCGATCGATCGCCAGGGAGGGCAATCGATCGCCTCTCTTGGTCACGCTCTGGAAGAGATTCCAAAGCGTGTGGCGAGCGATCGCCTGGTAGAGGCGATCGCTGAACAAAAACACGATCGCCGAAGGTCGATCGTTCGCTAGGGCACGATCGCCGAAGGGCGATCGATCGCCTATTTTGGGCGATCGATCGCCCCTGCATAAATGGGATACTCGTCCCTTTTTGCCCCCATCTTTGTCTGTTTCCCCTGCTTCCTATTTTATATGTTAAATTCGTTTTATTTAATTGATTTTAAAGTTTGTTTTAAACGAATTTCTGAACGACTTTAACGATTTCGATATCAATTCAAATTCCGCTCAAATGTTACGAAACGTATAAGGGTAAATATATATATATATATATATATATATATATATATATACGGGAAAAAAGGGTACAATGTTAGGGTCGCTACATATGCCATTCAGACAGCAACTTACATTTTGAATGTGGTCCCATCTAAGTCTACTCCCAAGACACATTTAGAGTTGTGGAATGGTCACAAACCTAGTTTGAGACACTTTCACATATGGAGGTGTCCAGCACATGTGTTGGTAGGTAAGACTGGAAAATTAGAACCTCGATCAGAGGTTTTCATTTTTGTCGGGCATGCAAAAGGCTCAAGGGGAGGTTTGTTTTATAGTTCCAAAGATAACAAGGTAATTGTATCGACAAATGCCACATTTCTTGAACACGACTATATGACAAACTTCAAACCTCAAAGCAAGATTGTCTTGGAAGAGATTCATGATAATGAGATGAGATGTGAAACGACAAAAGTTGTTGTTCCACACAGTACTCGGGAGACCACTACTTCTAGTCAGATCATCATGCCACCTAGACGTAGCGAAAGGGTAGTACGACTACCAGTTCGATACAGACAGGTGGGTGAATCACAAGTTACTGTCACTGATAATGAAAAGGATGATCCATTGTCATTCAGATATGCAATGGAAGACACTGACAAAGAAGCATGGCTTGAAGCTATGAAAATTGAGATGGAATCGATGTATTCCAACTCTGTATGAGATCTTGTAGATCTACCTGAAGGGGTAAAACCTATAGGGTGTAAATGGATCTATAAGAGAAAAAGAGAAATGGACGAAAATGTAGAGACATTCAAAGCCAGGCTTGTAGCTAAGGGTTATACCCAAAGGGAAGGAATTGACTATGAAGATACTTTCTCTCCTGTAGCTATGCTTAAGTCCATTCGTATCTTGCTCTCTATTGCAGCTCATTATGATTATGAGATTTGGCAGATGGATGTCAAGACGGCCTTTCTAAATGGTAATCTTGAGGAAACCATTTATATGGAGCAACTAGAAGGTTTCATAGACAAAAATGCAAAGCAAAAGGTTTGCAAGTTAAATAGGTCTATTTATGGACTCAAACAAGCATCCAGGTTATGGTATATAAGATTTGATGTAGCAATCAAAACTTATAGGTTCACGCAGTGCCTTGATGAGTCTTGTGTATACAAGCTCATTAATGACAAGCATGTGGTCTTCTTAGTTCTATACGTTGATGATATTCTACTTATTGGGAATAATGTAGAATTATTATCAGATATAAAAACATGGTTGGCTAAGCAATTTCAAATGAAAGATTTAGGAAATGCAAGCTACATTCTAGGGATCCGTCTAATAAGATATCGCAAAAACAGAATGTTAGCTTTGTCTCAAGCGTTGTACATTGACAAAATAGTTGTCAAATATTCAATGCAAAACTCCAAGAAGGGTTATTTACCTTCTAGACATGGAGTTATTCTTTCTAAAAGAATGTGTCCTGACACACCTCAAAAGATGGAAGATATGAGACGCTACCCCTATGTATCTGCTGTTGGAAGGTTGATGTATGCTATGTTGTGCACAAGGCCCGACATATGTTATGCAGTAGAGATAGTCAGCCGATTCCAGTCAAATCCAGGATTAGATCACTGGATAGCAGTCAAACATATTCTCAAGTATCTACGGAGAACGAGAAACTATATGCTTGTATATTCTGGTAGGGATTTGATTCCAACTGGATATGCAGATTTTGATTTTCAAAGTGATACAGACGATCGAAAGTCGATATCTGGATCAATCTTCACCCTTGGGGGTGGAGCAATAGTTTGGAGAAGCATGAAACAAGGTGGTGTTTCAGATTCTACTATGGAAGCAGAATACATTGCTGCTTCCATCAAAAGAAGTTGTGTGGCTTAGAAAATTCTTTACTGATTTGGAAGTAATTCCGAATATTAATATGCCACTGACTTTGTACTGTGACAACAGTGGTGCAGTGGCAAATTGTAACACCCGGCATTTTGGCCGTGTATTAATCTGTTGAATTATTGTATGGATTTAAATTGCCATAAATACAATAACTATTTTATTGTAAAATTTTAGAGCATTTAGTGAGGGGAGAACCAAACTAATGTGTAACTAAACAAAACACTAAGTTTAAAATGCATGGAAGGGTAAATTGGAGAGAAATTAAGGTTGGTGGGAGATAGCCAATGGATAGTTGACACTTGACAACTTGTTGAAGAAGTTAAGTTCTTCCTCCTACGTGAAACCTTCAGTTCACTTCTCTGCTTCTTCTCTTCTTTCTCTGTTTTCTCTCTTCCAAGCGATTGAAACAAAGTTCCACACTTTGTTTCTCCTGCATTCTTCTGTTTTCTTCCGTGAAGGTAATTCCCGTCAATAGTTAACAAGTTTAACTATACTGTTTATTGATTTTGAAAAGTTTAGGATTAATAACTGTATAAGCATGTTCTAGGTTCACAAACTACTGAAACCGAGACGTTCAAGACTTCTGACACCGCAACAAACAGGTAAGTTCATAACCGTAGGTTGGGCCTTAAGGCCCTACATCACGGAGGTACTAGGTATTTCAGTTCTGTCGGGTTGTTTTGGGTAGAAAGGTTATAGTTTACGTTTTGAGTTGTCTATCTTCTGCTTCACAGTTTGTTCTGTTATTTCTGTTGTCTGCTGTTTAAGTTTAAGCACTGAGAATGTTCATGCATACACGTTTTCCTGAAAGCTCATGCAAAACTATTTTTTGTACACGGTTTAAAGTTAAACAAGATAAAATCTGACTGAAATGTACCAGTTAAGTGCGGGACGGGGACTGACCCACTGATTACTGTACTGTTATATATATATATATATATATATATATATATATATATATATATATATATATATATATGTATACCGTATTACTGAATGTGCCCGATAGTGCACCCTCTGTTTGTCAGTTCCCCTATAAGACCCACTTATACCCCTCTGCCACTGAAACGTAATGTTCTGTTCTGTCACTGTATTTCTGAAAAACCGCATGCATAGCACTTGCATCACTGCATGTATATGTTCTTACTGAGTTTTAGACTCATAGGTGAACTCCCTGATGTAGGTACTGAATCTGCAAACGAGGACCTTGTGCCTCAAGAAGATGATCTGATGTAATTGGTAGATCGAGCTCATGGGGGTTTGGTTGCTGCAGCCATACATATTTTTGTCTTGAGGTTTAAGTTTTTAGAATAAAAGTTCTGTCTGTGAACTCTACTGAAATTCTGGTATTTTGTTTTAAAACTCCGTTGGGATTCTGTTAGGTATTTGGATAATGTATAGTTTCTGCTGTTTAAGTTTTTAAGTCTCTGTATTTGACAGTTGTATGTACATTCTGAAATATTCTGGAACTGTTTTGGAAATCTATCTTTTAGGGTTGTGCATGGATGGTCTCGAGTTTTAGAGTCATCCATGCAGTTTGTTTTCTTGAACCCCTGTCACTTGTAGAGCATGATTCAAAACTTTGTTTGAAATCGGGTTTTGAAGGTTTGAAACCTTTATGCCTTTTGTTTTGAGGTTTTCTATTTGTATGTCTTCCGGTTAAAAGTTGTCAAACTTTGCCTTTAAAAATTATATCCACCGATGCCACTGTTCATTTCTGTCTGAAATTTTACATCGCCCGGTGAAGTTTCGATGTTTCTGTCATCGGTAGAAATCCTCTACAAAGTTTTCTGTTTACTGTTCACTTCGGTAGATGTCTTCAGTAAGTAAGAGTCTTCTATTCTTTTTACTTCTACTGCTGCCCTTTAATAACTACATCTTCTGATTTCATCCACCGCTGCCCGCTGCCCGTTTGTTTTGCTGCCTTTAGAAATCATGTCCACTGCTGCCCGCTCCTCTTTAGAAATTTCATCCACCGCTGCCCTTAAAATTTAGTCTTCCGCCCAGTTTATTTACAGTTTTTGCCTGCATCTTCCGGTTGACGTCATCCATCTTCCGGCTGACGTCATCTCCTCATCCGAATTCCGTCTGTTGCTTGTATCTTCCGCCAGTGTAATTACGTCTTCCGGCTGACGTCATCCAACTCATCCGCCAGCCTTCTGCCTACGTCTTCCGCCAAGTTTTACTCGGCCTCTTCCGCTGAACACTGTTCGTCTTTTGTCGTATCTGAATCCACCGATAGTTTTAATCTTCCGCCTGACGTCATCCTTACTTCTGTCCTTGCAAATGCATCTTCCGCCTGACGTCATCTCACATCTTCCGCCCAACAGTATTTTGTTTGTTTTTAAACCCAGTCTTCCGCCAGTCTTCCGCAAATGTTTCCTGTTTTCCTGCTCCCATTCATAACTGCTATTTGGAATCTCTTTTACTATTTTTCCCGTTAAAAATGTAGTCCATGTTTTCTGATTAACTGTCCCGGAGTGATAGCTTCTCGTCCCCGATCGGGTCGGGGTTTGTCACAGTTACGGTATCAGAGAGATAAGGTTTTAAAACTGATTCTGTGAAATGTCTGACTGCGTAACCCGCCACGTGAGATCGCTTCACCAACTGTAAGTGTTTAAATTCCTGTAAAAGTTCTGGTATTTAAATTAGGTTATTCTGTTTATAGGGTTTCTTAGAAATGGTGAGAAGGCATCAGGAAGAGTCAAGCGAAAGCTTTCGTTCCATTGACCGAATAACCGAATTAGTGGGTGCACAGTCACGTATGGTTGAACTCATGATGGCTAGAGAAGACGACAGAAACAATAACCATGGAAATAACAATCGTGATAATGCACCTCGAGACAGCAGTGGAGACAGGTTCAGACGACTTCAACCGCCGGCGTTTGATGGACTGTCTACAGACCCGACCCGTGCTGAAACCTGGATTCGAACAATGGAGAAGATGTTCAGCTATGCAGAAGTAGAAGACAGCAATAAGGTTATTTGCGCCACGTTCTATCTCACCGAAAGTGCTGGATTTTGGTGGGACACAGTGCAGTCGACTACAGTGGCATTAAGCTGGGAAGGATTCACGAAAATTTTCTACGAGAAGTACTTTGACCGGGGAGTGAGGAAGGAAAAGTTGCTTGAATTCTCTTGGCCGAATATGTCCAGAAATTTGAGTCATTATCCCGATATGCAACACACTTGGTGGCCACCGATGAGAACAAGGTACACCAGTTCATCCAAGGGCTAAAGATGGATCTTCTGCGAGGAATCACAACTGGAGGGTTCGATGAGGCACCATATGTGAAGGTGGTGGCCAAGGCGTATCAGCTAGAGGCTTTAGAAATAAAGTCCCAGAGACAAAGAGATTCACCAAGAGGGATTATTCAGAATGTTCCTCAACAACAACAAAGAAGTCAGAATTTGCAACTTCAACAAAAACAAAACAGGGGCATTAAGAGGCCCAATGAAGCCACCCTTTATCAAGACAAAGGGAAGAGACCAATGGGGGCTCCTCAACTTTCAGTATGCCCGCGGTGCCAGAAGCCTCACAAAGGACAATGCAGACTTGCTACTGGCCAATATTTCCGATGTGGCAAGGGAGGCCATCACGTTCGGGATTGCCCAATACCGGACACAAGACAAAATCAGGCCGTGCCAAGAGTCTTTGCAATGATGGAGGATGATGATCATGCCGCTCAGCATACAACAATTACAGGTACAATTTTGGTTTGTGATGTACCTGCATATACTTTGTTAGACACAGGGGCCACTCATTCATTTCTGGCCATGGACTTTGTGGGTAGAGAGAACCTGTGTTTTGTGCTGTCGGATCAACCCTACAGTGTCATGCTACCATCCGGAGAGTTTATGCACTCCGAGCAGGCAGTGCATGGTGATATAATGTCAGGCAGAGACCAGAAATTGTATGCCAATCTTATCGTCATCGGTATGAAAGGATACGAAGTGATTCTGGGGATGGACTGGCTGTTTAGACATCATGCCACCATCGACTGCAGGTCTGGGCTCGTGACTTTTAAACGCCCGAACGAAGTAGAGTTCTCCTACCAGGCAATACCAAAGAAACATAGTATGCCTGTTATATCTACCTTGAAAGCTCAACAGCTGATGAGGTCAGGATGTGTCGGATTTCTTGCCCACGTAGTAGATGTCCAAAGGCAACGTGATGTGGAACTTCAAAATATTCCGGTAGTACGAGACTTCCTTGAGGTTTTCCTAGATGACCTACCGGGATTGCCACCTGATCGTGAGATCGAGTTCGAAATCGATGTGTATCCTGGTGCTGAACCAATATCAAAGAATCCTTACCGTATGGCGCCAATTGAGCTGAGGGAGTTGGAGGCTCAGCTAAAGGAGTTGGTGTACATGGGCTTTGTACGCCATAGTTTCTCTCCGTGGGGTGCTCCCGTCTTGTTTGTTAAAAAAAAGGATGGGTCCCTACGGATGTGTATTGACTACCGTGAGCTGAACAAGTTGACGATCAAGAATAAGTACCCGTTGCCGAGAATAGATGATTTATTTGACCAGCTACAAGGGGCTCGGGTATTTTCTAAGATTGACTTGCGCTCCGGCTATTACCAATTGAAGGTCAGAGCTAATGATATACCAAAGACCACCTTCAGGACCCAGTACGGGCATTACGAGTTCTTGGTGATGTCATTCGGGTTAACTACTGCTCCAGCGGCATTTATGGATCTGATGAATAGGATATTCCAGGATGTCTTAGATAAATTTGTGATCGTTTTCATCAACAACATCCTGGTTTATTCCAGAAGTGAGGCCGATCATGAGGAGCACTTAGCAATTGTGCTGTCGACCTTGATGCAACACTAATTATATGCCAAACTATTAAAATGGGAGTTCTGTTTGAGTAGGATTAATTTCCTAGGCCACATGGTATCTGCAGAAGGAGTGTCTGTGGATCCGGCCAAGATTCAGGCTGTGAAAGACTGGCCAAAACCGAGGAATGCCAGCGAAGTACGGAGCTTTATCAGACTAGCTGGTTACTACAGGAAGTTTATTAAAGGATTCTCTGTGATAGCAAAGCCTATGACCAGCTTAACAAGGAAGGACATCAAGTTCAAGTGGTCTGAAGCATGTGAAGTGAGCTTTCAGACACTCAAGCAAAAATTAACCACGGCTCCTCTACTCGTATTGCCAACTGAAGAGGGAAAATTCAGCGTGTACTGCGATGCATCCAAGATTGGTTTGGGATGTGTATTCATGCAAGAAGGGAAAGTAGTGGCATACGCATCCTGACAATTGAAAAACCATGAAGAAAACTACCCTACTCACGACCTTGAGTTGGCGGTAGTTGTGTTTGCGCTAAAGGTATGGAGACACCATTTGTACGAACAATCATGTGAGGTGTTTTCCGACCACAAGAGCGTAAAGTACATATTTACCCAGAAAGAGCTAAACCTGAGACAAAGACGGTGGTTGGAATTTGTGAAAGACTACGACGTTGAGATTAAATACCACCCGGCTAAGGCTAATGTGGTGGCCGATGCACTGAGCAGAATCCCGGCTACTATGCGGCCGGTTATGTCGGCCATATCGATACCTTTGAGAACAGAGATACAAAAGTTCGATATGGAGATAGTTTCTGGGCTAACGGCCATACTAGCGGGCTTGACGCTACGGCCCACCGTCCTAGACCGGATTAAGGAAGCCCAAAAGACCAATTCAAAGGAGATGGCTGATATTGTGAGCAAGATACCAATTGCTTCTTCCGATTTCAGTTATTCAGGAGATGGGGTACTAAAGTTCAAAAACAGATGGTATGTTCCGAGAGACGGAGAGCTACGGAAGCATATCTTGTCGGAAGCCCACTCATCTTCTTTTTCTGTGCATCCTGGAAGCACAAAGATGTACCAAGACTTGAAACTTCACTTCTGGTGGCTGAATATGAAGAACGAAGTAGCCAAATATGTGGAGTCTTGCATGATATGTCAACAAGTCAAAGCTTAGCATCAACGACCAGGTGGAACGCTTTAGCCTCTCCCGATCCCCGAATGGAAATGGGAGAACATCACAATGGACTTTGTTGTTGGCCTACCAAGAATAGCTAAGGGCCATAATAGCATATGGGTCATAGTGGACAGATTGACTAAGTCGACCCATTTTCTACCTGTGAAGACGACATTCTCCATGGATCAGTATGCTGAGCTATATATTAGTGAGATTGTCAAGCTGCATGGTATTCCGGTGTCAATTGTTTCGGACCGGGATCCTAGATTCACTTCCAGGTTTTGGAAAAGCTTGCAAAGCTCCTTGGGCACTAGATTGGGCACTAGATTGGACTTCAGCACGGCATTCCATCCACAAACGGACGGGCAATCTGAGAGAACGATTCAGACATTGGAAGATATGTTAAGGGCGTGCGTGCTGGAATTTAATGCCCCTTGGAGTAAATACCTGCCGCTTGTGGAGTTCGCTTACAACAATAGCTACCAGACAACGATCGGTATGGCTCCATACGAAGCTCTTTATGGCAGAAAATACAGATCTCCATTATGTTGGGACGAAGTTGGAGAATCAAGACTTGTCGGCCCCGAGTTATTACAACAGATGTCTGAGGTAATTGCTACTATCAAACAGCGAATCAATACTACTCAGAGTCAACAGAAAAGTTACGCGGACCGAAGACGGAGAGACTTAGAGTTCGCCGAAGGTGATGAAGTATTCCTGAAGGTATCACCTTTCAAGGGCGTGATGAGATTCGGCAAGAAAGGGAAACTAAGTCCAAGGTTTGTGGGGCCTTTTCCCATTATGGAGAGAGTGGGAAGCATGGCTTACAAACTACAGTTGCGAGCGTCGATGGATGGAGTTCACAATGTCTTTCATGTTTCGATGCTGAGAAAGTGTGTTCGAGATCCAACTCAGATTGTGAAACATGTGGACTTCGCTATCATGCCGACACTGACGTATGAAGAAAGGCCAATACAGATTTTGGATACTTCAGTCAAAGTATTGCGCAACAAAGTGGTCCCATTGGTGAAAGTTTTATGGCGCAATCATAATGTAGAGGAAGCCACATGGGAAAGACAAGAGGATGTCAAAGCCCAATATCCGGACCTCTTTGCTTAGGCAAATTTTAGGGAAAAAATTTCTGTTAAGTTGGGTGGAATGTAACACCCGGCATTTTGGCCGTGTATTAATCTATTGAATTATTGTGTGGATTTAAATTACCATAAATACAATAACTATTTTATTGTAAAATTTTGGAGCATTTAGTGAGGGGAGAACCAAACTAATGTGTAACTAAACAAAACACTAAGTTTAAAATGCATGGAAGGGTAAATTGGAGAGAAATTAAGGTCGGTGGGAGATAGCCAATGGATAGTTGACACTTGGCAACTTGTTGAAGAAGTTAAGTTCTTCCTCCTACGTGAAACCTTCAGTTCACTTCTCTGCTTCTTCTCTTCTTTCTCTGTTTTCTCTCTTCCAAGCGATTGAAACAAAGTTCCACACTTTGTTTCTCCTGCATTCTTCTATTTTCTTCCGTGAAGGTAATTCCCGTCGATAGTTAACAAGTTTAACTATACTGTTTATTGATTTTGAGGAGTTTAGGGTTAATAACTGTATAAGCATGTTCTAGGTTCACAAACTACTGAAACCGAGACGTTCAAGACTTCTGACACCGTAGCAAACAGGTAAGTTCATAACCGTAGGTTGGCCCTTCAGGCCCTACATCACAGAGGTAATAGGTATTTCAGTTTTGTTGGGTTGTTTTGGGTAGAAAGGTTATAGTTTACGTTCTTAGTTGTCTATGTTCTGCTTCACAGTTTGTTCTGTTATTTCTATTGTCTGCTGTTTAAGTTTAAGCACTGAGAATGTTCATGCATACACGTTTTCCTGAAAGCTCATGCAAAACTGTTTTATGCACACGGTTTAAAGTTAAACAAAATAAAATCTGACTGAAATATACTGGTTAAGTGCAGGACGGGGACTGACCCACTGATTACTGTACTGTTATATATATATATATGTATACCGTATTACTGAATGTGTCTGATAGTGCACCCTCTTTTTGTCAGTTCCCCTATAAGCCCCACTTATACCCCTATGCCACTGAAACGTAATGTTCTGTTTTGTCACTGTATTTCTGAAAAACCGCATGCATAGCACTTACGTCACTACATGTATATGTTCTTATTGAGTTTTAGACTCATAGGTGAACTCCCTGATGTAGGTACTGAATCTGCAAACGAGGACCTTGTGCCTCAAGAAGATGATCTGATGTAATTGGTAGATCGAGCTCATGGGGGTTTGGTTCCTGCAGCCAGACATATTTCTGTCTTGAGGTTTAAGTTTTAAAATAAAGTTTAAAAGTTCTGTCTGTGAACTCTACTGAAATTCTGGTATTTTGTTTTAGAAACTCCGTTGGGATTCTGTTAGGCATTTGGATAATGTATAGTTTCTGCTGTTTAAGTTTTTAAGTATCTGTATTTGACAGTTGTATGTACATTCTGAAATATTCTGAACTGTTTTGGAAATTATGTCTTATTGAGTTTTAGACTCATAGGTGAACTCCCTGATGTAGGTACTGAATCTGCAAACGAGGACCTTGTGCCTCAAGAAGATGATCTGATGTAATTGGTAGATCGAGCTCATGGGGGTTTGGTTCCTGCAGCCAGACATATTTCTGTCTTGAGGTTTAAGTTTTTAAATAAAAGTTCTGTCTGTGAACTCTACTGAAATTCTGGTATTTTGTTTTAAAACTCCGTTGGGATTCTGTTAGGCATTTGGATAATGTATAGTTTCTGCTGTTTAAGTTTTTAAGTATCTGTATTTGACAGTTGTATGTACATTCTGAAATATTCTGGAACTGTTTTGGAAATCTGTCTTTTAGGGTTGTGCATGGATGGTCTCGAGTTTTAGAGCCATCCATGCAGTTTGTTTTCTTGAACCCCTGTCACTTGTAGAGCATGATTCAAAACTTTGTTTGAAATCGGGTTTTGAAGGTTTGAAACCTTTATGCCTTTTGTTTTGAGGTTTTCTGTTTGTATGTCTTCCGGTTAAAAGTTGTCAAACGTTGCCTTTAAAAATTATATCCACCGATGCCACTGTTCATTTCTGTCTGAAATTTTACATTGCCCGGTGAAGTTTCGATGTTCCTATCATCGGTAGAAATCCTCTACAAAGTTTTCTGTTTACTGTTCACTTCGGTAGATGTCTTCAGTAAGTAAGAGTCTTCTATTCTTTTTACTTCTACTGCTACCCTTTAATAACTACATCTTCCGATTTCATCCACCGCTGCCCGCTGCCCGTTTGTTTTGCTGCCTTTAGAAATCATGTCCACCGCTGCCCGCTCCTCTTTAGAAATTTCATCCACCGCTGCCCTTAAAATTTAGTCTTCCGCCCAGTTTATTTACAGTTTTTGCCTGCATCTTCCGGTTGACGTCATCCATCTTTCGACTGACGTCATCTCCTCATCCGAATTCCGTCTGTTGCCTGTATCTTCTGCCAGTGTAATTACGTCTTGCGGCTGACGTCATCCAACTCATCCGCCAGCCTTCTACCTACGTCTTCCGCCCAATTTTACTCGGCCTCTTCCGCTGAACACTGTTCGTCTTTTGTCGTATCTGAATCCACCGATAGTTTTAATCTTTCGCCTGACGTCATCCTTACTTCTGTCCTTGCAAATGCATCTTCCGCCTGACGTCAGCTCACATCTTCCGCCCAACAGTATTTTGTTTGTTTTTAAACCCAGTCTTCCGCAAATGTTTCCTGTTTTCCTGCTCCCATTCATAACTGCTATCTGGAATCTCTTTTACTGTTTTTCCCGTTAAAAATGTAGTCCATGTTTTCTGATTAACTATCCCGGAGTGATGGCTTCTCGTCCCCGATCGGGTCGGGGGGTTGTCACACAAATTCTAAAGAACCTAGAAGTCACAAGCGAACAAAGCATATAGAGAGAAAATATCATGTGATAAGAGATATCATACAGCGTGGAGACGTGACTGTTCTGAAGATTTCATCAGCTAAGAATTTTGCTGATCCCTTCACAAAGACGTTACCTAGAAATTGTTTTGAGGAACATCTAGAGGGCTTAGGAATTAGAGACATGTCTCATTTGCTTTAGGGCAAGTGGGAATTTGTTGGGAATTATGTGCCCAAACAAGTAAATGTAATAGAACAGTTATATTATTTAAATTGATTAATATTATGCTTGCATTTAAAGATCATGCTTTATAAAATTTAGAGAAAATTTCTTGATTATTTGTGCAAACTTTATATTGACATATATATTGTATATATGAGGGATATAATATAAAGAGTAATAACCAAAACAAGTCCATGACTTATATTTGAAGTATGGAATCTTCAAATAAATCATAGTCATAAACTTAGTTTATCTCATTAAGAATGTATAGTTATATCCCGACTATATATGTAGTGACATAAGGTAAATAAGTTTTATATAATATGATTATATAGGACACGACCAGATAAAATTATATTGTTCTTATAATTTCCGTTAAACCTAGAACAAATAACTTTATCATAATGATGGTCATATGTGTGTAATCTTAATTCATTGTATTTAACAAACTCCTATTTTATTTTAATTTATTCTTTAATTTACTTGGTAAAGTTTTGTATGAGTTACAATTCACACACCTCGTATATTGGGAATAAATTAGAATAGCTGGGAATGTTAATATCGATACAATGAAATCCATTTTATTGGATTCCCTTTTTGTTAGTTAAAAGATCGAATAATTAGCGTGCAAATTCATAAATCGTTATGAATTAACTATTCAATCAAAAACTAATGGTAGTTAAGGATAAAGATGTAATATGAGAGGTTAACGAATTATAAACCTAGCTATATTACGAATCTAAATGGAGGGTTAGTACATATGTAATGACTATATCAATGGACATTACTTTGAGTAAACATAATCTATAGTTTTAAGAGTGCAACTCTAAGTATTTAGTGGACTTACTTTAGAGTTAATAATTACGGTAATTGATATAAAGAGTTTATATTAATTAACAGAAAAATTATTGAAGCTTAAAATTATAGGTCCATCGGTCTCTTTGTCACCTTCTATCATTATTCGAATAATAGAAAAATGAACAAAGAAGATTAAATAATTAAGTATTAGTTAATTATTTAATACACTCAATAAATAAGTTTATTATATTTCATTAGATGAAATAGTTGAATAATCAACTTATAAGACACATAACAAAAGTTGTCATAATTAATATGTTTGTTATGTTTAATTAAATGAAATAATTGAATTGTTCAATTAATTAACAAACATAAAGTTGTTTTTGAAAATAGTTTTTTAAATGGATTTTGCCAAATCATGATGCCAAGTGTAAGACGATGATGAGAAGTTGTTTTGATTTCCATAACATCTTTTGTTATAAATGTTATTAAGAAATCAATTCTAACTTAATGGTAAATTAAATTTTGTAACGTTTGTTTCTTTTAAATGTTATGATAACTGTTACAAAATTCTTACACTATAAATAGAGGTTAAGACCTCATTTGTGATATGAGTGTAGGAGAATTCATTTTGAGAAACAATCTATTTTAAGAGCATTTCTGTGGTGGTTTAGAGAATTCTTCTCTATATCCATATAGATCGTCTTATGTGTTGAGAATACGATCTATCACAAATTGAGTGTGATCCTTTTTGTGTTCATCACGCCCACACGTGCTTATTAGAGGTGAACAAGATTGATAAAGAAGATCGAAGGCTTTTCGATATTAAGAAATTTTTATTCAAAGGTAATTTCTTTAAATTTAACTTATTTGTTTATTGCATATAATTATTTATATATCATAAATGACGATCCTATTATTATTGTGAAAATTTGTTTTTCATAATATTTAATAGGATCGTTATTTATGATATATAAATAATTATATACAATAAACAAATAAGTTAAATTTAAAGAAATTACCTCTGAAGACAAATTTCTTAATATCGAAGAGCCTTCGATCTTCTTTATCAATCCTGCTCACCTCGAATAAGCACGTGTGGGCGTGATGAACACAAAAAGGATCACACTCAATTTGTGATAGATCGTATTCTCAACACATGAGACGATCTATATGTTGACTTAATTAATGTTTAAGTCTAAATATGTTTTTGATGATGTGTTTATATGCACGTAATATAATTTGATTATGATTATTAAGTGAGAATAATGAATTATGCATTTGTTTTTAATCTGTTGGAAATACCCTTAATAAGGGTATTTTAGTATCTAATGCATGTGATTAAGTGTACAGGGCTGAAATGTGTTAAACAAAATAACTAAGTCCACCGGTCTCAAAACAACAAGAGCGGAGTCGTTTACAAGACTCAGTCCACCGGTCACTAGACGACAAGGCAGATGAGCTAAAACGAATTACTCCACCACCCACTAGATGACAAGGCGGATGAGTAAATGGAATTACTCCACCGCTCGCTAGACGACAAGGCGGATGAGCTAAAATGAAGAAGTCCACCGCTCGCTAGACGACAAGGCGGATGAGCTAAAACGAAGAGGTCCTACGCTCGCTAAATGACAAAGTCGGATGACTTCAACAAATTCCTCTTCCGGTCACTAAACGACAAAGGCGGAAGACGTCTAAGATTTAATCATCCGACAGCGTTTTTAAAGCTTCATCATTCTATGCCGGTTCAAGCATTTGAAGCTTTCTCATCCGATGTCGGTTCAATATTTTCCAGTTGCATCATCCGATGCCGGTTCAATATTTTCCAGTTGCATCATTCGATGGCGGTTCAAGACTATAAATCAGCTTTGTCTTCCGCTAGAATTCAAATTAGCCGCGAAGCTACAGTGACGTCGTTTTCAGCATTAACTCCAGAACTTTAATGGCGACGACGAACAGCGATTCTAGATGCAACGGATATCTGCTTCAGTACGGATGCTTCTCAACGGTAACTTTTTCCATTTGTAGTATGAAGCATTCAATACTGTGAAGAAAATGAGAAAGAGTATAAAAGTCGAAGAAGACGCACGAAGAAAGAACTTTTGCAAATTTGAATTCTGAGCCCTAAGCTGCGAAAGTGATAATACTCTGTATTTTCTCTACATCTCTCAATCCTAACTTGAGATTCAATTCTTGTGAGAGTGTAGTTTGTGTTTAATTTTTCAAACTCAAAACATTTGTAAAGGCAGTGGATTGACCACCCCGTGAAGTTCAATCCAGATAGGTAAAGGCAGTTGATCGGAGACCGGAATCCTGATCTGTTCATTCTCGTGAGGAGAATGGTAAGGATCTTCAAGGGGTGAGCCTTGGAGCGTGGACGTAGGCAGTTTGGCCGAACCACGTAAAAAGTACTGGTGTTGATTTTTCCTCTCTCTCTGTTATTTTTATCAGTGAGCCGATTTGCTGTTAGGTTAATATAAGTTAATAATTTTAAAAAAATCTAATTCACCCCCCCTCTTAGACAATCTCGATCCTACAATTGGTATCAGAGCAAGGTTACCTTTGTCTAAGCTGTAGTTAAACACTCTGTGTTATACATTTCTTTAATGACATTCAACACCACACAAGTAGAAGGTCAAGCAACAAATAGACCTCCCTTCTTTGATGGGAGTGATTATGTCTATTGGAAGTCTAGAATGAGAATATTCGTTCAGGCTGTGGACTATGAACTATGGAATAACATAGAAAATAGTCCTTACATTGGTGTCAAAACAGAGAATGGTGTGAAGATTCCTAAAGCTTCACACGAACTAAATGATACAGATAAAAAGAACTTGAGCTTAAATGCCAAGGCTATAAACACCCTGTACTGTGCTCTGAATCAAGACAAATTTAATAGAGTACAAGGGTGTGAGTGTGCCCAAGAGATCTGGCACCTATTAGAAGTCACACACGAGGGCACAAATCAAGTGAAAGAGAGTAAATTAAATATGCTCATACACGAGTATGAACTATTCTCTATGCCCAAGGATGAGTCTGTCTCTTCCATGTTCACAAGATTTACTAACATTACTAATGGTTTGAAAGCTCTTGGTAAATCGTATTCTAGTGAAGAACAGGTCAGGAAGATCCTCAGATGTCTTCCAAGAAGCTGGCAGCCAAAGGTGACTACCATACAGGAAGCTAAAGATCTCAAGACTCTGAAACTTGAGGAACTCATTGGATCTCTTATGACACATGAGATCACAATGAGGTCAAACGAGAAGGAGGACCTTAAGGAGAAAGAAGTTTCAAAAAGGAAAGATATTGCTATGAAAGCTTCTTCAAGTAAACATGAAGTCTCTGAGGATGAAGAAAAAGATGATGATGAAGACATTGCTCTCATCACTAGGAGATTCAGTAAATTCCTGCAACGGAAGAGGATGCAGGGAAAAAAATTTCCGAAGGGTGAGAAGTTCCAAAAAGACAAGGAGATCACATGCTTTGGGTGTGGAAAGTCTGGTCATATGAAGGCAGACTGTCCACAAGCAAAGAAGTATCCCAAGAAATTCAAGAAGAAGGCCATGAAGGCTACTTGGGATGAAAGCGAAGGTGACACCTCTTCTTCAGAAGATGAGGAAGTCGCCAACCTCTGCTTTATGGCACACGAGAATGAGGTTAGCATTTCCTTAAGTGATAGTGAATCTGATGAAGATGGTGATATGATTGATGCATTTAATGATCTGGTAAAACAATTTAGCATGCTAAAAGTCAAATATAATTTGCTGAAAAAGGAAAATGCAACCTTAATTGAGAAGCATGAAAATGAACACAATCAGCATGAAAAAGAGGTTTCTGAACTGTAAAAGAAAAATGAGACCTTAAATAGTTTTGTTCAGAAATACACTTATAGTAGTAATCAACTGAGCATGCTGTTAAGTGACCAGAGAATGCAATTTGATAAAGCTGGCTTAGGGTATGACAGGTTGAGCAAAAAGAAATCTTACAAGAATTACTTTGTTAAATCAACTGTTTGCCATATGTGTAATGAAGTAGGTCATAAATCCTTTTTATGTCCTTTAAAAACAAACAGTAAGAAGCCAGGTAACAAATTACAATGGGTTCCTAAGGGAACCAGGCCTAACACTAGGACCGAAAAGATTTGGGTACCTAAGAAGACCAATTAATTACTGTTTTGCAGGTTGAGTGCTCTCCTGGAAAGAACCAGTGGTACCTCGACAGTGGATGTTCGAGGCATATGACAGGAGACTCAACCATGTTTGCTGCTGTCAACAAAAAGAAAGGAAGTGTAACTTTTGGTGGAAACCAAAAGGGCAAAATTGTTGGCATCGACAATATAGGTACAAGTTTTAATCCTATTATTGAAAATGTACTCTTAGTTGAGGGATTAAAGCATAATTTGCTTAGTATTAGCCAGTTATGTGATAAAGGTTATGAAGTGATCTTTAAATCAAACTCTTGTTTAATTAAAGATGCATCCAGTGACAAAACTCTGTTTTCTGGTTATAGGAAAGAAAATATTTATATCATTGACTTGGATAATATTGTGTGCATTGATGAAAAATGTTTTGCTGTGAATTCTTCATATGATAGTTGGATATGGCATAAGAGATTAGGACACGTAGGGATGGATACCTTAGCTAAGATTACTAAGGATAACTTAGTTAGAGGGATTCCTAAGATATCCTTTGAAAAGGATAAGGTCTGTGAGACTTGTCAAATGGGCAAGCAGATAAAATCCTCTTTTAAATCTAAGAGTGAAATCTCTCCCTCTAAGCCTCTCCAACTCCTTCACATGGACCTCTTCGGTCCTTCTAATATAGCAAGCTTAAGAGGAAAATTCTATGCCTTTGTCATTGTAGATGACTTCTCTAGATTTTAGTCTAAGGATGAGACTTTTGACACCTTTACTAGCTTTAGGAAAAGATTTCAAAATGAGAAAGAGCTCACCATTGTTGCTATTCGTAGTGATCATGGTGGGGAGTTTGAAAATGAGAGATTTGAACTCCTGTGTCTCAAATACGGAATTGAGCACAATTTCTCTTCCCCTAGGACCCCTCAGCAAAATGGTGTTGTTGAGAGGAAAAATAGGTCTCTCTAAGAGCTCGCCCGGACTATGCTTAATGAGAATTCCCTTCCAAAATATTTCTGGGCAGAAGCTATTTCAACAGCTTGTTATGTGCTTAATCGGGTCTCCATAAGACCTATTTTAGAAAGAACTCCCTATGAACTTTAGAATAGTAAAACTCCTTCTGTTAAGTATTTTAGAGCTTTTGGAAGCAAATGTTTCATTCTTAATACTAAGGATAACTTAGGAAAATTCGATTCCAAATCTGATCTTGGAATTTTTCTTGGTTATTCTCTGACCAGTAAAGCATATAGGGTATTCAATAAGAGAACTCTGGTTGTCGAAGAATCAGTTCATGTCAACTTTGATGAGACCCCTCAACTCATAATAAATGTGGATGAGGATGACACATTGGACAAACAACTGGATTCTCTTTCTTTAGAAAAATCTTGAGAACCCTCTTCTACTTCTCTAGATATTATTCCTGTCAAGGATGAAAATCCTACTCTTCCTAGAGATTGGAAATATGTCAAAGACCATCCAATAGATGAAATTTTAGGTGATCCTTCATTAGGAGTTAAGACTAGATCCTCTCTTAGAAATCTCTGTGCCAATGTGGCATTTATTTCTCAGATAGAGCCTAAGAAGTTTGAGGAAGCCGAATTGGATGAATATTGGATTATTGCAATGCAAGATGAACTAAACTAATTCGAAAGGAACAATGTTTGGGAACTTGTTCCAAAACCTGTTGATCATCCTATTATTGGAACTAAATGGGTTTATAAGAATAAAATGGATGAAAATGGAATAGTTGTAAGGAACAAAGCCAGATTAGTTGCCAAAGGTTACAATCAAGACAAAGGAATAGATTTTGAGGAAACCTTTGCACCTGTTGCTAGATTAGAGTCCATTAGGATGCTCTTAGCCTATGCGTGCTACAAAAACTTCACACTCTTTCAAATGGATGTTAAGAGTGCTTTCTTAAATGGCTATATTCAGGAAGAAGTTTATGTAGAGCAACCCTTAGGTTTTGAAGACTATGCTAAACCTGATCATGTGTATAGACTTAAGAAGGCTCTTTATGGACTTAAGCAGGCTCCTAGAGCTTGGTATGATAGATTGAAGAATTTCCTTGAGGAAAGGAATTTCAAAAAGGGAAATTCTGATTCAACTCTGTTTACCATGCAAAAGGATAAAAATATTCTGTTGGTTCAAATTTATGTTGATGACATTATTTTTGGATCAACTAATGTCAACTTGTGTAATGAGTTTTCCTCCCTCATTCAAAGTGAATTTGAGATGAGTATGATGGGGGAGTTAAAATTCTTCTTAGGATTTCAGATCTGTCAATCTCCTGATGGAATTTTCTTCTGTCAAGAAAAATACATCAAGGAACTTCTTAAGAAATTTGGTTTAGAATCTGTCAAGTCTTCCAAGACTCCCATGAGTACCACAACTAAATTGGATAAGGATGAAAAAGGAATAAGTGTTGATATTAAGAAATATCGTGGTATGATTGGTTCCCTGCTATATCTGACTGCAAGTAGGCCAGATATACTCTTTAGTGTTTGTCTGTGTGCTAAATTTCAAGCTGCTCCTAAAGAATCTCACTTAACTGTTGTCAAAAGGATTTTCAAATATTTAAGTAGGACACCTGATCTAGGCTTGTGGTATCCGAATGGCACCTCTTTCGATCTTGTTGGATATTCTGATTCTGATTATGCAGGTACCAAACTCTAAAACCATCCAGCTATTACTCCAAAGACACTTTGTCTAGGATGGAAATTAAGAGAAACCGTCAAGGGATCTTTGTTATGGATCATTCCACGCATCGGACTGCTCAAGTCGCAGCTGCCCGAAAAGGCAAAAGGGAGTTGTGTTTGGATGAAGAGTCATCTGTTCAAGAAGGTGGTGGTGATTCTGAGATCCCTGCATTTGATATTTCCCCTCCTCGTTCTCGGGTCTCTCGCCCTCAACGTCCTCCACCAGTGCCCAGACGCTCTGCTCCATCCCTTCTCGCCAACCCGTTTGAGGCAATCTCTGTTCCTCATCCCTCTTCTCCATCTACTTCTGTGGTATCTTCCATACCTCCTCCAGTCCAACTACCTCCTCTCATCCTCCCACCTCCTCCCTCTTCACCTCCTCCATCAGTGGACCCTCTCACTGTTCTATCTGTGACCCTTCCCCTTCCAGAGCCCTTTCCTTCTCCGCCACCCACACTCATTCTGCCCTCTATGACTTCTCCAATCCGAACCTCTCCACCAGTCTCACCTGCTCCAATAGTCTCCCTACCTCTACAAGTCCAAGTATCCTCACCAATCCCAACTACTCCTGCCACTCCCATATTTTATCAGAGGAGATTTGCTTTGAGTGAGGCTCAGTATACTGAGTTGAAGACAAGCATTGACAATCTAAGGACAGACTTTGATACAAAGATCTCTCAACTCAAAGTTGATTTGAGCTTAGATGCTGCTGTGGCTCAGGGTCAAAGGGATAGAAAATTGGATCGAAATAATGAGATGTTCTCTCGTAAACTTCAAGATCTCACATCTCAAGTCAAGGCTCTTTGCCCTGTACCTCACATTCCTCTCTGTCCAACCGAGCCTGTCTTTGAAGACCTCCTCCTTCCCTTCTACAGACATGAGGTCATTGAAGATTCTCGCATAATGCCGTTGGATCTTCAGGAGACTGAAATGGCATTCTCTCCCTCTGCTGCTCCTTCTGCTCTCGAGTCTTCTCCAGCTCCAGCCAGTCCAATGGATGCCTCTCCAGCTGATCCTTCTGTAGAGCCTCCTTCATGCCTGGACATGGTGGTTTCCAGAGAACCTTCTCCACCCCCTACTCCTTGCATGGCTTTGGTGGTCTATCAACCACCCCTCCCTCGAGATATTGCTTCACTTCAAGCTCTGGTGGATGCATATTTCAATCCATCTCTTGATGTGCCCTCTTGGGTTCCGGAAGCTTTTTGGACCCGTTATTTAGATTTCTTTAAGTAGTTGCTCATTTCTGTAATGCATACATTTAATGGATATTTCACTGGATATTTCTTTCCTGAATACATTTCTTGACTACTCTGATAAAATTCTGATTGGTGTTTAATGCATTGCTATTTCTCTGATTGTTTTTTGTTTTTGATAATGTCAATAGGGGAGAATGGAATGTATTTGATTGAGCATGTTTAGCATGTAGTGAAATTATTTTGAAGTTCTGGATATGCTCTGTGTTTGTTTCTGAAGTATGCATTTGCTATGGGGGAGCTAAGACTATGGGGGAGATATATTTAAATATTTAATCAAATGTATAGGTTGTCATCATCAAAAAGGGGGAGATTGTTGACTTAATTAATGTTTAAGTCTAAATATGTTTTTGATGATGTGTTTATATGCACGTAATATAATTTGATTATGATTATTAAGTGAGAATAATGAATTATGCATTTGTTTTTAATCTGTTGGAAATACCCTTAATAAGGGTATTTTAGTATCTAATGCATGTGATTAAGTGTACAGGGCTGAAATGTGTTAAACAAAATAACTAAGTCCACCGGTCTCAAAACGACAAGAGCAGAGTCGTTTACAAGACTCAATCCACCGGTCACTAGACGACAAGGCGGATGAGCTAAAACGAATTACTCCACCACCCACTAGATGACAAGGCGGATGAGTAAATGGAATTACTCCACCGCTCGCTAGACGACAAGGCGGATGAGCTAAAACGAAGAAGTCCACCGCTAGTAGACGACAAGGCGATGAGCTAACGAAGAAGTCCACAGGCTCGCTAGACGACAAGGCGGATGAGCTAAAACGAAGAAGTCCACCGCTCGCTAGACGACAAGGCGGATGAGCTAAAACGAAGAAGTCCACCGCTCGCTAGACGACAAGGCGGATGAGCTAAAACGAAGAAGTCCACCGCTCGCTAGATGACAAGGCGGATGAGCTAAAACGAAGAAGTCCACCGCTCGCTAGACGACAAGGCGGATGAGCTAAAACGAAGAAGTCCACCGCTCGCTAGACGACAAGGCGGATGAGCTAAAACGAAGAAGTCCACCGCTCGCTAGACGACAAGGCGGATGAGCTAAAACGAAGAAGTCCACCGCTCGCTAGACGACAAGGCGGATGAGCTAAAACGAAGAAGTCCACCGCTCGCTAGACGACAAGGCGGATGAGCTAAAACGAAGAAGTCCACCGCTCGCTAGACGACAAGGCGGATGAGCTAAAACGAAGAAGTCCACCGCTCGCTAGACGACAAGGCGGATGAGCTAAAACGAAGAAGTCCACCGCTCGCTAGACGACAAGGCGGATGAGCTAAAACGAAGAAGTCCACCGCTCGCTAGACGACAAGGCGGATGAGCTAAAACGAAGAAGTCCACCGCTCGCTAGACGACAAGGCGGATGAGCTAAAACGAAGAAGTCCACCGCTCGCTAGACGACAAGGCGGATGAGCTAAAACGAAGAAGTCCACCGCTCGCTAGACGACAAGGCGGATGAGCTAAAACGAAGAAGTCCACCGCTCGCTAGACGACAAGGCGGATGAGCTAAAACGAAGAAGTCCACCGCTCGCTAGACGACAAGGCGGATGAGCTAAAACGAAGAAGTCCACCGCTCGCTAGACGACAAGGCGGATGAGCTAAAACGAAGAAGTCCACCGCTCGCTAGACGACAAGGCGGATGAGCTAAAACGAAGAAGTCCACCGCTCGCTAGACGACAAGGCGGATGAGCTAAAACGAAGAAGTCCACCGCTCGCTAGATGACAAGGCGGATGAGCTAAAACGAAGAAGTCCTACGCTCGCTAAATGACAAAGTCGGATGACTTCAACAAATTCCTCTTCCGGTCACTAAACGACAAAGGTGGAAGACGTCTAAGATTTAATCATCCGACAGCATTTTTAAAGCTTCATCATTCTATGCCGGTTCAAGCATTTGAAGCTTTCTCATCCGATGCCAGTTCAATATTTTCCAGTTGCATCATCCGATGCCGGTTCAATATTTTCCAGTTGCATCATCCAATGGCGGTTCAAGACTATAAATTAGCTTTGTCTTCCGCCAGAATTCAAATTAGCCGCGAAGCTACAATGACGTCGTTTTCAGCATTAACTCTAGAACTTTAATGGCGACGACGAACAGCGATTCTAGATGCAACGGATATCTGCTTCAGTACGGATGCTTCTCAACGGTAACTTTTTCCATTTGTAGTATGAAGCATTCAATACTATGAAGAAAATGAGAAAGAGTATAAAAGTCGAAGACGACGCACGAAGAAAGAACTTTTGCAGATTTGAATTCTGAGCCCTAAGCTGCGAAAGTGATAATACTCTGTATTTTCTCTACATCTCTCAATCCTAACTTGAGATTCAATTCTTGTGAGAGTGTAGTCTGTGCTTAATTTTGCAAACTCAAAACATTTGTGATAGGCTTGAAGAGGTGGATTCTATAGAAGCAAATCAAGAGGATACATCAATGGCTAAAGAGGATTCAATACAACTACCACAAGGTCCATTAACAAGAGCTCGAGCTAAATCATTTCAAAAGGCTATTCAAAACTTACTTTATGTTGAAAAGATTGCTCAAAATGAAGAAGGAAGTTTTCAACATTATTACACACTTATCGAAGCCTTAAATGAAGAGAATTCAGCTTGAGAAGATATATTACTTTATGGGCCGATTTGGTATTTGGCTTTCTTAGTTCAAGTTTATTATTTTTAGTGTTTTTCCATGCCCAAAGACTTGTGTTAATGGGCCAAACGAATTTGGGCTATTTTCGGGTTTCTTTTATGCCTACTATAAAAGGGGAAAGTTTATCTTTGTAAAAGAAGCTTTTATTTTTGGTGAATGCATTGTGAGAGTATTCTCCTCTTTGTTCTTGAATGAACCAAACCAAACTCAGCAAGAATTGATCAACTTGTTGTTTCATTTAGGAGTTGGGGTCTTTAGGACATAGTTTCCTACGGGTTTCTCTTCGATCACCTACTCTATTTCTTAGTTTCTGGAGCTCCTTTCCATCTTTTGAGGGTTCTAAGGGTTTGCATCCAAGGGGTTCGCTTCATTTTGGTATCAGAGCGTTGGTTCTACAAATTGGGTACTATCTATCTTTTTTTGTTTCTTTGTAATCGTTGTTTGAATCTATCTATCCTTTAAAAAATAACAAAAAAAAAATATTCGTTCTATTGTTCTTGCTGATTGGCAATATCGTTCTTCAGCATAAACTTGTCAAATTCCTCTTCTCAATCTTCTTTTGGTGTTGGTGTCTTTTCATATTCTGTTTGTGTCTTTTCATATTCTGTTGGTGTCTTTTCATATTTTGTTTGTCTTTACACATTCCATTCTTCAATCTTCCTTTGTAGTTGGTGTCTTTTCATTTTCTGTTTGTCTCTATATATGCTTGTGGGCCACAAAATTCATTTATTGTTGTTGGTTACTTCTTGATTAAGCTGCTGCTAAAAAAAAAAAAAAAAAAAAAAAGAATTTTTGTGCAAAAAAAAAAAAAAATCTGAAATTATATATTCGTGCAAAAAAAAAAAAAAAAAACAGATTGTGGCAGCATCTTTACTTACATTACTTGAAATTATATATTATAACATCTTCAACCCATTTCTAAAGCTTAAACCTTCTTCCAATTTAATTGTCATCGATCGTCTGTGTTCTTTAAATCCTACTCTCTTACTTGATTATGACGTTGGTCATTATTGCTTGAGTTTGGGTTTTGCTTTGGTTCTTAAAGGACATTGTTGGGAATACTAAAGTGGTAAAAGTCAAGAGAGAAAGATCATAAAAAAAAAAAAAGCCAAAAGTAGAGTGAAATACATTATTTTGAGTATAAACACGTGAGGGAGTGTGTGAGGCTCCATTTGTTTATATTATCGTAATTCTGATTATTTTTCAAGTGTTTGTATTGCAAAATGTCAGGAAATCAATCAGAAGCATATGGGGTAAATGGAGGAAGAGAAGAGAATATTAGTCCAGAAAATCAGAGGCAACATATCGATATACAAACAACTTTGAGAGCAATGCAACAACAATTCGCAAGGATGATGGAAGAAATGACAGGATGGAGAGAAACGATGGAAGAAGTTAGGAGAGAACGAATTGTTGGAACAATAAATGAACCTAGACGAGCAAGGGGAAATGGACATGAAAATGTGAGGGCGGCTGATATGGATGAGTACATGGATGATAGAGATTATGTTGGATACAATGATGAACTTGACTATGAGCAAGGATACATTGAAAGGGATGTTGGTCAAAGAGGATGACGCAGACATCATCGAGGAGGTCATGCTGTTCGAAATTGGGAAAGAGTTGATAGAAACTTGAGAAGTATTAAAATGAAGATTCCATCATTCCAAGGTAAATCTGATCCTGAAGTTTATTTAGAGTGGGAAAAGAAAATGGAGTTAGTTTTTTATTGTCAACACTATTCTGAGGAGAAGAAGGTAAAGTTGGCAGTGACTGAATTTTGTGACTATGCAATATCTTGGTGGGATCAATTGGTGTCATCTCGGAGGAGGAATGGGGAAAGACCTGTGGAGACTTGGAATGAGTTGAAAAGTCTGATGAGAAAACGGTTTGTTCCTGAACATTATTATAGAGACCTACATCGCAAGTTGTAAGGGCTGTTTCAAGGGTCTAGATCAGTCGAAGATTATCACAAAGAGATGGAGACTATTATGACCAGATTAGATATTGAGGAAGACAGAGAGGTTACCATGGCACGATTTCTGAATGGATTACACAAGGATATAGCACACGTAGTGGAGTTGCATCATTTTGTGGAGTTGGAAGATTTAGTACATAAGGCTATCTTGGTAGAGCGACAACTCAAATTTAAAGGGGCAACAAAGAACATTGTGGGATCAAGTTCGAGGCCAAGTTGGAGTAGGGACTACAAAGGCGACAAACTCAACTCTAAACCTAATTCTGAGCAACCTAGGTTTAAAAAAGAAGTGCCTAAATCAGCACCTAAAGATGGGGGCCAATCTAGTAGAAGTCGGGATATTAAATGCTACAAGTGTTTGGGTTTAGGTCACATAGCCTCGGAATGTCCCAATAGGCGCGTAATGTTATTGCAAGAAGATGGAGAGATAGCTAGTGAGAGTGAAGAGGAGACTATGACACCGGAATTAGAGGATGACAACAAAGATAATGAAGGGATAGAGTATGCTGTAGAAGGAGAAATTTTAGTAGTTCGTCGTGCTCTTGCTTCACAAGTCAATGGAGATGACAAAGAACAGCAAAGAGAGAATATTTTTCATACTCGATGTCACGTGAATGGTAAGGTTTGCAGTTTGATAATTGATGGTGGAAGTTGTACTAATGTGGCCAGTACGATTTTAGTAGAGAAATTGAAGCTTCCATTGATCAAGCACCCTAAACCCTACAGATTGCAATGGTTAAGTGAATGTGGAGAAATGAAGGTTAATAAACAAGTGTCGATCTCCTTTTCCATTGGAAGGTATCATGATGAGATTTTATGTGATGTAGTTCCAATGCAGGCTGGTCATATTCTTTTGGGAAGACCGTGGCAATACGATCGAAAGGTTAGCCACGATGGATTCAAGAATCGATATACTTTTGAAAAGGAAGGAAGAGTTATCACACTTGTTCCATTGTCACCCAGACAAGTTCTAGAAGATCAACTATGTCTTCAATGTGAGAGAGAAAAATGGAGTGGAAATAAGAGAGAAAATATGAGTGAAAATAAGAATGAAGAACAGAGAGAAAAAGTGAGAGAAAATCAGAATGGATTGAGAAATGAAAAGAAAAAGAGTGAGGAAGGGAGTAAGAACAAAAAAGATGTGATTCTATATATGAAAGAGAGAGAAGTAAGAAAAGCATTAGTGGCAAGGCATCATATCTTACTCTTAGTGCCTAAGGAGAATTATCTAACTTTTGATGTTTCTTGCTTGCCTAATGTCTTTGTTTCTTTGTTACAGGATTATGAAGATGTGTTTCCTGAAGTTACGCCGGCTGGATTACCACCCGCAAGGGGTATCGAGCACCATATAGATTTTGTTCCAGGAGCTGTTATTCCTAATCGTCCAGCTTATCGAAGTAATCCAGAGGAGACAAAAGAATTGCAGAGACAAGTGGAAGAGCTAATGACTAAAGGATTCGTACGAGAGAGTATGAGCCCATGTGCAGTACCAGTTCTTCTAGTTCCAAAAAAAGATGGGAGTTGGCGAATGTGTGTTGATTGCAGAGCTATAAACAACATCACGGTAAAGTATCGCTATCCCATACCTCGTTTAGATGACTTGTTAGATGAGTTGCATGATGCAAACATTTTTAGTAAAATCGATCTTAAAAGTGGATATCATCAAATTAGGATGAGAGAAGGAGATGAATGGAAAACAGCATTTAAAACAAAGTTTGGCTTGTATGAATGGCTAGTTATGCCTTTTGGTTTAACAAATGTACCTAGCACTTTCATGCATTTAATGAATTATGTTTTAAGAGCATTCATTGGGAAGTTTGTTGTTGTGTATTTTGATGATATATTGATTTATAGTCGATCTGTTGATGAGCATGCTAAACATGTTAAATGTGTACTTGATGTTCTTAGAGAACAAAAATTGTATGCTAACCTTCAAAAGTGTGTGTTCTGTTTGGATAGTGTTGTTTTCCTTGGTTATGTGATTAGTGCTGATGGTATAAAGGTAGACAAGGAAAAGATTAAGGCAATCATGGATTGGCCAACACCTAAGTCAATCAAGGAGGTAAGAAGTTTTCATGGTTTGGCTTCATTTTATAGGCGTTTTGTTAAGAACTTCAGCACCATTGCTGCACCCCTCACTGAAGTTATTAAAAAGAATGTTGATTTTTATTGGGGAGAAGAACAAAGTAAGTCTTTTGAATTAGTAAAAGAAAAATTGTGTACTGCACCAGTTCTAGCGTTGCCTAACTTTTCTGTTGCTTTTGAGCTTGAGTATGATGCTTCAGGTGTTGGAATTGGAGCTGTGTTAATACAAGAAAAGCGTCCTATAGCTTACTTTAGTGAGAAGTTAAGTGGAGCTGCATTGAATTATCCAACATACGATAAGGAGTTATATGCATTGGTTCGATCTTTGGAAACATGGCAGCATTATTTATGGCCCAAGGAGTTCATTATCCACACTGATCATCAATCCTTGCGGCATTTGAAAAGTCAAAATAAGTTAAACAAAAGACATGCAAGGTGGATGCAGTTTATAGAGACGTTTCCATATGTAATAAAGTATAAACAAGGCAAGGAGAATGTTGTGGCAGATGCACTTTCTCGCAGGTACGCTCTATTGAATTCGTTGAGTGCTAAAATGATGGGGTTCTCACATTTAATTGATCTGTATGAGAATGATTTGGATTTTGCTAAGGTATATGGTTTATGTAGTAAAGGTGGATTTGGGAAATTCTATAAGCATGATAAGTTTTTGTTTAAGGAAAATAAACTTTGCATTCCAGTAAGTTCTATGCGTGAGTTATTAGTGCATGAAGCTCATTGTGGAGGTTTGATGGGTCATTTTGGAACTAAACGTACACTTGACATTTTAAATGAACATTTTTATTGGCCAAAAATGAAAAGAGATGTTGTACGTTTTTGTGATTGTTGCGTGACATGTAGAAAGGCAAAATCTAAGATTCAACCTCATGGTTTATATACTCCGCTCCCTGTTCCTAGTGAGCCATGGATGCATATTAGTATGGATTTTGTTTTGGGATTGCCTAGATCTAGAAATGGACATGATTCTGTTTTTGTGGTTGTGGATAGATTTAGCAAAATGGCACATTTCATTGTTTGTCACAAGACTGATGATGCTACACATATTGCAAATCTTTTCTTTCGAGATATTGTGCGTTTACATGGTGTTCCTAAGTCTATTGTAACAGATAGAGATGTGAAATTTCTAAGTTACTTTTGGAAGGTTTTATGGGGTAAGTTAGGGACTAAACTTCTCTTTTCTACAACGTGTCATCCTCAAACGGATGGACAAACTGAGGTTGTTAATCGAACACTCATACAGGTATTGTGCAGTGTTGTAGGTAAGAACTTGAAATCTTGGGAAGAATGTTTGCCATTGGTTGAATTTTCATATAACAGAACTGTTCACAGCACAACACATTTTTCACCTTTTGAAATCGTATATGGTTTTAAATCACTAACTCCTTTGGATTTGATTGAGATACCTGTGAATGAATTGAGTAGTCTGGATGGAAAAAAGAAGGCAGAACTTGTGAAACGCATCCATGCAAAAGTTCATGAGCACATTGAGAAAAGAAACAAACAGGTTGCTGCTCGAGTTAATAAAGGAAGAAAAAAAGTTGTTTTTGAACCGGGTGATTGGGTTTTGGTGCATATGAGAAAGGAAAGGTTTCCCGAAAAAAGGCGATCAAAATTAGCTCCACGTGGTGATGGGCCATTCCAAGTTTTGAAAAGGATCAACGACAATGCTTACTCATTGGATCTACGAGGCGAACATAACATTTCTTCTACTTTTAATGTTGCTGATTTATCTCCCTTTGATGTAGGATCTGATTCGAGGTCGAATCCTTTTGAGGAGAGAGGGAATGATAGGCTTGAAGAGGTGGATTCTATAGAAGCAAATCAAGAGGATACATCAATAGCTAAAGAGGATTCAATACAACTATCACAAGGTCCATTGACAAGAGCTCGAGCTAAATCATTTCAAAAGGCTATTCAAAACTTACTTTATGTTGAAAAGATTGCTCAAAATGAAGAAGGAAGTTTTCAACATTATTACACACTTATCGAAGCCTTAAATGAAGAGAATTCAGCTTGAGAAGATATATTACTTTATGGGCCGATTTGGTATTTGGCTTTCTTAGTTCAAGTTTATTATTTTTAGTGTTTTTCCATGCCCAAAGACTTGTGTTAATGGGCCAAACGAATTTGGGCTATTTTTGGGTTTCTTTTATGCCTACTATAAAAGGGGAAAGTTTATCTTTGTAAAAGAAGCTTTTATTTTTGGTGAATGCATTGTGAGAGTATTCTCCTCTTTGTTCTTGAATGAACCAAACCAAACTCAGCAAGAATTGATCAACTTGTTGTTTCATTTAGGAGTTGGGGTCTTTAGGACATAGTTTCCTACGGGTTTCTCTTCGATCACCTACTCTATTTCTTAGTTTCTGGGGCTCTTTTCCATCTTTTGAGGGTTCTAAGGGTTTGCATCCAAGGGGTTTGCATCAATTTGTAAAGGCAGTGGATTGACGCCCGTGAAGTTCAATCCAGATCTGTAAAGGCAGTTGATCGGAGCCCGGAATCCCGATCTGTTCATTCTCGTGAGGAGAAGGGTAAGGATCTTCAAGGGGTGAGCCTTGGAGCGTGGACGTAGGCAGTTTGGCCGAACCACGTAAAAAGTACTGGTGTTGATTTTTCCTCTCTCTCTGTTATTTTTATCAGTGAGCCGATTTGCTGTTAGGTTAATATAAGTTAATAATTTTAAAAAAGTCTAATTCACCCCCCATCTTAGACAATCTCGATCCTACACTATATGGATATAGAGAACAATTCTCCAAACCACCACTGAAATGCTCTTAAAATAGATTGTTTCTCAAAATAAATTCTCCTCAGTCATATCACAAATGAGGTCTTAACCTCTATTTATAGTGTAAGAATTTTGTAACGATTATCATAACATTTAAAAGAAACAAACGTTACAAAATTTAATTTACCATTAAGTTAGAATTGATTTCTTAATAACATTTACAACAAAAGATGTTATAGAAATCAAAACAACTTTTCATCATGGCCTTACACTTGGCACCATGATTTGGCAAAATCCATTTAAAAAATTATTTTCAAAAACAACTTTATGTTTTTTAATTAATTAAACAATTTAATTATTTCATTTAATGAAACATAACAAACATATTAATTATGACAACTTTTGTCATGTGTCTTATAAATTGATTATTCAACTATTTCATCTAATGAAATATAATAAACTTATTTATTGGGTGTATTAAATAATTAACTAATAGTTAATTATTTAATCTTCTTTGTTCACTTTTCTATTATTTGAATAATGATAGAAGGTGACAAAGGGACCGATGGACCTATAATTTTAAGTTTCAATAATTTTTCTGTTAATTAATATAAACTCTTTATATCAATTAACGTAATTATTAACTCTAAAATAAGTCCACTAAATACTTAGAGTTGCACTCTTAAGACTATAGATTATGTTTACTCAAAGTAATGTCCATTGATATAGTCATTACATATGTACTAACCCTCCATTTAGATTTGTAATAGAGCTAGATTTATAATCCGTTAACCTCTCATATTACATCTTTATCCTTAACTACCATTAGTTTTTTATTGAATAATTAATTCATAACGATTTATGAATTTGCGCGCTAATTATTCGATCTTTTAACTAACAAAAAGGGAATCCAATAAAATGGATTTCATTGTATCGATATTAACATTCCCAACTATTCATCTTAATTTATTCCCAATATATGAGGTGTGTGAATTGTAACTCATACAAAACTTTACCAAGTAAATTAAAGAATAATTAAAATAAAATAGGAGTTTGTTAAATATAATAAATTAAGATTACACACATATGATCATCATTATGATAAAGTTATTTGTTCTAGGTTTAACGAAAATTATAAGAACAATATAATTTTATCTGGTCCAGTCCTATATAATCATATTATATAAAACTTATTTACCTTATGTCACTACATATATAGTCAGGATATAACTATACATTCTTAATGAGATAAACTAAGTTTATGACTATGATTTATTTGAAGATTCCATACTTCAAATATAAGTCATGGACTTGTTTTGGTTATTACTCTTTATATTATATCCCTCATATATACAATATATATGTAAATATAAAGTTTGCACAAATAACCAATGAATTTTCTCTGAATTTTATAAAGCATAATCTTTAAATGCAAGCATAATATTAATCAATTTAAATGATCTAACTGTTTTATTACATTTGCTTGTTTGGGCACATAATTCCCAACAATAGGATCATATGCATAGTAGATGATTACCCTTAAATCATTATCATATGACAATTCAAAATGAAGCAGATCAGATAGTTCTAGTTTTAAACCTTTCTTTAAAGTTTTTTTAAAATGTTACGTTTATCCTTTATTTGTAGTTTTTAATTTTTACTTTTTGATGTGACATTCATTAATTGGTATAATTATTGATTTATATTAATTATTTTTAATTTATCACATTAATTATACTAATTAATGAATGTCACATCAAGAGTTAAATGTAGAATTATCTTTAAATTTGCCAGTCTAGTCTAGGAACAATCGTTTAGACTAAATAGACTTCAAACTAGGGATGTACGTGGTCCGATCTGGTCCGATTTTGAGAAAATTTATGACCGGACTAATAATATTCGGTTTTTAATTTTTAGGACCGGTACCATCAAAATTTTTTTAAGGCTCGGACCAGAATCGGACCAGAATTTCAGTTTTAGTTTTGGTCTGGTTATGGTTTTCCCATTTTAAAGTAGATTGATGAACTGCTTCTCTTCGAACAAAGAGCATAACATTCTTCTAATTTTAGAACAGGGTCTTTGAGAAGAATTTCTACATGAATTTGCTTAAATATTCCGTCTAAGCCAACAAGAAAAACGTGAATGTCTTCAATTAGTTCCTTGAAACTATCTAAAAATATTTCTAACAGAGAGTGAACTGAAGAGTTTAGCGATAAATTAGGGCTTACCTTCGTCGAAGAGAGGGACGAAGTCTCGAAGAGAGAGTGCGACGGTCGACCGACTAGCGACTGCGAGAGGAGACGACGAGTTTTCGTCGAGGGTGAAGACGAAAGACTCGAGAGTCGAGTCTGCGAAGATGAGCCTGAAAGACAGAACCGAAGATGATTCTGCGTCTGCGATTTGCGAAGATAATTCTGTGTCTGTGATTTGCGAAGGGAACTGAGAGATCAGAGAGAAGGGAAGTAGGGAACTCAACTAGCGATAGTTAGGGCATAAGTGAGAAATCGTGGTCCGGGTCGGGTTTTCGGGAATTTTGGCATTAAACCCAAAACGGAACCGAAATTCAATATTTTTTATAGTAAAATCGACAAGAACCGGACTAAATAGGTCGGTTTTGGTCTGGTTCTTAGGTCCGGGTAAGTTTTGTACACCCCTACTTCAAACTTTTAAGGAAACATTTTGAAAGCAAAATATATACACAATATCTTTGTAATCAAAATTATCCTACGCTACTATCACAGAATATATGTTTTGTACGTGGTTTCAGACAAGGAAAAATAGCCAAATTCCAAGAAGAGAGCTTATTCTGATTAATAAATAAATCTCAATAATATGTATTTTAAATTCAAAAGTGGGTATCAAAGATAGCATAGAGATTTATTTAGATGCACAAAAAAGGGTAGTTGATGGAGCCAAATGACTCTAAAATGGAAGCATTAGTCATGACAAAGCTTAGAAATATATATATATATATATATATATATATATATATATATGAAAGTTTCTTTGAGATAGTGTGCTTGGTCATTCCCAACCCATTATGAAAACCTACAATTGGATGTTGCTATGAAATAATTATGGGTTATTGCAAATGCAACACAAATGTCAATCAAAGCTGTTCAACAATGTTTATTATTACCTACTTTTTTGCAATCATTGTAGATCATGGGTTATTTTATCTATATTTGTAGATTAAATTCTCTGTTTTTTTTTAATTTATTAAATTAGTTTATATCATTGAATTCGACCAATACTGTAGCTATATAGAGCTAAAGATAGACTAAGATATGACTTTTGCATACATTTAATACTTTGAGTTTTTTTTTTACGAATGTATTTAAGTAATTGTCTTTACGTAAGATTATAATGAAAACACAATTTTTGTTTTTCTTCTACAGAAATACGATATTGAGATTTTTTACTGAAGTGTGATTGGTTGTTGAGATTGCTTTTGGTGAAGCCCGACGACGTATTTTTTTTAAAACGAGGCCCTCCGTAACGTGACATAGCATAAAGACTTTAGATATGACTATAAGTAAATGCAAGTGAAACTTTTTGGAATTTGATGAGATGTTTACGTATGGGATTCTCTCTTTTAGAAAAAAAAAATGTGTTTTTTTTAATTAAAAAATTTCTTTAATACTTTATTAAATTATGAGAGAGAATATACTCATAAGCTTAGTGATTTCCATGCATTGTAGCTTCATCATCATTATTATATTATTTCAACTATTTCTTAAATTTGAAATTTTTTATTACAATGATCAATAATTCATTATCCACAACCATAAGCGAGTCATGTTTTGGCCAAAGGCTATGACCAGACAGAAGGCATTGACTACGATGAAACTTTCAGTTTAGTGGTCAAATCGACTTCAGTGATTTCCCTAGTTGTTTCCTTTCATTCAATTATCCGACAGCTCGATATCAGCAATATCTTCTTGCACGGAGACCTGACAGAGCAGGTATACATGCAACAACCTCCCGGTTTCATTGACTCGGCATCTCCGTCGACTGTCTGTTTTCTTCATAAAGCCTTCTACGACCTCAAACAATCTCCACGAGCCTGGTATACCAAACTCTACACAACATTAATTAATTGGGAGTTCTCAGCATCAAAATCTGACTCATCCCTCTTTGTCTACCGTACATCCTCTCACATTATTATTATGCTGGTATACGTGGACGACGTTATTTTGACTGGTGATTCTCTCATTCTCCTAGACCAGCTACTACACTATCTACATTCTCAGTTTAAAGTTCGTGATCTTGGACCACTGTCATATTTCCTTGGCATTTAGTCTCTCAGACATCCACTGGTATGACTCTTTCTCAGTCACGATATATATCTGAGTTATTACACAGGGCTAACATGGGCTCCTGCAAGCTAGTTCCGACCCCCATGGTGGCTGGATCTGTCTTGTCTTTCCACTCTGGGACCCCCCTACCTGACGATTTTCTTTACCGAAGCATCGTTGGGGGCCTTCAATATTGCTGACTTACAAGACCTGATATTGTCTTCACTGTTAACAAGGTCTCCCAATTTATGCATGCTCCATCTGAGACTTACTAACAAGCAGTCAAACGCAATCTGCGCTACCTTAAAGGTACCGCAACTCTCGGTATTTCCTTCACTCCATCAACCTCTCTTGGTCGGACATGCTACACCAATGCTGATTGGGCCTCTTGTCCAGACAACCGCAAGAGCACCCGTGATTTCTGTGTTTTTCTCGGTACTAACCTCATCTCTTGGTCCTCCACCAAACAAAAGGTAGTATCGCGCTCCAACACCGAATCTGAGTATCGCAGTGTTGCGAATGGTACAACTGAAGTGTTATGGTTGCAGTCCCTATTGAAAGAAATAGGTATCATCTCTCTCACAGTTCCTCTCATACTTTGTGATAATTTGAGTGCAACCTACCTTGCCTCTAACCCAATTTTGCACTCCAAGTCCAAACCTGTTGAGATTGACTTTCACTTTGTATGGGAGAAGGTGTTGCAGAAGACGCTAGTAGTCAAATTAACTCTATCAGCAACTCAAATCGCTGATGCGCTTACTAAACCTCTCCCTCCGGTGGCTTTCTCTCTTTTCATATCCAAGATCTTCGGTTTCCGACCTTGATCTTGAGGGGGGCTATTAGCTTATACATACACTTCACTATTCACTTCTAGTTAGTTAGCTTTGTTTTAGTTTGATTACAGCTATTGTCTTGTCAGTCATTTATTGTTACCTGTATATTTGTAATCTTCATTTGGGAAAACACAATAGTACGAATCATTACTTTTCCTCTGCAACCATCTCTCTTCATCCTTGAAATCTCCACTGTGAAATCCTAACGCCATATTGATTTTTCTCCTCAGAGGATCGTCGTCGGTCAAGCCACAGCTAGTGGCCTGAGAAAGACACGTCCGGGCAGGAAAATCTTCCATTTTTTCTTTGAAAGTTCAAGGTTTGGAGAGAGAGAGAGATAGGGGGGTGTTGAAGATCTAAGTAGGGCTGGAAAAGTGCAGAAGAAGTCGTGTATGTAAACGAAGTGATTTGATGCGTTAGATTTGGGAGAGATATGGAGGAAGAAGAGGAGGATTAAGGTTACCAAAGAATAAAGGCTTTTGCCAACCAATTTAGTTTTGTATTATTCCTTTTGACAATGAAGCTATAAATGGGTCGGGATGCTGTTCTCCAAATGTTAACCAGTGCAACCAACATGGACTATGTTGTTGTCAACTGAGATTATGGTGATTTTAAGGTTGGCGGGTTGTGTCTGACAGAGAGAGAAAAAAATAAATAAATAAATAAAATATAATTGGAGAAATTCATTAACTATTCTAACTAATGATAGATACTCCAACAAAAGAGAAAAGTGAATGAATTTCTTACTAACGACAGATCTTTAGTGATTTGTAGTAGAAAACTTAAATCAATTTATAAAATCACGACTCGCAAATTATAAAAAAATAAAATCTTTGCTAAAAAAATAGATATAATAAAGGAACACAACGGGGCTACTCCACCTACAACTACTTGTCAGCAATTCAGTTCGATGTGTAAGATAAATAAATTTATCTTTATTAGTAAAAACTTCATCCGTAAAATAATATGAAACACCATTAGTGTAAAAAAATAAACATTTGAAACCAACATATATAGTATAAAAATTTACATCGAATTTAGATGTGCTTCTTTCACATTATGGGTGTTTAGAGAGAGAGGCAGATTCATACTAGTAGCTTTCTAAGTCATGGGTATCTTTCGAAGTTAGGGGGAGTGATCAGGCTCCATCTGGTTCAGATGGAGGGTGCCATCATTATTCTGGTGAACTTCAACATTAAATTTCTCTTCTTTGTCTCCTCTCTTAACCTTAATCAGCATGTCAAATTTTGCAAAATCCTCTACTACCTGCTTTCATAGTTCAATCAAAAATTCAGTAATCATGCGCGAGCCTTAAATTTATCAGCTCCAGGATATGTAAACTCCTTTTCAATATAGTATGCAGAAGTATCCTGATTCACAGGATTTGAAATTTTAAACACTATTGCAAAGATTAGTGTCATAGAAAAATTTCTCTACTTCATGTTTATTATGTTCTTCACATAATTTCCAACTTATCACTTTCTCTCTTTTTTTTAATCTCTTGGTTTGTCTCTCCTATGCTAACAAACCAGAAAACCTAGGTAATCACAAGTTCCAACATCCCGTGAAGAACAGAACTACAATTGAGTAAAGATGGATAAGCGCATAATGTTTCTACTGTGAGGGGGCCAGATTTACATTGTATGAAACATAAATATGCACAAACCATATTGTAAGAACGGATAGATTGTCATTTTCGAATACACTCTGTTTATGAGAATACTGATATGTAATTTTTTAGGCCCAAGTTTTTTTTTTAAATATTTTATATGCCAGACCATGATGGCTAAACTCCAAACAATTCGATTGTAAAATGCTTCAAAGAAACAACAGGATCTTCAGTAGAAAAGCATAACAATAAACCAACCTCAGCCTTTGCGTGAATAACCTCTTTGAGCTGATATGGAAACAGAGAATTGGACCTTTGCTGGATAGTTTGAACAGCATGATGTGCAGCATCCTGAACCTGAGGATCGTGTGCAGGAACTGACTTCCAGCCTGAACAATGGCCTTCTCCTATAGCAAGAGAATTGATAAAGATCACCAATATTAGCTTCATGCTTATAACCATTACTATATCTACATGTGATGATTTTTAATATAATTACCACTTCAAAATCTAGAATTAATAGACCCAAAAAAAATAAAATAAAATAAAATAGTGTCACTCCAGACGATAAAGACGACTGCCTCGTAGTTTTTTAAGATATAATAATCAGATCTAAGATACAAGCATTTCTAAATAGGCAGAAATCAAAATGAAGGATTCCTATAAACCAAGACCTCATATTGAAAAAAATTTCCCACAATGTCTAGTCCAACCCCAAATAGAAAAGGCGAAAAGGTAAATGAACAAGGCACGTTCCAAGACACTTCTTTTCAAGGAAACAACTGAAAATAAGTCGTGAGCTTGCATATTTTGGGAAAGACTTAAATCTGTAGAAGTCATCTCGAGAATTGTGCAAGAGATTCCCATGAAAAGAAATTTTGACCACTAAGTTATGCTCAAATGATCATTGATCAAAGCAGGATATTTAGCAACTAACATTACATCGTAGACTTGTAAACAATATACTGGAATTGAAATATTAGCAAACAGAATGTTATACAAGATAAAGGTTCAATTAAAAGATGTTCAAGACGGGCATGTACGAAATTTTTTTTGCAGCGTAAGATAAAAATACATCAACACTAACTCAAATCCACAAATCATGAACCATGAAGAAATGAAGTGGGGAACCTTTCTTAACACCCAGATCAGAAGGGGTAAATGAGGGTGCGTCGCCAGTTTGCTTGAACTCCTTGCAATTCTTTGAAATGCATCCAGGGCTTCACCCAAACCTTAGCTTCATAAAGCTTCTTCTTCCCCGCATCAATAACTTCGAGAGTAAGATGGTGCAATGTACCCGCAACAACCTGTTATTGCGCCTTAATCACCCTCGCAAACTCAAGAAGCGCATTCTTCAAGCCGATAAAACACGCGTAAGTGAATTCATTATATGAATTTCCCCAAAAAATTTATCTAGAAAGTGATCATTTGCTGATGAATTTATCATAAAAATGCAAACCATACAGCAAGCCATCGATCAAATTAGATCGCCGCATCAAGGAGAAAAGCGAACCAAATAAAAAACACAGAATTCATCAAAACATTCAGGAAAATAGGACCTCTTTCTTGTTGTGCTCTTCGACGGCGAAGCGAGCTAGGTCATTGACTTCGTTCGAGTTAGACGATCCACGCGATTCATGGACGCCTCCGAGAGTGGACGCCATCTCTTGAATGCAAAAATGAGCGAGAGTTACTCCAAAAATCAAACAGAGAGAGAGAAGGAGAACAAAGGATATCGAGGTTGGACTCTGCAATTTCATTCCTCCGATTTGTTCTTCATCCCCAGTTTCGTAGAGGATCTGAACCTCCTTCTTCCTTCGTCGAGAATCCACCGACGGAGGAATTTCGCCAGGTGTCTTACACGTGTCGGGCTGTCGCTTGCTCTACACTGTTATGTTTGCTTAGTTTCTAAGCTTTTATTTATTATTTAATTTTTATGAAAGCTTTCTTAACAATATATTATTTTAATATATAATACGATTAAATTTTACTGTCACCCAAATTCTATCTTAGTCACGCTGATTGACCCATGTTAAAAATTTTATTCGGATTTTATTTTTTTTATAAAATAATATAAGTTAAAATCACAAAATTAGTGATTTGATCTCGGTCTTCGAAAGAAATAACGATATTATCTTCTGACCGTGATTTTCTCTAAAATAATATGTTCACGTAATTTTTATTTTTCGATTATAGTTTGATTTCTAACAAAAATTATTTTAATTATCATTAAACATTTCAAAAAATTAATAAATACTACCAAGAATTTGAAAGTATTGACTTTATAACTCTAATCTCATCAAATTATTTCAGCCACATCATAGTTAGTCATATCTTAACTTATCAAGTTAAATCAATTTTATGATCTAGCCTCATAAATCATAACAAATACAAATATTAACTCTAATTTTATATTTTACGGCAACAATTCATCGAGATATGAATTATTATAATTTGTAAATAATACATGATTTAGAACCACATAAATGACACATTAGAGTACAAAATTAAAAAATACGTGTATAATTACTTATTTTATAAATATAAATATTGTAATACACTACTAAAATGTATTTCATAGATCAAAATTTAGGGAATAAAAATGTTGTTTCCTTAGCGCATAAGCACATAAATTACCTTGTCCCAAGACTTCACTACTTGCAAATTATCGTAATTCGAACACCAAAGTTAACAATAACAATCTAAATACACGTATTTAGTACAAAATCTCATGAAACTAGCAAAAAGATAAAGCCAAGGAAGAAAATAAAATCCTAAAAGGGAGTTCTTTTCTACTATATGTTGTATATGGAACATTACCCTTTTATGTTTTGACGGTGTCTTCAGCCAATTTGCCTCACAAATATGATCTTTCGACTTGCAAGGTGTCGTAAATACACCCTCTATTAACGTTATTAGTGATTCAAAGTAACTACAGTGTATCAAATTTTAGAAGTGATCTACCTAGAAGAACAACGATTCTAAGTAAATTATTGTATATTAGAGAGCTCGTCCTCCAAATATATAAAAGTGATTGTACGTTTACTCACTAATTTTACTTTCTAATCATAAATTAAGTGACAAACATTGATTGGTAGTATGATTAATGACTTATTTTAATTATTTATAATTTATTATATTAATTGAATCAATTAACGTTTGTCACATCGAGATGTAAGATTAGAGTGTAAGTCAGTAAGTAACAGTAACATTATTCAATATATAAATAGTAACTATTTAAAACTATAATAATCTATATAATTTGTTTAATATAGTTTATTTATATTAATTATGATATCAATTAGTGAAAAATACATAAATATCAAATAAGATTACAATATAAAATTAAAAGAATAATATAATGTTTTATCGTTTCAAATACTCAAAAGTTCTACCTTACAAGAATAATTGAATCTTAATTTATGTAAATAAAATGAAAAATAAAGATAAAAATTTCAAGAAAATCCTATATCGTTTACTATTTTTTTAACAGCCATCACCGGTACACCGGTTAAATTTAATAACCGTAAAAAAATTTATAATGGCTATATAAAAAAAATAGTAAACGATATCGGATTTTCTTAAAATTTTTATCACATGTTTAACCTATAATAGGAGAATAATCTGGAAATTTTTGTGATTTTGCAACACTTTATGATTTATTATAATTTTTTAAACAATATTATATAAATAGACGTAAAAAATTATAATAAACAACACAAGTGTTGAAAAATTAAGAAACCTTTCAGATTATTTTCTAATAATATGTTGAACATGCGATAAAAATTTAAAAAAAAATTCAAGATCCTTTACTATATTTTTTGTCGAGAACGATGGGTCACCACACCAACCTAGAGATTGGTCCCCCGATGTTGAGATCGAGGGGTCGACAAGTTTTATTTTGAACGTTTTTTATACTTCGAGGTTTATATCGTTCGAAAATTTACTTGAATGTTGTTTTTGTTCAATATTGCATACTTCCGAGTTTAAATTGAATATTACCCTAAATAAAATGAAAAATAAAGATCAAAAATCATATAATAAAAAAATTCAATTTATTTTTTAATATTACAAATTTATGAATAATTTATTACACTAATTACATTATTAAACGTATCTAAATTTATTAAGAAATTCGTAGAGTTGAGTGTACTTGCCACGGTTATATCATTTTTTGAAAGCAAGGTCTTGTTTGGCGCCAAAAGATCAGAGAAACCGTAACTCCGCTTCCGAATGGGGGATTTGCATGAATTGTTTGGATAAATGGAAACGCGAAATTCTAGGGATTTTGCCAATTGTTCGAAATTTGATGGAAGCTGGAGGTTGATTTTTGCTAAAAAGGCTCGAAAAATACTTGTTGTATCGCTCGGCATTTCTGCTTCTCATTTGAGTTTGCTACTCTGTCCTCACTTGTGACAACCCCCGACCCGATCGGGGACGAGAAACCATCACTCCGGGACAGTTAATCAGAAAACATGGACTACATTTTTAATGGGAAAAACAGTAAAAGAGATTCCAGATAGCAGTTATGAATGGGAGCAGGAAAACAGGAAACATTTGCGGAAGACTGGCGGAAGACTGGGTTTAAAAACAAACAAAATACTGTTGGGCGGAAGATGTGAGCTGACGTCAGGCGGAAGATGCATTTGCAAGGACAGAAGTAAGGATGACGTCAGGCGAAAGATTAAAACTATCGGTGGATTCAGATACGACAAAAGACGAACAGTGTTCAGCGGAAGAGGCCGAGTAAAACTGGGCGGAAGACGTAGGCAGAAGGCTGGCGGATGAGTTGGATGACGTCAGCCGGAAGACGTAATTACACTGGCGGTAGATACAGGCAACAGACGGAATTCGGATGAGGAGATGACGTCAGCTGGAAGATAGATGACGTCAACCGAAGATGCAGGCAAAAACTGTAAATAAACTGGGCGGAAGACTAAATTTTAAGGGCAGCGGTGGATGAAATTTCTAAAGAGGAGCGGGCAGCGGTGGACATGATTTCTAAAGGCAGCAAAACAAACGGGCAGCAGGCAGCGGTGGATGAAATCGGAAGATGTAGTTATTAAAGGGTAGCAGTAGAAGTAAAAAGAATAGAAGACTCTTACTTACTGAAGACATCTACCGAAGTGAACAGTAAACAGAAAACTTTGTAGAGGATTTCTACCGATGATAGGAACATCGAAACTTCACCGGGCGATGTAAAATTTCAGACAGAAATGAACAGTGGCATCGGTGGATATAATTTTTAAAGGCAAAGTTTGACAATTTTTAACCGGAAGACATACAAACAGAAAACCTCAAAACAAAAGGCATAAAGGTTTCAAACCTTCAAAACCCGATTTCAAACAAAGTTTTGAATCATGCTCTACAAGTGACAGGTGTTCAAGAAAACAAACTACATGGATGGCTCTAAAACTCGAGACCATCCATGCACAACCCTAAAAGACAGATTTCCAAAACAGTTCCAGAATATTTCAGAATGTACATACAACTGTCAAATACAGAGACTTAAAAACTTAAACAACAGAAACTATACATTATCCAAATACCTAACAGAATCCCAACGGAGTTTTAAAACAAAATACCAGAATTTCAGTAGAGTTCACAGACATAACTTTTATTCTAAAAACTTAAACCTCAAGACAGAAATATGTTTGGCTGCAGCAACCAAACCCCCATGAGCTCGATCTACCAATTACATCAGATCATCTTCTTGAGGCACAAGGTCCTCATTTGCAGATTCAGTACCTACATCAGGGAGTTCACCTATGAGTCTAAAACTCAATAAGAACATATACATGCAGTGATGCAAGTGCTATGCATGCGGTTTTTCAGAAATACAGTGACAGAACAGAACATTACGTTTCAGTGGTAGAGGGGTATAAGTGGGGCTTATAGGGGAACTAACAAACAGAGGGTGCACTATCAGGCACATTAAGTAATACGGTATACATATATATATATATATATATAACAGTACAGTAATCAGTGGGTCAGTCCCCGTCCCGCACTTAACCGGTACATTTTAGTCAGATTTTATCTTGTTTAACTTTAAACCGTGTACAGAAAACAGTTTTGCATGAGCTTTCAGGAAAACGTCTATGCATGAACATTCTCAGTGCTTAAACTTAAACAGCAGACAACAGAAATAACAGAACAAACTGTGAAGCAGAACATAGACAACTCAGAACGTAAACTATAACCTTTCTACCCAAAACAACCCGACAGAACTGAAATACCTAGTACCTCCGTGATGTAGGGCCTTAAGTGCCAACCTACGATTATGAACTTACCTGTTTGCTGCGGTGTCAGAAGTCTTGAACGTCTCGGTTTCAGTAGTTTGTGAACCTAGAACATGCTTATACAGTTATTAACCCTAAACTTCTCAAAATCAATAAACAGTATAGTTAAACTTGTTAACTATCGACGGGAATCACCTTCACGGAAGAAAACAGAAGAATGCAGGAGAAACAAAGTGTGGAACTTTGTTTCAATCGCTTGGAAGAGAGAAAACAGAGAAAGAAGAGAAGAAGCAGAGAAGTGAACTGAAGGTTTCACGTAGGAGGAAGAACTTAACTTCTTCAACAAGTTGCCAAGTGTCAACTATCCATTGGCTATCTCCCACCAACCTTAATTTCTCTCCAATTTACCCTTCCATGCATTTTAAACTTAGTGTTTTGTTTAGTTACACATTAGTTTGATTCTCCCCTCACTAAATGCTCCAAAATTTTACAATAAAATAGTTATTGTATTTATGGCAATTTAAATCCATACAATAATTCAATAGATTAATACACTGCCAAAATGCCGGGTGTTACATTCCACCCACCTTAACAGAAATTTTGTCCCCAAAATTTGCCTAAGAAAAGAGGTCCGGATATTGGGCTCTGACATCCTCTTGTCTTGCCCATGTGGCTTCCTCTACATTATGATTGCGCCATAAAACTTTCACCAATGGGACCACTTTGTTGCGCAATACTTTGACTGAAGTATCCAAAATCTGTATTGGCCTTTCTTCATACGTCAGTGTCGGCATGATATCGAAGTCCACATGTTTCACAATCTGAGTTGGATCTCGAACACACTTTCTCAGCATCAAAACATGAAAGACATTGTGAACTCCATCCATCGACGCTCGCAACTGTAGTCTGTAAGCCATGCTTCCCACTCTCTCCATAATGGGAAAAGGCCCCACAAACCTTGGACTTAGTTTCCCTTTCTTGCCGAATCTCATCACGCCCTTGAAAGGTGATACCTTCAGGAATACTTCATCACCTTCGGCGAACTCTAAGTCTCTCCGTCTTCGGTCCGCGTAACTTTTCTGTCGACTCTGAGCAGTATTGATTCGCTGTTTGATAGTAGCAATTACCTCAGACATCTGTTGTAATAACTCGGGGCCGACAAGTCTTGATTCTCCAACTTCGTCCCAACATAATGGAGATCTGTATTTTTTGCCATAAAGAGCTTCGTATGGAGCCATACCGATCTTTGCCTGGTAGCTATTGTTGTAAGCGAACTCCACAAGCGGCAGGTATTTACTCCAAGGGGCATTAAATTCCAGCACACACGCCCTTAACATATCTTCCAATGTCTGAATCGTTCTCTCAGATTGCCCGTCCGTCTGTGGATGGAATGCCGTGCTGAAGTCCAATCTAGTGCCCAAGGAGCTTTGCAAGCTTTTTCAAAACCTGGAAGTGAATCTAGGATCCCGATCCGAAACAATTGACACCGAATACCATGCAGCTTGACAATCTGACTAATATATAGCTCAGCATACTGATCCATGGAGAATGTCATCTTCACAGGTAGAAAATGGGCCGACTTAGTCAATCTGTCCACTATGACCCATATGCTATTATGGCCCTTAGCTGTTCTTGGTAGGCCAACAACAAAGTCCATTGTGATGTTCTCCCATTTCCATACGGGGATCGGGAGAGGCTGAAGCGTTCCACCTGGTCGTTGATGCTCAGCTTTGACTTGTTGACATATCATGCAAGACTCCACATATTTGGCTACTTCGTTCTTCATATTCAGCCACCAGAAGTGAAGTTTCAAGTCTTGGTACATCTTCGTGCTTCCAGGATGCACAGAAAAAGAAGATGAGTGGGCTTCCGACAAGATATGCTTCCGTAGCTCTTCGTCTCTCGGAACATACCATCTGTTTTTGAACTTTAGTACCCCATCTCCTGAATAACTGAAATCGGAAGAAGCAATTGGTATCTTGCTCACAATATCAGCCATCTCCTTTGAATTGGTCTTTTGGGCTTCCTTAATCCGGTCCAGAACGGTGGGCCGTAGCGTCAAGCCCGCTAGTATGGCCGTTAGCCCAGAAACTATCTCCATATCAAACTTTTGTATCTCTGTTCTCAAAGGTATCGATATGGCCGACATAACCGGCCGCATAGTAGCCGGCATTCTGCACAGTGCATCGGCCACCACATTAGCCTTAGCCGGGTGGTATTTAATCTCAACGTCGTAGTCTTTTACAAATTCCAACCACCGTCTTTGTCTCAGGTTTAGCTCTTTCTGGGTAAATATTGTTGGTATTTTATCTTCACGATTAGTTTAGGTCACGCAGCGGAAAACGATTAATTCAATAAAAAAAAATCGCAGACCCAAACGAAACGTACGATCGTGCATTTTGATTAAACCACAACGATTATGCTAACCTGGTTTGATTTCGAATTTCTCTTGAAGATGCCGATTCGATCACGGAGACGCTGAAATAATCGAACGCCCTCTATTCGTATCCACACGTGAGCGGGAATCCAACGCCTTGGATTCTTGTCTGCTAGGACCCGCAAATTCTAGAGAATAATCTAGAATTTTGCCTCTATCAACCGACGATCAAAATCTCGTGTAGAATGATAATCGTCTCACACTACTTAGGGTTGCGAAATTAAAACCCTTTTAATTCCCTTCATATGGGCTTCATAAGCCCATAACGATTTTAACCCAAAACCCGCTCAGTTGTGCGACCCAATAGGCTCATTTAATATGACAGTGGGCCTAAAACATTTTTAGGGTCCACAAGTTATAATTGGTCTCTAGCAAGACATTATAACTACCCATATTAAAATAAGATGTGATCTACAAAAAAACATCCATATGATTATCCTAAAGCACTAGCATCAACAAATATGTACTTTAGGCTCTTGTGGTCGGAAAACACCTCACATGATTGTTCGTACAAATGGTGTCTCCATACCTTTAGCGCAAACACAACTGCCGCCAACTCAAGGTCGTGAGTAGGGTAGTTTTCTTCATGGTTTTTCAATTGTTGGGATGCGTATGCCACTACTTTCCCTTCTTGCATTAATACACATCCCAAACCAATCTTGGATGCATCGCAGTACACGCTGAATTTTCCGTCTTCAGTTGGCAATACGAGTAGAGGAGCCGTGGTTAATTTTTGCTTGAGTGTCTAAAAGCTCACTTCACATGCTTCAGACCACTTGAATTTGATGTCCTTCCTTGTTAAGCTGGTCATAGGCTTTGCTATCACATAGAAGCCTTTAATAAACTTCCTGTAGTAACCAGCTAGTCCGATAAAGCTCCGTACTTTACTGCCATTCCTCGATTTTGGCCAGTCTTTCACAGCCTGAATCTTGGCCGGATCCACAGACACTCCTTCTGCAGATATCACGTGGCCTAGGAAATTAATCCTACTCAACCAGAACTCGCATTTTGATAGTTTGGCATATAATTGGTGTTGCATCAAGGTCGACAGCATAATTGCTAAGTGCTCCTCATGATCGGCCTCACTTCTGGAATAAACCAGGATGTCGTCGATGAAAACGATCACAAATTTATCTAAGACATCCTGGAATATCCTATTCATCAGATCCATAAATGCCGCCGGAGCATTAGTTAACCCGAATGACATCACCAAGAACTCGTAATGCCCGTACCGGGTCCTGAAGGCGGTCTTTGGTATATCATTAGCTCTGACCTTCAATTGGTAATAGCCGGAGCGCAAGTCAATCTTAGAAAATACCCGAGCCCCTTGTAGCTGGTCAAATAAATCATCTATTCTCGGCAACGGGTACTTATTCTTGATCGTCAACTTGTTCAGCTCACGGTAGTCAATACACATCCGTAGGGACCCATCCTTTTTCTTAACAAACAAGACGGGAGCACCCCACGGAGAGAAACCAGGGCGTACAAAGCCCATGTCCACCAACTCCTTTAGCTGAGCCTTCAACTCCCTCAGCTCAATTGGCGCCATACGGTAAGGATTCTTCGATATTGGTTCAGCACCAGGATACACATCGATTTCGAACTCGATCTCACGATCAGGTGGCAATCCCGGTAGGTCATCTAGGAAAACCTCAGGGAAGTCTCGTACTACCAGAATATTTTGAAGTTCCACCTCACGTTGCCTTTGGACATCTACTACGTGGGCAAGAAATCTGACACATCCTGACCTCATGAGCTGTTGAGCTTTCAAGGTAGATATAACAGACATACTATGTTTCTTTGGTATTGCCTGGTAGGAAAACTCTACTTCGTTCGGACGCTTAAAAGTCATGAGCCCGGACCTGCAGTCGATGGTGGCATGATGTCTAAACAGCCAGTCCATCCCCAGAATCACTTTGTATCCTTTCATACCGATGACGATAAGATTGGCATACAATTTCTGGTCTCCGACTGACACTATATCACCCTGCACTGCCTGCTCGGAGTGCATAAACTCTCCAGATGGTAGCATGGCACTGTAGGGTTGATCCGACGGCACAAAACACAGGTTCTCTCTACCCACAAAGTCCATGGCCACAAATGAATGAGTGGCCCCCGTGTCTAACAAAGTATATGCAGGTACATTACAAACCAAAATTGTACCTGTAATTGTTGTATGCTGAGCGGCATGATCATCATCCTCCATCATTGCAAAGACTCTTGGCACGACCTGATTTTGTCTTGTGTTCGGTATTGGGCAATCCCGAACGTGATGGCCTCCCTTGCCACATCGGAAACATTGGCCAGTAGCAAGTCTGCATTCTCCTTTGTGAGGCTTCTGGCACCGCGGGCATACTGAAAGTTGAGGAGCCCCCATTGGTCTCTTCCTTTTGTCTTGATAAAGGGTGGCTTCATTGGGCCTCTTAATGCCCCTGTTTTGTTGCTGTTGAAGTTGCAAATTCTGACTTCTTTGTTGTTGTTGAGGAACATTCCGAATAATCCCTCTTGGTGAATCTCTTTGTCTCTGGGACTTTATTTCTAAAGCCTCTAGCTGATACGCCTTGGCCACCAACTTCACATACGGTGCCTCATCGAACCCTCTAGTTGTGATTCCTCGCAGAAGATCCATATTTAGCCCTTGGATGAACTGGTGTACCTTGTTCTCATCGGTGGCCACCAAATGTGTTGCATATCGGGATAATGACTTAAATTTCTGGACATATTCGGCCACAGATCCATATTGCCGCAGCCGAGAGAATTCAAGCAACTTTTCCTTCCTCACTCCCCGATCAAAGTACTTCTCGTAGAAAATTTTTGTGAATCCTTCCCAGCTTAATGCCACTGTAGTCGACTGCACTGTGTCCCACCAAAATCCAGCACTTTCGGTGAGATAGAACGTGGCGCAAATAACCTTCTTGCTGTCTTCTACTTCTGCATAGCTGAACATCTTCTCCATTGTTAGAATCCAGGTTTCAGCACGGGTCGGGTCTGTAGACAGTCCATCAAACGCCGGCGGTTGAAGTCGCCGGAACCTGTCTCCACTATTGTCTCGCGGTGCATTATCACGATTGTTATTTCCATGGTTATTGTTTTTGTCGTCTTCTCTGGCCATCATGCGTTCAACGATACATGACTGTGCACCCACCAATTCGGTTAGTCGGTCAATGGCACGAGAGCTTTTGCTTGACTCTTCCTGATGCCCTCTCACCATTTCTAAGAAACCCTATAAACAGAATAACCTAATTTAAATAACAGAACTTTTACAGGAATTTAAACACTTACAGTTGGTGGAGCGATCTCACTTGGCAGGTTGCGCAGTCAGACATTTCACAAAATCGGTTTTAAAACCTTATCTCTCTGATACCATAACTGTGACAACCCCCGACCCGATCAGGGACGAGAAGCCATCACTCCGGGACAGTTAATCAGAAAACATGGACTACATTTTTAACGGGAAAAACAGTAAAAGAGATTCCAGATAGCAGTTATGAATGGGAGCGGGAAAACAGGAAACATTTGCGGAAGACTAGCGGAAGACTTGGGTTTAAAAACAAACAAAATACTGTTGGGCGGAAGATGTGAGCTGACGTCAGGCGAAAGATGCATTTGCAAGGACAGAAGTAAGGATGACGTCAGGCGAAAGATTAAAACTATCGGTGGATTCAGATACGACAAAAGACGAACAGTGTTCAGCGGAAGAGGCCGAGTAAAACTGGGCGGAAGACGTAGGCAGAAGGCTGGCGGATGAGTTGGATGACGTCAGCCGGAAGACGTAATTACACTGGCGGAAGATACAGGCAACAGACGGAATTCGGATGAGGAGATGACGTCAGCCGGAAGATAGATGACGTCAACCGGAAGATGCAGGCAAAAACTGTAAATAAACTGGGCGAAAGACTAAATTTTAAGGGCAGCGGTGGATGAAATTTCTAAAGAGGAGCGGGCAGCGGTGGACATGATTTCTAAAGGCAGCAAAACAAACGGGCAGCGGGCAGCGGTGGATGAAATCGGAAGATGTAGTTATTAAAGGGCAGCAGTAGAAGTAAAAAGAATAGAAGACTCTTACTTACTGAAGACATCTACCGAAGTGAACAGTAAACAGAAAACTTTGTAGAGGATTTCTACCGATGACAGGAACATCGAAACTTCACCGAGCGATGTAAAATTTCAGACAGAAATGAACAGTGGCATCGGTGGATATAATTTTTAAAGGCAAAGTTTGACAACTTTTAACCGGAAGACTTACAAACAGAAAACCTCAAAACAAAAGGCATAAAGGTTTCAAACCTTCAAAACCCGATTTCAAACAAAGTTTTGAATCATGCTCTACAAGTGACAGGTGTTCAAGAAAACAAACTGCATGGATGGCTCTAAAACTCGAGACCATCCATGCACAACCCTAAAAGACAGATTTCCAAAACAGTTCCAGAATATTTCAGAATGTACATACAACTGTCAAATACAGAGACTTAAAAACTTAAACAACAGAAACTATACATTATCCAAATACCTAACAGAATCCCAACGCAGTTTTAAAACAAAATACCAGAATTTCAGTAGAGTTCACAGACATAACTTTTATTCTAAAAACTTAAACCTCAAGACAGAAATATGTCTGGCTGCAGCAACCAAACCCCCATGAGCTCGATCTACCAATTACATCAGATCATCTTCTTGAGGCACAAGGTCCTCGTTTGCAGATTCAGTACCTACATCAGGGAGTTCACCTATGAGTCTAAAACTCAGTAAGAACATATACATGCAGTGATGCAAGTGCTATGCATGCGGTTTTTCAGAAATACAGTGACAGAACAGAACATTACGTTTCAGTGGCAGAGGGGTATAAGTGGGGCTTATAGGGGAACTAATAAACAGAGGGTGCACTATCAGGCACATTCAGTAATACGGTATACATACATATATATATATATATATATAACAGTACAGTAATCAGTGGGTCAGTCCCCGTCCTGCACTTAACCGGTACATTTTAGTCAGATTTTATCTTGTTTAACTTTAAACCGTGTACAGAAAACAGTTTTGCATGAGCTTTAAGGAAAACGTCTATGCATGAACATTCTCAGTGCTTAAACTTAAACAGCAAACAACAGAAATAACAGAACAAACTGTGAAGCAGAACATAGATCACTCAGAACGTAAACTATAACCTTTCTACCCAAAACAACCTGACAGAACTGAAATACCTAGTACCTCTGTGATGTAGGGCCTTAAGTGCCAACCTATGGTTATGAACTTACCTGTTTGCTGCGGTGTCAGAAGTCTTGAACGTCTCGGTTTCAGTAGTTTGTGAACCTAGAACATGCTTATACAGTTATTAACCCTAAACTTCTCAAAATCAATAAACAGTATAGTTAAACTTGTTAACTATCGACGGGAATTACCTTCACGGAAGAAAACAGAAGAATGCAGGAGAAAAAAAGTGTGGAACTTTGTTTCAATCGCCTGGAAGAGAGAAAACAGTGAAAGAAGAGAAGAAGCAGAGAAGTGAACTGAAGGTTTCACGTAGGAGGAAGAACTTAACTTCTTCAACAAGTTGCCAAGTGTCAACTATCCATTGGCTATCTCCCACCAACCTTAATTTCTCTCCAATTTACCATTCCATGCATTTTAAACTTAGTGTTTTGTTTAGTTACACATTAGTTTGGTTCTCCCCTCACTAAATGCTCCAAAATTTTACAATAAAATAGTTATTGTATTTATGACAATTTAAATCCATACAATAATTCAACAGATTAATACACGGCCAAAATGTCGGGTGTTACATCACTGCCCTAGGACTTCTCTACTTCTACTCGGAATCTTCAATGACGACTCTGCCTCCCACTCTTTCTCCTTCTCCTTCTCTGATTACTAGTGATTCTCTTCACAAGGAATTGCAGGTTCTTTTTCTCACCATCTTCGTTAGTTCTGATGGTCTTAGAAGCAGACGTTTTTTTTTCGGTGAAAAAATTCTTATTAGTGAAAACCAAATTAGTTGTAGACTTTCTTTGGAATTCAATATTTTTATATTTCATTTTCATTTTTTTTATTAACTAAAGAGGGTTACAAGATTATTGTTGTTTGTTTTTTGTGTTCTAATTGTGAATGATTTTCCCTTGCTTCTGGGTGGAAGCATTTAGTGAAATTGGAGAGCAATAGGCATGGATTTGGAATGCCATGGTCAAAACTTTCTATCTGAAGTTGAATCTTTAGCTAGTTATGTAAATAATAATCCTATAGGAGATAAGTCTCCTTAGCGTTCATTAGTTCGAAATATCTCAATACAATGGCTTCATATGAGATGCTTAATAAAATTTGAAGTTTCCTCTCTTTCATTGGAATGGAAAAATTTTTGAGTTGCTCTCTTTAAGAGTATTCAGTTTGGGTATTTGTGCACGTCTAGATCATATGGGACGAAATTGGAGAGAATGACCGTGAAAGGGACAAGATGTTTCTTGAACTTGAGCAAGAATGCCTTGATATTTTCCGGAGGAAGGTTGATAAGATTAGAAGGTACAGAGTTGATTTGCATCAACAATTAGCTGATTCAGAAGCTGAAATAGTCAGCCTCATTTCTGCCCTCAGAGAGCATAACTCTTTTTTGCGGGTCTGTTCCTCTGTCATAATATGTACAACAAAATGATTTGCCTTTTTCCTTGTATGCAATATAAAATGTAGAACCATATTTGTTTTGCATGTTATATGTGGATTTGTTTTTTATTTTTGCTGTTTGAGAAGGAAAAAGGTACGCTCAAGGAGCAATTGTTTGCCATAAAACTTATTTTGGAGGAACTTAGAGCAAAGAAGCAGGAAAGGGTCAAGGAATTTTCAAAAATTCAATCACAGATTGTATCCATTTGTGCAGAAATAGCAGGGAATAGTCAGTCTAAAAGTTGTCACGACTGACTGTGAAAAAGTTGGGAGAGCTGAAGGTGCACCTTCAAGAACTGCAAAATGAAAAGGTTTTTTCTTCCTTGCATTATTGGTAAGGCGTGGAGAAGATTGTGAGGTCCCTTCTTTATGATGAGGGACCTCCTCATTTAATGATGCATTGAAGAAGTGGAGAAGGAGAAGGAAAAGAATACCTCCTTTCGGTGCCTACAAACATCTCATTTAATGAGAGATGTTGAAAATGAAAAAAGGTTGCGGCGTCTTGCTGTTCACATTCCTTATTTTAAGGAATGTGTTCCTTTCAGAGGCTCTATAAATAGAGGCCTGAATGAACTTCGAAAATCATCCGAAAACAGAAGAAGAACCAACAACAAGAAGAGTTCTTTTCTGAGAAGAGGGAGAGAGGGTGAGGATTTTTTAGAGGGAGAGAAAAGAAAGGTGTGAGAGAAAAATAGGTGTGGTGCTTTTGTGCACGGTGAGAATTCTAAGAGTGGTGATTTCTCTTAGTGAATATTTTTTAGGATATTTGATATCTAGAAAAATATTGTAAATCCTATTTTTCATAGTGAGATCTTTCTGGACTCGGTCTCCGTGGTTTTTTCCCGATTTGGGTTTCCACGTAAAATTCTCGGTGTTCAATTTTCTCTTACTTCTTGACCGTTATTATTTTACGGTAGTGGAAAAATATTCCTGGTATTTTTCGGATCGCATCTGCTATCGTTTCTCGTACCATCCGGATTTTATTATTATTTTTCCCAACAAGTGGTATCAGAGCCTGGGTAATTTTCTTTAAATTTAGTATGCTCTGTGGTTGCAGTTTTTAAACTGATCCTCCACATCAGAAAAATTTTTAGAAGTTATTATGGCGGGAAAGATTGAAATTGAAAAATTCAAATTGAAAAATTCAACGGAAATAATTTCTCTCTGTGGAAATTAAAAATGAAGGCGCTATTGCGGAGAGATGGTTGTGCTATGGCCATCGGCAACAGACCTACGAACGTTGAAGACGAGAAATGAAGTAAAGCTGATGAGGATGCAATGGCCATTTTGCATCTCACTCTAGCAGATGGAATTTTGTCAAGTATCTCAGAAATGGTAACGGCAAAACAAATCTGGGATACGCTGATAAAATTGTACGAGAAGAAGTCGTGGTATAATAAAATTTTCTTAAAAAGAAAATTATATACCCTTCGAATGTCAGAATCTACAACAGTGACAGACCACGTCAATACTCTGAATACATTATTTTCTCAACTTACAGCAATGGAGCACAAAATTGACGAAAATGAAAGGGCTGAACTTTTACTTCAAAGTTTGCCAGATTCTTACGATCACCTCATCGTAAATCTACTCAATGGAAGTACAAAAACTACATTGATGTTCAATGATATTGCAGCCGCCGTTCTTGACGAAGAAAGTAGGCGAAAAAACAAGGAGCAATCCTCTGTGGAGGCTTTATCAGTAACGAGAGGGAGATCAATGGAACGTGGGGCCTCCGGAGCCAGCACGTCAGGAAGATCTAAATCAAGAAGTAAAAGGGGCATCAAGTGCTATCACTGTGGCAAGACGGGTCACATGAAAAAAGATTGCTGGAAATTGAAGAAAGATCAAGGCACAGGAGGTGCTAAAGAAGAAATGAAGAGTACGACTGGAGCTGTCTCTGAGGGTGAAGATGTGATTGTATACGAAGATGCTGTCAACCTTACGATGAATGAATCATGTTGGGTGTGTGACTCTGGAGCATCTTACCATGTTACTTCAAAAATGGAGTATTTTTCATCTTACACCGGCGGTGATTTTGGCACTGTCAAAATGGGGAACAGTCATGTTTCCAAAATAATTGGAAAAGGCAACATCTGTATCCAGACCAACACAGGATGTGAGTTGGTGCTTAAAGATGTCAGACATGTTCCAGATATTAGACTGAATTTAATATCAGTCGGTGCTCTTGATGATGCTAGTTACAAGAGCAAGTTTGCTGGCGGAAAATGGGAGCTCAGCAAAGGTTCGCTTATCATAGCGAAAGGGATCAAAGAGTCTAGCTTGTATGTGACGCAAGTGACTGTGAAGGAAGCATCAGTAAATACAGCACAAGATGACTCATCCATTGAGTTATGACACAAACGGCTTGGTCACATTAGCGAAAAGGGACTTCAATTGCTTGGCAAAAGAGGTTGTTTGTCACATCTCAGAAATGAACCTCTGTCAAGTTGTGTTCATTGTTTGGCGGGAAAACAACACAGAGTTTCCTTTCAGAAGAATTCTGCAGCAAGGAAACCAGAAGTGTTAGAAGTTGTCTACTCAGACGTCTGCGGTCCCATGTCTACGAAAACGTTAGGCGGTGCCCAATACATGGTCACATTTATTGATGATCACTCAAGGAAGGTTTGGGCTTATGCACTCAAGACCAAAGATGAGGTGTTTAACGTTTTCAAATAGTTTCATGCTTCCACAGAGCGAGAAACTGAAAAGAAGTTAAAATGCATTCACACTGACAATGGTGGTGAATATATGGGATCATTCGACGAATACTGCAAATTGCACGGGATCAGACACAAAAGATCTGTTCCAAAAACTCCTCAACAAAATGGCGTTGCGGAAAGAATGAACCGAACTATCGTGGAGAAAATAAGGTGCATGCTGTCACATTCAAAGCTTCCCAAAACATTCTGGGGAGAAGCAATGAATACTGCAGTAAATATCATCAACTTGTCTCCATCAAAACCTCTGAGTGGAGAAGTGCCAAACCGACTATGAACAGGAAAAGATGTCTCTTATAAACATCTAAAGGTGTTTGGATGCAGAGCATTTGTCCATATTCCTAAAGATGAAAGGTCCAAGCTAGACAACAAAGCTAAGGAATGCATTTTCCTCAGATACGGAAGTGATGCATTCGGATATAGGCTTTGGGATCCGGTTGACAAGAAGATTGTCAGAAGCCGAGATGTTGTCTTCTTTGAAGATCAGACCATTGAAGACAAAAAGAAAGATATGGAGATCACTGAAGAGCATCAAGTAAAAGTTGGTCTGGAGAAAGCAACTTTTGACGGGGGAGATGCTGGAGAATCTAGTGATCAAGCAGCTGATGATGTTGACCATGGAGAAACAGAGACTTCTCCTGAATCAGTTGCAGAACCAGAGTTAAGAAGGTCAACAAGAGATCGTCGACCATCGAGGAAATATTCTGTGAACGAGTATGTGATGATAACTGACGGCGATGAACCTGAGTGCTATGCGGAAGCTATGGAGCATCAACAAAAGAAGAACTGGTTGGATGAGATGCAAGATGAGATGAGATCATTGCATGAGAACCATACTTATGAGTTGGTTCAGCTTCCAAAGGGGAGAAAGGCACTCAAGAACAAATGGGTATACAGACTCAAAGACGAAAATTCACAACCAAAGTACAAGGCACGACTGGTCGTAAAAGGCTTTGGACAGAAGAAGGGAGTTGACTTTGAGGAAATTTTTTCACCGGTAGTGAAAATGTCATCCATACGAGTGGTACTTGGATTAGCCTCAAGTCTCAATTTGGAGATCGAGCAGCTCGATGTGAAAACCGCCTTCTTGCATGGTGAATTAGAAGAAGAAATTTACATGGATCAACCAGAAGGGTTCGTTGTCAAGAGAAAGGAACATCTGGTATGTAAATTGAAGAAGAGTCTGTATGGATTGAAGCAAGCCCCAAGACAATGGTACAAGAAGTTCGATTTCTTCATGTGAAATCAAGGGTACAAGAAAACTTCCTCAGACCATTGTGTGTTCGTGAAAAAGTTTGCGGATGGTGCATTTATAATCCTCCTACTCTATGTCGACGACATGCTGATTGTGGGCCCAGACAGAGAAAAGATTGTTAAGTTAAAGAATGAACTTAACAAGTCTTTTGCCATGAAAGACTTAGGACCTGCGAAACAGATACTTGGGATGAGAATCACTCGTGATAGGAAGAATGGAAAATTATGGCTATCACAGGAGAAGTATATCCAGAAAGTTCTCAGTCGATTCAATATGGATAAGGCGAAGCCGGTCAGTACTCCTCTTTCAAAACAGTTCAAACTTACTTCCGAACAAAGTCCTTCCACTGAAGAAGGAAAAGCAGAAATGCAGAGAATTCCATATGCCTCAGCAGTTGGCAGCTTAATGTATGCCATGATTTGTACGAGACCTGATATTTCACATTCTGTTGGAGTAGTCAGCCAATTTCTAACAAATCCGGGCAGAGAGCATTGGAATGCAGTGAAGTGGATTTTTAGGTATCTTAAAGGTACTTCCGAATTCAGTTTGTAACACCCCTAAAACTGTACCCGTTTTTCCCGAATATAAAGGTGGGAGGACAAAACCGTCCCTGCTGCACAAAAGAAGAGGCAGCGACCGATCTCTGCAAATTGCAGAGATCGATCACTGCATGCTATTTGCATTGCATGTTCTCTGCAATTTGCAGAGACCGATCGCTGCGTGCTATGCATTGCAGCGATCGATCTCTGCAATTTGCAGAGACCGATCGCTGCGTGCTATGCATTGCAGCGATCGATCTCTGCAATTTGCAGAGACCGATCGCTGCGTGCTATGCATTGCAGCGATTGTTCTCTGCAATTTGCAGAGACCGATCGCTGCGTGCTATGCATTGCAGCGATTGTTCTCTGCAATTTGCAGAGACCGATCGCTGCGTGCTATGCATTGCAGCGATTGTTCTCTGCAATTTGCAGAGACCGATCGCTGCGTGCTATGCATTGCAGCGATTGTTCTCTGCAATTTGCAGAGACCGATCGCTGCGTGCTATGCATTGCAGCGATTGTTCTCTGCAATTTGCAGAGACCGATCGCTGCGTGCTATGCATTGCAGCGATTGTTCTCTGCAATTTGCAGAGACCGATCGCTGCGTGCTATGCATTGCAGCGATTGTTCTCTGCAATTTGCAGAGACCGATCGCTGCGTGCTATGCATTGCAGCGATTGTTCTCTGCAATTTGCAGAGACCGATCGCTGCGTGCTATGCATTGCAGCGATTGTTCTCTGCAATTTGCAGAGACCGATCGCTGCGTGCTATGCATTGCAGCGATTGTTCTCTGCAATTTGCAGAGACCGATCGCTGCGTGCTATGCATTGCAGCGATTGTTCTCTGCAATTTGCAGAGACCGATCGCTGCGTGCTATGCATTGCAGCGATTGTTCTCTGCAATTTGCAGAGACCGATCGCTGCGTGCTATGCATTGCAGCGATCGATCTCTGCAATTTGCAGAGACCGATCGCTGCGTGCTATGCATTGCAGCGATTGTTCTCTGCAATTTGCAGAGACCGATCGCTGCGTGCTATGCATTGCAGCGATTGTTCTCTGCAATTTGCAGAGACCGATCGCTGCGTGCTATGCATTGCAGCGATCGATCTCTGCAATTTGCAGAGACCGATCGCTGCGTGCTATGCATTGCAGCGATTGTTCTCTGCAATTTGCAGAGACCGATCGCTGCGTGCTATGCATTGCAGCGATTGTTCTCTGCAATTTGCAGAGACCGATCGCTGCGTGCTATGCATTGCAGCGATTGTTCTCTGCAATTTGCAGAGACCGATCGCTGCGTGCTATGCATTGCAGCGATCGATCTCTGCAATTTGCAGAGACCGATCGCTGCGTGCTATGCATTGCAGCGATTGTTCTCTGCAATTTGCAGAGACCGATCGCTGCGTGCTATGCATTGCAGCGATTGTTCTCTGCAATTTGCAGAGACCGATCGCTGCGTGCTATGCATTGCAGCGATTGTTCTCTGCAATTTGCAGAGACCGATCGCTGCGTGCTATGCATTGCAGCGATTGTTCTCTGCAATTTGCAGAGACCGATCGCTGCGTGCTATGCATTGCAGCGATTGTTCTCTGCAATTTGCAGAGACCGATCGCTGCGTGCTATGCATTGCAGCGATTGTTCTCTGCAATTTGCAGAGACCGATCGCTGCGTGCTATGCATTGCAGCGATCGATCTCTGCAATTTGCAGAGACCGATCGCTGCGTGCTATGCATTGCAGCGATTGTTCTCTGCAATTTGCAGAGACCGATCGCTGCGTGCTATGCATTGCAGCGATTGTTCTCTGCAATTTGCAGAGACCGATCGCTGCGTGCTATGCATTGCAGCGATTGTTCTCTGCAATTTGCAGAGACCGATCGCTGCGTGCTATGCATTGCAGCGATTGTTCTCTGCAATTTGCAGAGACCGATCGCTGCGTGCTATGCATTGCAGCGATTGTTCTCTGCAATTTGCAGAGACCGATCGCTGCGTGCTATGCATTGCAGCGATTGTTCTCTGCAATTTGCAGAGACCGATCGCTGCGTGCTATGCATTGCAGCGATTGTTCTCTGCAATTTGCAGAGACCGATCGCTGCGTGCTATGCATTGCAGCGATTGTTCTCTGCAATTTGCAGAGACCGATCGCTGCGTGCTATGCATTGCAGCGATTGTTCTCTGCAATTTGCAGAGACCGATCGCTGCGTGCTATGCATTGCAGCGATTGTTCTCTGCAATTTGCAGAGACCGATCGCTGCGTGCTATGCATTGCAGCGATTGTTCTCTGCAATTTGCAGAGACCGATCGCTGCGTGCTATGCATTGCAGCGATTGTTCTCTGCAATTTGCAGAGACCGATCGCTGCGTGCTATGCATTGCAGCGATTGTTCTCTGCAATTTGCAGAGACCGATCGCTGCGTGCTATGCATTGCAGCGATTGTTCTCTGCAATTTGCAGAGACCGATCGCTGCGTGCTATGCATTGCAGCGATTGTTCTCTGCAATTTGCAGAGACCGATCGCTGCGTGCTATGCATTGCAGCGATTGTTCTCTGCAATTTGCAGAGACCGATCGCTGCGTGCTATGCATTGCAGCGATTGTTCTCTGCAATTTGCAGAGACCGATCGCTGCGTGCTATGCATTGCAGCGATTGTTCTCTGCAATTTGCAGAGACCGATCGCTGCGTGCTATGCATTGCAGCGATTGTTCTCTGCAATTTGCAGAGACCGATCGCTGCGTGCTATGCATTGCAGCGATTGTTCTCTGCAATTTGCAGAGACCGATCGCTGCGTGCTATGCATTGCAGCGATTGTTCTCTGCAATTTGCAGAGACCGATCGCTGCGTGCTATGCATTGCAGCGATTGTTCTCTGCAATTTGCAGAGACCGATCGCTGCGTGCTATGCATTGCAGCGATTGTTCTCTGCAATTTGCAGAGACCGATCGCTGCGTGCTATGCATTGCAGCGATTGTTCTCTGCAATTTGCAGAGACCGATCGCTGCGTGCTATGCATTGCAGCGATTGTTCTCTGCAATTTGCAGAGACCGATCGCTGCGTGCTATGCATTGCAGCGATTGTTCTCTGCAATTTGCAGAGACCGATCGCTGCGTGCTATGCATTGCAGCGATTGTTCTCTGCAATTTGCAGAGACCGATCGCTGCGTGCTATGCATTGCAGCGATTGTTCTCTGCAATTTGCAGAGACCGATCGCTGCGTGCTATGCATTGCAGCGATTGTTCTCTGCAATTTGCAGAGACCGATCGCTGCGTGCTATGCATTGCAGCGATTGTTCTCTGCAATTTGCAGAGACCGATCGCTGCGTGCTATGCATTGCAGCGATTGTTCTCTGCAATTTGCAGAGACCGATCGCTGCGTGCTATGCATTGCAGCGATTGTTCTCTGCAATTTGCAGAGACCGATCGCTGCGTGCTATGCATTGCAGCGATTGTTCTCTGCAATTTGCAGAGACCGATCGCTGCGTGCTATGCATTGCAGCGATTGTTCTCTGCAATTTGCAGAGACCGATCGCTGCGTGCTATGCATTGCAGCGATTGTTCTCTGCAATTTGCAGAGACCGATCGCTGCGTGCTATGCATTGCCTTTCGGCCGTGAACTGTAAGCCTTTCGGCCGTGAACTGTAAGCCTTTCGGCCGTGAACTGTAAGCCTTTCGGCCGTGAACTGTAAGCCTTTCGGCCGTGAACTGTAAGCCTTTCGGCCGTGAACTGTAAGCCTTTCGGCCGTGAACTGTAAGCCTTTCGGCCGTGAACTGTAAGCCTTTCGGCCGTGAACTGTAAGCCTTTCGGCCGTGAACTGTAAGCCTTTCGGCCGTGAACTGTAAGCCTTTCGGCCGTGAACTGTAAGCCTTTCGGCCGTGAACTGTAAGCCTTTCGGCCGTGAACTGTAAGCCTTTCGGCCGTGAACTGTAAGCCTTTCGGCCGTGAACTGTAAGCCTTTCGGCCGTGAACTGTAAGCCTTTCGGCCGTGAACTGTAAGCCTTTCGGCCGTGAACTGTAAGCCTTTCGGCCGTGAACTGTAAGCCTTTCGGCCGTGAACTGTAAGCCTTTCGGCCGTGAACTGTAAGCCTTTCGGCCGTGAACTGTAAGCCTTTCGGCCGTGAACTGTAAGCCTTTCGGCCGTGAACTGTAAGCCTTTCGGCCGTGAACTGTAAGCCTTTCGGCCGTGAACTGTAAGCCTTTCGGCCGTGAACTGTAAGCCTTTCGGCCGTGAACTGTAAGCCTTTCGGCCGTGAACTGTAAGCCTTTCGGCCGTGAACTGTAAGCCTTTCGGCCGTGAACTGTAAGCCTTTCGGCCGTGAACTGTAAGCCTTTCGGCCGTGAACTGTAAGCCTTTCGGCCGTGAACTGTAAGCCTTTCGGCCGTGAACTGTAAGCCTTTCGGCCGTGAACTGTAAGCCTTTCGGCCGTGAACTGTAAGCCTTTCGGCCGTGAACTGTAAGCCTTTCGGCCGTGAACTGTAAGCCTTTCGGCCGTGAACTGTAAGCCTTTCGGCCGTGAACTGTAAGCCTTTCGGCCGTGAACTGTAAGCCTTTCGGCCGTGAACTGTAAGCCTTTCGGCCGTGAACTGTAAGCCTTTCGGCCGTGAACTGTAAGCCTTTCGGCCGTGAACTGTAAGCCTTTCGGCCGTGAACTGTAAGCCTTTCGGCCGTGAACTGTAAGCCTTTCGGCCGTGAACTGTAAGCCTTTCGGCCGTGAACTGTAAGCCTTTCGGCCGTGAACTGTAAGCCTTTCGGCCGTGAACTGTAAGCCTTTCGGCCGTGAACTGTAAGCCTTTCGGCCGTGAACTGTAAGCCTTTCGGCCGTGAACTGTAAGCCTTTCGGCCGTGAACTGTAAGCCTTTCGGCCGTGAACTGTAAGCCTTTCGGCCGTGAACTGTAAGCCTTTCGGCCGTGAACTGTAAGCCTTTCGGCCGTGAACTGTAAGCCTTTCGGCCGTGAACTGTAAGCCTTTCGGCCGTGAACTGTAAGCCTTTCGGCCGTGAACTGTAAGCCTTTCGGCCGTGAACTGTAAGCCTTTCGGCCGTGAACTGTAAGCCTTTCGGCCGTGAACTGTAAGCCTTTCGGCCGTGAACTGTAAGCCTTTCGGCCGTGAACTGTAAGCCTTTCGGCCGTGAACTGTAAGCCTTTCGGCCGTGAACTGTAAGCCTTTCGGCCGTGAACTGTAAGCCTTTCGGCCGTGAACTGTAAGCCTTTCGGCCGTGAACTGTAAGCCTTTCGGCCGTGAACTGTAAGCCTTTCGGCCGTGAACTGTAAGCCTTTCGGCCGTGAACTGTAAGCCTTTCGGCCGTGAACTGTAAGCCTTTCGGCCGTGAACTGTAAGCCTTTCGGCCGTGAACTGTAAGCCTTTCGGCCGTGAACTGTAAGCCTTTCGGCCGTGAACTGTAAGCCTTTCGGCCGTGAACTGTAAGCCTTTCGGCCGTGAACTGTAAGCCTTTCGGCCGTGAACTGTAAGCCTTTCGGCCGTGAACTGTAAGCCTTTCGGCCGTGAACTGTAAGCCTTTCGGCCGTGAACTGTAAGCCTTTCGGCCGTGAACTGTAAGCCTTTCGGCCGTGAACTGTAAGCCTTTCGGCCGTGAACTGTAAGCCTTTCGGCCGTGAACTGTAAGCCTTTCGGCCGTGAACTGTAAGCCTTTCGGCCGTGAACTGAGAAGCCTTCGTTGGTAGGCTATACTGATGCAGACATGGCTGGAGACATCGACTCCAGAAGATCAACATCAGGGTACTTGGTTACATTTGGAGGGGGAGCTGTGTCATGACAATCTAAGCGGCAAAAATCAGTGGCATTGTCTACGACAGAAGCTGAGTTTATGGCGGCTACAGAAGCCTGTAAAGAAATTTTGTGGATGCAAAAATTTCTGACAGAATTGGGTTACAAACAAGATAAGTATATCTTGTATTGCGACAGTCAAAGTGCTATTCATTTTAGCAAGAACCCGAGCTTTCATTCGAAGTCAAAGCATATAGATATCAAGTATCATTGGATACGGGATGTGTTGGACAACAAGCAAGTGTATCTTGAGAAGATCCACATGGATGACAATGGCTCTGACATGATGACGAAGACTCTGCAAAGGAATAAGCACGAATTCTGTAGAGGCTCAGCAGGATTGAAGATACCTCATCATAAGTCGGGAGGGGGAGATTTGTGAGGTCCCTTCTTTATGATGAGGGACCTCCTCATTTAATGATGCATTGAAGAAGTGGAGAAGGAGAAGGAAAAGAATACCTCCTTTCGGTGCCTACAAACATCTCATTTAATGAGAGATGTTGAAAATGAAAAAAGGTTGCGGCGTCTTGCTGTTCACATTCCTTATTTTAAGGAATGTGTTCCTTTCAGAGGCTCTATAAATAGAGGCCTGAATGAACTTCGAAAATCATCCGAAAGCAGAAGAAGAACCAACAACAAGAAGAGTTCTTTTCTGAGAAGAGGGAGAGAGGGTGAGGATTTTTTAGAGGGAGAGAAAAGAAAGGTGTGAGAGAAAAATAGGTGTGGTGCTTTTGTGCACAGTGAGAATTCTAAGAGTGGTGATTTCTCTTAGTGAATATTTTCTAGGATATTCGATATCTAGAAAAATATTGTAAATCCTATTTTTCATAGTGAGATCTTTCTGGACTCGCCCGTGGTTTTTTCCCGATTTGGGTTTCCACGTAAAATTCTCGATGTTCAATTTTCTCTTACTTCTTGACCGTTATTATTTTACGGTAGTGGAAAAATATTCCTGGTATTTTTCGGATCGCATCTGCTATCGTTTCTCGTACCATCCGGATTTTATTATTATTATTCCCAACAAAGATGACTTTCAACTACTCATTCTCTGACTTTCATTTCTCTCGTATTTCAGATTGAACGGATACAAAAAGTCAACAGTCATCTGAGTACCATTCACGAGCTATCAATTGTCTTGTCTATTGATTTTCTTCGAATCGTGAATGACATTCATCCAAGCTTGGGTATTCCCATTAGCAGCCAATCAAAGAGTGTTAGCAATGACACTCTTGTTAGATTAACTACCACTATTAATTCCCTAAAGCAAGAAAAACAGCAAAGACTACGAAAGGTAGTTGAATCAAGCTCTGTCCCATTCTTAATCACCCTATCCTGTTGTAAGCTTGTGAACTAGTTTACTGGCACTAGATATAATTGAAAGTTTCATAGTCATCTTTGTCGTATATTTATTGACAATGCTCTAAAATTGTTTCTTTTATAAGTAGTATATTATTCTAATATAAATCTTGTTTTCTATTAATTGCAAGCAGAAGTTTTGATGTTGGAATCATATTCTTTGATATTTCATGCGATCAATTATCCATTAGTTATTGGGTGAAAATTCTTAGCTCACTGAGGAGTGAGAACTCAATTACTTGTCAAATGAATTTCTTAATATCAATAGAGGAATGAAATTATGTTTACTTTTTAAAAAAAAATTCTTTCCAAGTGATGTTATACTCTGCTCCTTCCGCAATATTGATTTTCTAAATTACATGTCTTAAGGGGGACTTTGAGTTATTAAATTAGAAGTAATGGCATATAATTATGCACGAACAGATTCAAGCTATTGTCTATCAAGAGAACGTCGCTATGCTTTTTCCTTTTTATTATTGTTTCCATTAGGTGGTCATTGGTACTGTAGTGTGGTGGAAGATGCCAAATAATTCACTTTGTTTCCTTTTGCGTTATTGGGAATTGCATTTTATTCAGTTGTGCTTAATCTTTCTTATAATCTATTTTAGTAATGCTCAATCATGCAATCATGTGACCTATTTTCTGAGCAGTGCAATTCTTCTTCTTTTTTTCCCTACTAGCCGCCTTCTTTAAATTTTATAAGATCTTATTGCTGTATGATCTTTAATGAGTTGTTTGTAGCAGTGAATACAGATCTCTGGATGATGATTGAATGGCAACCAATGATGAACTTGAGCATTGAGAAAAAAACAAAAAGCAACATTTGATTATAATACTAATTGCTCACGCCTAATGAACTGTCCTAAGGAGGATAGCCTTAGATACACCATCTTGGTCCTATTAAGTTGGGGTGTTCCTTTTGTGGAATTGTTTTTGCTTCCTTTATTGAGGATGACAGTATTACACTCACGTATATTGACTCTTATGTTACACTTATGTTTGTTTTCATTATTTTCCATTAGTACTGATTATGTTTCTCACAAAGAAAAAATGATTCAATTGGAGTTTCCTTTGAACTTCTAATTCAAGACTTTTGTTATACTGTAGCTTCAAGATCTTGGGAGAACCCTAGTAGCGCTTTGGAAACTTATGGACACACCAGATCATGAGCAAAAAAGTTTTGATCATGTTGTGAGCTTAATATCATCATTGGTTGATGAGCTGTCTAGGCCAGGATCCCTTGCTGTAACGACCTCTTTTCTCAGTAAGATATTGCCGCTCTGAGGATTGGGGCGTGGCTCAATATCCTTCCCTCACGGCTTTGTTTGGCGAGAACTTCCCAGAAAGTCACCCAACCTGGAATTGCTCTCGCCGAAGCACTTTTAACTTCGGAGTTCTTATGGGATCCGTTGCCAATTGTGCTCCAAAACGCGTCTTGCTATGTTGGGAAGGTCTCTTTACATATGTTTCATTTTCACATACTTCCCCAAGCGATGTGGGATTGTGACGACCCCCTCTTTACGACCTGTCACCTTCCGGTTCGCCCGCGCGGGCGTACCGACATCCGAGTTTCGGTTCGTGCAGCCATCGTACACATACGTACACATCCGAGTCATCACACTTGCTTTGGAGATTGTTGAGCATGTAATGTCTTTGATTTGCTTAAGTATATCCCATATGTTGCTATGTCAATGTCAGTGCATGTAACGACCCCTTATCCCAACAAGATATTGTCTGCTCTGGGGATTGGGCCGTAGCCCAATATCCTCCCCTCACGGCTTTGTTTGGCGAGAACTACCCAGAAGGTCACCCAACCGGGAATTGCTTTCCCCGAAGCACGTTTAACTTGAGAGTTCTTATGGGATCCGTTGCCAATCGTGCTCCAAAACGCGTCTTACTATCTTGGGAGTAATCTCTTACATATGTTTCATTTCCACATACTTCCCCAAGCGATGTGGGATTGTGACGATCCCCTTTTTACGACCCGTCACCTTCCGATTTGCCCGCGCGGACGTACAACCATCCGGGTTCCGATTCGTGCAGCCATCGTACATACTTACACATCTGGGTCATCACAGTGCAAGTCTCAAACCCAACTTAAATTTGCCAGACTAAGGTCGAAGTTGAGCGATTGAATATTTTAAGAGGCAATAAGATAAAGGAGTTGGTGTTTAAGAGACAAAATGAGCTGGAAGAAATCTATAAAGGAGTTCATACGGAGGTTGACCATGATGCAGTACTAGAAGTTCTCACAAGTCTTATTGATTCAGGTTCCGTTGATTTTACTTTTCAGATGCTTACTTCTAATGAGAAACAATAATACATAGAGAATTTCACATGGATGTCATTAAGTAGCAGTTCTAGAAATTCTCCCTGCTCTCATTGATTTAGGGTGACTTTCCCTTAACTTTATTTCTCAGTTTGGGAATTCAAAGAAATATTTTATTGAACAAAAAATAAATAAATTGTCTTATGGTAATTATAACAAAGCTGAAGAACATATAGTTTGTGGGGATTTCTAATTAAAAAAAGAACCATGAATTTATGACGTATCTCTATTTAAAAAAAAAAAAACCAAAAACTGCTAGATCAACTCATCTCATAACCAAGAAATGTACAAAAAATTGTATTATGTTCTTTGTTCAAATATTTCTCACGCGTTCCATTCAATGATAAAAAAAACTCTATTTGTTTTATATATTCAAATTATTATTATTTTTATGATCATTTAGAGTTGAACTGTTTAAACAAGAGTTTTTTTTTAGGAGAACTCACAAAGAAGAAACACGCATTACATAAATATTTTATTAGTTATATTTTTTTTTTTTTGAAAAATAGTTTATTAAATTATTTATCTCTTAAACGTATTTTGAAATATTTCTATCATAATGATACTTACAATTGCTGTTGTAATGCTCTCAAACATGCAAATGGTATTAATGTTTATCAAATCAAACTAGCGTTTCCAGTGGATTTCCCTTGTTTCATTTGAAAAATGTTTATGAAAGAAATAAAAAAATGTAATATCTGAAATTGAAAGAGGATTTATTAATGTCTGAGCAAAGATTAGGTGTAAGATTTTGAGATTGAGTCTTTACTAATATTTGATATAAACAAGTGCGGAAACTCCTTCCCACTCTTAGACTATTTCCTCCAACAGTGTAATCAAGTATGGTTTTTCTACTGTTTTTGGCACAACTCATGTCAGAGATCAGCTTGTCTATCATTGTTTCTTAATTTTTTTTTCTAATTTCATATTTTTATAGTCTGTTTTCTTTGTATTTGTGCTCAACAAAATAATGTGATTTAAAGCCGAAAAATTTCGGAGAAACTTGAGTGATTGTTGTGTCAGAAATGATTTCGCAGGCAATGTTGATCTGTCTGATCTGTTTTCCAGCATGGATGATCAGATTGCAAAAGCCAATGAGCAGGCTCTTAGCAGGAAGGATATCCTGGATAAGGTGGAGAAATGGAATTTTGGCACAAAGGAGGAGAAATGGCTTGATGAGTATGAAAGAGTAAGTCATTGCACAAGCCATTGCATGTTTCATTTTCAAGTGAATCGATTTAATCACATATATGTTTTTTTTGTACCATTGGATATGTGATGCTTGTGAAATAGTTTCGAGCTGGAAAAAGTTGGCCAATCCATAATTTAATATTTTCTTTTGTCCCCATCCACGCCTCCCTCTATCTTCTTTTTGATTTTTGGTTTAAGCTCTTTTTTAACTTATATTTGGGAGAAGGTTGGCTATATTTAAATCTCTGGTTCAATTGAAGTTGAGAAATAAAAGATTACCCATCATCTAGACTTTACTTTAGGTTGGGAATGGGAAATAACAATGTTAACATCTTTCATGGAACATCAAACTATATGTTACTTTGTTGGTTTAAGGCCATTCCTGTCTTTTTCAGAATAGAATAGTATATGTTCATTATTTTAACCAAGTTATTTCTGTTTCAGGATAAAAATAGATATAGTGTAGGAAGAGGAGAGCATAAAAATTTGAAACGTGCTGAGAAAGCACGTGGTCTGGTTGGCAAAATACCATGCGAGCTCAATCTTCTTACTTTCACTACATTTTGTTTTTCATTTTGTCTTGTTAATGTGTAGTTTTGAGTGCTGATTTGTGTGTGTTATTTAAGTACGCTGGTTGCTGAGAAATTAGTTCACTGTTAATGATGCGTTCTACTTTCACTTGAATTTTTTCAATGTTTTTTTCGACTTAGTTTCACTTTATCCTTAGCTATGATTCTTTGTTACACAATACTTATAATTGTTTTTTTTTTTTTTTATCTTAAACGGCTAATTAAATTTGTTGATCAGCCATCGTTGAAAGTCTGTCTGCCAAAGTTAAAGCTTGGGAAATGGAAAAGGGAGTTCCTTTCTTGTACAACAAGGTGAATGATCAACATGCATTTGTTTTCATAAAGTAAGGCCTGATAATATTTTAGTCCCAATCACCAGTTTTGATTTGTAGGCTCCCCTATTACAAACTTTGGGTGAATATGCAAAGCAGAGGCAGGAAAAAGAAGATGAAAAACGTGGTAAAATGAAAAATAATATTGACCACATTATTCCTCTAGTTTGCTACAATTACTTGCGTATAATGTTTTGGACCAAGATCCCATTTCATTCATCGATTATTAGTATATCAAGCGTGCAAATTTTATGTTTATGTAGTCTCAAATGTCTAGTGTGAGATGTATAAACAAACTATAAACACTTTCCGGATTCTCTCTGTCAGTCAAATTTAGATGCATCTTGTACATGTGAAGTATTTGAACAAATATGCAATTATCAATCATCCTGAAAGTTTTTAACGTATCACCCATCCTTAAAATTTAAACTATTTAGTTGGCCATTTAAATTGTTTACTTACTTTTTGTCTAGCTTGTAGGCTTAAAAATCAAATGGTTCTTATAAGTAAATAGTGTATAACTTCAACAAGGTAAAGTGAACGATGTTTTAAATAGGCTGATGAATTAATTACTACCCTTGAGTTATTCAATAAAATAGTGTTTCAAATTAACAAGATTAATCTAATTCAGGAGCAGAAACGTGTGCAAGAACAACTTGCTGCAGAGCAAGAGGCATTGTTCGGTTCGAGGCCTGCAATAAAAAAGGCCTTTCGGTCAGAGCACAAGCGCTAACACATTGATGGGGACGCCTGGTCGCCGTGTGGTTACTCCAGGCCGATATGCATTCTCAGGTGGAAAAGAACGAAGAGAAAGTAGTCGGACCAATCCCGTAATTCCTCTAAACTGCGTTGCTCTTCGGAAAGATGACTCCACATCTTGAGGTACTTCAGGAATTTTGAATAGGAGTTGAAAACCTTTTTTTGTTAGAGAAAATCTCTCTATCTCTACATGATTAGAAAATTGTTAGATTGTATAAAGGTTTGGAAGCATTATCATCGAGAGTTTCAAGTTAGTCCACATCTCATAGGTTTGGGTCGAAACTCCGTGCAGTCTAGTCGAGATCCTTATAACTAGCATAAATGGTTTTAGAGAGAGAAACTGGGTCTTGATCATCCCTCGCCGTTGAACTAGAGAGAGGGAGAGTGAGTGAGTGCATCGTTTAGAGAGAGGTGAGAGAAACTGAGAGTTGAGTTCGCTTTTTGGCACATGGAATATGTAAAGCAGAGGCTCGTATTATGGAACAAAAGGAAATTAATTACGTAATAAAACGTTGGATAATTACAAAAAGCTTTGAAATTTTAATCAACAATTCACGATATCCTCGCCTTGTTTGATTGCGTTTGATTTCGGAAAGGCACGGAATCTGAAGAAACCATCGTCTCTTACTCTCTCACCGCCATTGTCTCTGTTGACAATCGCTGTCCGTCGACTCGGTCCACACTTGTTACGTTTTTCTCGGTTTTCTCGATTGATTTTGTTGAGAAATACCCAATATCCGATTTGTTTCGCCGGAAATCATGGCGCTTTTGCTACGTCTTTTCAAGGTTTTGGATTGACTGTCTTTACGTAGTTTTCAGCGAAGGAAGGACTGCAACTCGTAAGAAAACGGAGTTTCAAGAAGGATTAATGAGGTTCGTTATTGATAAATCTATGTACAATAAATGGGTTTTTGAGGACAGAGAAAAAGCAGACGCTGTTACAGAACAAAAAGCTAGTCCCGGACGAAAATGGAGGATCTTTCGAAGGTCTTCGTCGAAACCGTCTAAGCCATTGATAGAACAGGCACCCACGGAGTTCCTCTGCCCTATTACTCGAGCTTTAATGGCAGAGCCTGTTATCGTCTCGTCCGGTCATACTTTCCAAGCTGTCTGCGTTCAAGTATGTAAAGGTCTCAATTTCACTCCCAAACTTTCAAATGGTTCCGTTCCAGATTTCTCCTCAGTAATCTCTAATCTCGCTCTCAAATCCACCATTTTAAACTGGTGCAAGAATTCTTCCATGGACCCTCCTAAAGCACTTGACTTCAGCTCCGCCAAAGAGCTTGTCTGTTCGTTAATGGCGTCGCAAAATCAAAACTCAATTTTCAGAAGAGAAAGCGAGGAGGAACCCATTCAAGGAGTTGCAGAGAATCAATTCTACTCTATCTCGGATGAATCTGTAGACATATTGACATCTACGCCGCCGCTGGCCTTCAAGACTCGGCCTAGTTGCTGCTCGTCATCTTCTTCATCGGATATCGAAACCCAAATTCCAAATTCCCTGGAAGAGGAAGTGATAATGGCGAAGATCCAGATCCCACAAATCATCGAAATCGAAGAGTCGCTGGTTTCCCTACGGAAGATGCGAGAACCAGAGAGGAGTGTAGGGCCCAACTCTGCACTCTCAGATTGCTATCAGCCCTAAAACCTCTGATCCTCTCTCGCTACACCGCCATACAAGTGAACGCAGTTGCAGCTGTGGTGAACCTCTCGTTGGAGAAGACGAACAAGGTGAAGATAGTCCGATCAGGATTAGTTCCCAATCTGATTGACGCGTTGAAGGGAGGATTCCCCTAGGCGCAGGAGCACGCTGCCGGTGCCCTTTTCAGCTAAGCTCTTGACGATGTTAACAAAACAGCCATTCGAGTGCTCGGAGCTTTACCTCCGCTGATCCGCAGCCTCCTATCCGAAAGCGAGCGGACTCGACCGAGTTTTGACCTGATTGTTTTCGATGGCTTTGGCTTTGTATTGTGAATATCATTCCATTATTTCGTGCTTAACTAAGGTTGGGTCGGTTGCAGAGTCATTCGAGAATCTCTCCTTTCTTCCATACCATCCCGGAAAGTTACTGCAACCAATTATGTCTCGTAATCACAACTAGGCTTTTCAAATAATACACTTTCTCTTCTTTCTCCAAAATCTAACCAAATGGCTACACAAAAACCTCCTCTTCATCTTCAAAACTCAAACTCAAGGTTTGTCGCTTGAAGCCCGAACATTGTATGGTTTCGATCAAACTCGAAGCCACCCCTGTTGCTTGTACTGTTGTTTGTTTCGTCAACTGAAACGAGGAAAACCACTGAAATTTTTAGTGGTAATTTATAAAAAGGTCTGTCGATATATCATATGACCACCACGGCTACATTCGATGCAGGCAAGACTTGATAATGCAGATCCCAGAGTGTTCCCACGGCCATACTCGAAAACTTAACAAGCAATTACAGAGAGAGGTCCAACTAAATTTCAAAGAGACGATTTTCAATCTAATGCATCACACCAAATTTCATGCAGGTGAGAATTCATGCAAACTATTTGTCGTAGCACATATACATACATACCTCAACAGATGCAATACCCTCTACAACTTGAACTTTAAGATTGGTTATATCCTCCTGTCCCTAGAAACAATACAAAAATGTAGGATAAATTTGTTTTTTGGTTGCCCCACCATCCAACTTTATAATAATAATTTGACTTTTCTTTGGACAATTTATTAAAACTTACAATCAAATTGAAACTTTCTATTGCAGTTCAGTTACATGCTTTGCATAAATTTCAGCCTTTATGCATAACTGTATTACAAGTCTTATAAATATTGAGCTAAACCAACAAAAGGTTTGATCATAGAAGTACCACTGAGAAACATTCAAATCATATCATTATCATACAAATCTTCAAAATCTTTATCGCTAAGATGGCATTAGGAGATTCAGTTTTAAACTAGAAATGCAAATGTTGTTTTAAAATATGAAAATGAACATGCTCTTAAACCAATTAATTAGAAATAAAAGGAAAGTGGACTTTAGAGAGGAAAATTAAATAGAGAGTCTAATTTACTTGACTTTACCTCTTTGGTACCCTTGGGCCTTCTTTAAAACTACAATTTACATAATATATAAGACTTGTTCGTACATGCATAACTTTTCAAATGAATGCACTCAAAAAAAGTACATGAATTGTTACTCTTAATATAACTTTTCAAACATGCACGAACTGATCAAAAGACACTCTAATTAAAATACAGGTTCTTTTATTTTCAACTAGCGATCAAGCTCGGAGATTTGTTGTATTTCATGAATAATCTACTCATTTTCAAATGTGCAGCAATGGTGAATGCATCATCTCTACAATTAAAGAAAGCATTGCAGACTTGAAGCTGCAATACATAGCAACAATAGCAAGTTCCTCCAGTCTACTAACAAAATATGATCAAATGATTAAATGGGGATGACATAAAAATTGACCCGTATCCAATATTGAGCGACAATCTGGAAATGCAAATTAACAAGAACAGATGACGAATCCAAAAAAATAAAGCAAGGTCAAGGATACCTGGAGGGCATTAGTGACAGTAGAAATACCTGATTCACTCATCGTTCCTTCTGCCTTCACAAAAAAAAATTGTAGGTATATAACGAAAATTTCATGAGTACCTTTTCAGACTTATGATTGCTCTGTGAGCAAATAATCAGATCAAGGAGAAACAACTCACTATATTTTCCTGTTTATTAGTTTTCTGTTTTTCTGGTGTTTTTCTGATTTTATGGTTGTTTGTTAAGTTAGTTAGTTAGTATTATAAAGCTCTGTAAATATCGATGATAATAAATTAATCTTTTGCATTTTTCTTCACTGAGAATCCACCATCTTCCTGGGTCCAGAGCTAACATCTGGTATCAGAGCGTTCCAGAGTTAAGCGTCCAGACATTCACGTTTGCATTAAAAAATGTCAAATATCCATCAGCATGCAGCGAAGGAAAACGGCGGGGTGTCGTTTCACTATCCAATGCTGAGCCCTCACAATTACGCGGTATGGGCGATAAAGACAGAAGTGATCCTTGATGCTCAAGGAGTCTGGGAGGCGGTTGAGCCCACAGAAGGAGCACGAGTGGATGGAAAAAAGGATAAGACAGCGCGGGCATACATCTTGCAGTGTGTCCCAGAAGACATCCTTCTCCAGATCGCAAAGAAGAAGATAGCAAAGGAAACCTGGGATAGCCTCAAGACGAGGTACCTGGGTGGTGATCGAGTCAAGAAGGCGCGTGTACAAACACTGAAAAGCAAATTTGATGCCCTTCAGATGAAGGAGACCGAGACCATCGATGAATTCGCCGGAAAACTCAGTGCAATAACCAGCAAGTTTTCTACTCTTGGTGAAACACTTGAAGATTCCTCTTTGGTTAAGAAGCTGTTCGATTCTGTCCCTGAAAAATTCTTTCCCATCGTCACCGGTATCGAACAGTTCTACGACCTCGAGACCATGTCATTTGAGGAAGCAATAGGGCGATTAAAGGCGTATGAGGAACGAACAACGCGATTGCAAGGCAACACCAACGGTACCGAGGGTCAACTGTTATTCACTCATGCCAAATGGCAAGCACGACAGAAGGGGAGCAACAGTGACACCTCGTCGGGAGGAAAGGGACGTGGTTCCAACGGAGCAGATCGTGGCAAATGGCGAGGACGAGGTCGCGGTTGTGACCGTGGTCGTAATGGACCGCGCAAAGAAAATACAGGCGGCACTAGCAGCACCAACAGTAGCACTCGCGACAAGAGTCACATAAAGTGTTGGAACTGTGAGAAAATGGGACATTACGCGTCTGAATGCCGCAGCAAACATCGCGATGATGAAGCTAATCTCACTCGCGACACCGATGAAGAACCAGCACTGCTGATGGCTGTATCCCAGGAGGTGACACACACTATAGGTGAACAGCAGGATGCTATACTACTCAGCGAAGAGAGGTTGTTGCCAGAGATGTATCATGGCGACAAGAAAGGAGAAAATGAAGACGTCTGGTACCTGGATAATGGTGCGAGCAATCACATGACTGGGCATTGCGAGAAGTTCCAAGAATTGGATGAAGCTGTCACCGGGAGGGTGAAGTTCGGCAATGGATCAACTATCCAGATCATGGGAAAAGGAACGATTGTGTTTGATTGCAAGAATGGCAATCAGAAAGTTCTCCAAGAGGTATACTACATTCCCAAACTTTGTGGTAATATTATAAGCCTTGGGCAAATGACAGAAGACGGGAAAGAGGTACACATGAGAGGAGATAAAATGAAAGTGGTTGACAGGAGTGGGAAGCTATTGATGTCAGTGAAGCGAACACAAAATTGCCTGTACAAGATACAGTTGAAGACATTCAAGCAGGTTTGTCTCCTAGCAAGCTTAGATGATCCAGCGTGGTTATGGCATGCAAGACTTGGCCATGCAAACTTCCATGACTTGAAGCTTTTGGGGGAGAAGAAAATGGCAGTTGGTGTGCCATTGCTATCCCTGCCAAACAAGTTATGTGAGGCATGCGTGATAGCCAAACAACCCAGACTGAAATTCCCATCCAAGACAAACTACATAACAGAAAAACCACTGGAACTCCTCCATGCTGATATTTGTGGGCCAATCTCACCATGCACACTCGGCGGTAATAAGTATTTCTTTTTAATTGTTGATGATTTCACTAGGTGGATGTGGGTGTATGTATTGGCAGCAAAGAATGAAGCTTTCATGGCTTTCAAGAAGTTCAAGTCTCTGACAGAGAACAAAACTGAGTGCAAGATCAAAACACTCCGGACAGATCGCGGTGGCGAATTCCTATCCATTGAGTTTACCCGCTTCTGTGAAAACGAAGGGATTGAGAGGCACCTCACAGCTCCCTACACACCGCAGCAGAATGGTGTTGTAGAACGCCGTAACTGTACAGTAATGGCCATGACAAGATCTCTACTCAAAAGCATGCATGTACCTGCAAAATTCTAGGGAGAGGCAGTTAGACATGCCGTCTATCTGCAGAATCGTCTCCCAACTAAGACACTAGGAGAGTGCACCCCATTTGAAGCTTGGATGGGAAGAAAACCTCACCTCGCACACTTGAGAGTGTTCGGCTATGTGGCATATGCGAAAAACACAGTTCCTTGTCTCAAGAAACTCGACGACAGAAGCTCGCCCATGGTTTATTTGGGTGTAGAGGAAGGTTGCAAAGCTCATCGCTTATTTGACCCGAGCCGAAACAAGTTACAAGTAAGTAGAGATGTCATTTTTCAAGAAAGTCAAAAATGGTCATGGGATGCAGGTGTTAATGACGAAAGGCTGTCATCGGAGTTCATCATGTTGGATACGTTTTACTCTGATGAATCGACTGGTGACGTAGAAGCTGAGAATATCTCACCACCAGCGACAGAAATGGTAAGTTTACCTATACTTCCGTCAAGATCTCGCGAAACTACGCCGCCTTTATTAACAAGCTCTCCTGAGTCCCAAGACAGACCCATTCGATTCAGGTCAATCAATGAAATTTACACCAATATTGAGGAAATAGTCGCTATTGATGAAGAAGAAAATGAGGTGATGATGGTGATGTCTGAAGAACCAACCTATTTTCAAGAAGCTGTAACTGAGACCTGCTGGTATGAAGCAATGAAGGAGGAGTTAAAATCCATTGAAAAGAATAACACCTGGACTCTAACTGAGCTCCCACCAAGCCACAAACCCATCGGCTTAAAGTGGGTATTCAAACTAAAGAAAGATTCAGATGGGCAAGTTGTTAAGCACAAAGCAAGGTTGGTGGAAAAAGGCTACGTACAAAAGCAAGGAATCGATTTCGAAGAAGTATTTGCACCTGTAGCAAGACTTGACACCGTTCGAGTTATCCTTGCACTTGCTGCAAATCAAGGCTGGGAGGTACACCATCTAGATGTGAAGTCAGCATTCCTTAATGGAGAGTTAGAAGAAGAAGTATATGTCACCCAACCAGACGGTTTTGAGGTACAGAACCAGAAGCATAAGGTGTATAAGCTGTCAAAGGCACTCTATGGATTACGGCAAGCTCCACGAGCCTGAAACATACGCTTGGACAGGAGTCTAACAGAACTGGGCTTCAGAAAATGCACTCAAGAACAGACAGTATACATAAGAAATAAAGGAGAAGCAAGAGTGATTGTTGGAGTGTATGTTGATGATCTGATTGTTACAGGAGGAAGCATCGAAGAAGTAAAAAAATTCAAGCAGCAAATGATGACAGAGTTTGAGATGAGTGATTTGAATCTTCTCTCTTATTACCTAGGATTTGAGATGGAGCAATAGAAGAGCAGAATATCACTTAAACAATCAGCTTATGCTAAGAAAATTTTATCTCAGTTTAAAATGGCAGACTGCAATGCCACAAAGTATCCGATAGAACCCAAGACAAAGCTGCACAAAGACTTGGAAGGAACTCCAGTTGATGCCACAGAATTTAGACAAATTATTGGGTGTCTTAGATACTTGCTGCACACACGACCAGACATCTCGTACGCAGTGGGAATGGCAAGCAAATACATGGACAGACCTACAATAATGCATCACAAGGTGGTTAAACAGATCCTCAGGTATTTGAAAGGCACAATTCATTTTGGGCTTGCTTATAAGAAGGGATCCCAGGAGTTTGGTATATTCGGCTATTCAGACAGTGATTTAGCCGGTGATTGCGATGGGAGGAAAAGCACAAGTGGAATGGCGTTCTATTTTGATGAAAATTTGGTGTCCTGGAACTCACAAAAGCAAAAGACAGTGGCACTCTCATCTTGTGAGGCTGAGTTCATGGCAGCAACTGACGCAGCTTGTCAAGCACTGTGGTTGAGGAGTTTAGTCAGCGAGTTAACTGATATAGAGCCGAAACAAATTATTTTATTTGTTGATAATAGATCTGCCATAGCGCTCATGAAAAATCCAGTATTTCACGGGCGTAGTAAACACATAGATACACGTTTTCATTTTATCAGAGAATGTGTTGAGAAAGGGCAGATTACGGTGGAGTTTGTCAATGCTGGAGAACAGCGAGCTGATGTTTTAACAAAGGCACTGTCAGGAGTGAAGATAGCAGCCATGCGCCAGCTGCTTGGAGTTTGTGATTTGGAGCCGTCTCAGGATTAGGGGGAGAAATGTGAGCAAATAATCCAGAGATCAAGGAGAAACAACTCACTATATTTTCCTGTTTATTAGTTTTCTGTTTTTCTGGTGTTTTTCTGATTTTATGGTTGTTTGTTAAGTTAGTTAGTTAGTATTATAAAGCTCTGTAAATATCGATGATAATAAATTAATCTTTTGCGTTTTTCTTCACTAAAAATCCACCATCTTCCTGGGTCCAGAGCTAACATGCTCAACTGAGAGGAAAAAGAGAGGGAAGTACCTGAAAAAGCATAGTGAGAGTGTCGGAAGGTGAAACTGGAACTGTCACGGTCACGGATGGCTGATCAAACGAAGATGGCGCGTCTTCCACTTCTTCTTGCAGGGGGGGTGATAAAGGGCTTCTTCTTCAACGGCATTAATGGATGTCAATCGATGGGGCTTCTCGGCATTCACAGATGAACGTCTGAAAGAGGAGGAAAAGATAAGGACATGGAAACGGAGGGGTCCATATGGAAGTGCAGGAGAGGGAGTTGTAGAAATGGAAAGGGAAGGGAAAGCAGGAAATGTTGGGAGCGTCGCCATTGCTCTGCTCTGCCTCCGTTCGTTTTGGGTAAGTTTATCCTTCTGTAAAATTATGTTTTGTTTTTTTTTTCTTTTCATTTTTAATTTCGAGTTTTCCAGAATTATTATCAGCCGTTGGATTGAACCACATCTGTCCGCTGTCCCTACCTTCTTCTCCGATGTTAGTCTGTCGAGGTATTGTTTTTCAGAATCAGAAGACTAAAAATATGATTATTTTTTTAAGAATAAAAAAAAAAGAAAAAAGTATAAATTGCAATTTAAATTAATTTCCAGATCTTAAATTAATTATTTAATAAATTGAATCTCAACTCCGATATTAGCAAATTAAACCTTATAGTCTCACTTTTACCCTTTACATTCAATGCATATATGTCTTAGAATTTATTTGTCGAAGAAATTCACAACAAAAAATTACTTTTAAAAATTGTTTCCACACAACAATTCTTTTCAGGAAATGCATGCTCCAATCTCACATAAATTTTGATCAAAAAATTGAAATTGTAAGATGTTTCGCAGTTCATTCCCAAGAGATGACAGAAATAAAAAAGGTAAAAGGATTGCTATATTTTCGTGTAAAACTCGTGGATTGTAAGACTGCATAGCTCGAGTTTTTTCTATGATATGTTCCTAGAAAAATACCTTAGTTCTTCTGTTCCTATCAGCTTCATTGACCAACAAAATCTTTGCTATATCTCTATTTCTAGTTTGTATGCCTAAATGCAAAGGCGTCCATCCATACCGGAAAAGTAAAGAGTCTCGGTCAACCTTAAGCTGCACAACAATGTCGATCAAATACGCATGAAGAACAAATAACTTCATCAGCTTCGTTCACATCGACTTTGTATTTGATCAATAACTTCACAGTTTGCTTTGCACTGACTTGAACTGCATAATGAAGTGGAGTGGTGCCATTCTATTTAAAGAAAAATATTTTACAACTCATGCTTCAATGTTTCTATTTTACGAAAGTTGATCCGTCTATAATGTAACTAAAAGCATATTCTTACTTGATCTTTTAAAGCAAAGTAAAGTAAAGTAAAGTAAAGAAAATGATACAGGATTTATGAAATCATACGCATAGCATGCATTTGCATTTACTAGAGCTTACTGAGATTTTTATCTCATAGATGTCTGTATGGTGTAGGTGACATTGAGCCAGGTGAGGACGACGTTCCTCCTCCTGACGTATGATGCAGTTGACGAAGAATGGCCCGTGGGAGTGTGCTGAGCAGTCGGTGCGTTTTGACCCGTGGGGAAGTGTGTGTAAGTATTTTGGGGAATTTAAAGGATAATACGAATGTATAGATGAATATATTAGGATGCTTGGATCTGGCTAGATGTTAGGTTTATATTCTGATGTTCGAAACCCGTTTTATAAAACGTTTTGTTGAAGTTTAAATTTAAACGTTATGAAATGCTTTGAAACATTATAGGTTTGGTACGGATATACTCGATTTTTGGAGCTATCCATGCAGTTGGATTTCGCAAAGTCCGCTGTAAGATGGATGAATTTAGGATACGTTTTGATTAAGTTAAGTTATAAGTGCATTGTGTTTATGGATGAGTGTTTATGGATGAAGGAATGTGTATAATTTATGAAGTGTTTGCTCTCTGGAATCGGATTCCAGGGACCTTGAAAGTTTGAAGTGTTTCGAGAGAGCATTTGTGTTAAAAGAGAGGAGAAGAAAGAGGAGGAAGGGTGGAGCGATCGGGCGCTGCATTTGCAGCGACTGATCGCTGCGAATTGCAGCGATCGTGCGCTGCAACATGCAGCGAATGGTCGCTGCTCTCCCTCCTCGGCCACTTGACAGTTTTGCCCTCCTAGTTATTTTAATTGTTTTATAGTTTTTAATTGTTTTATTTAATTAGTTTCATGTTTGTTTTAAAAGATTTAAAAGCTAGATTTCAATTCCGATTTCGATTTCGATTTCGATTTCGGTTTAGGTTCCGCTTAGAGTTTATTTAAAGTATAGAGATAAAAAAAAATAAACTAAAAATAGTACGGGTAAATCGGGTACAGTTTTAGGGACGTTACACCTTTTCATAGAACATGACCAATTATTGCTTCTGTTTTGCCGATAATTGCCTTATGAAGAGCTGTACGACCATCCTGATTAGCCAAACTACTAAAACATATTAGTCCATGTAAGAGCAACCAACTAATATGAAATGAGGTAGTTTTAGAGCACCCAACCTAATCGACTGAATCAATACTAAATCCATTTTCAAGTAGTTTATCCATGAACGTTATCTGCCCTGATAAAGCAAAAGTATGCAGTTACCTAGGAATGGAAGACACGACAATTAGTCATCCATAAACATCATCACTCACAATAATTTCAACAAATTTCATAAAGAAAAAAATCTGCTTCCTGTAAATTCAAGTTAAACTAGGAGATAAGGAGGAATGATACTTTTTATTTTCTAAACATATCATCAAGATTATTTATATGAAGATATAACAACTTATTGACGTTTTAATCACTTACAGTTGCCAGTGTTTCCAAGTTGGGATTCGCATTCTGTCGTAAAATTTCCAGTTCTGTCTGGTTCCAAAAGTTGTTCTACCTCTGGGATCATTAACAGTCCTTTGAATTTTAGAATGTTCAGAGAAATCATAAGCATAGAGATAAACAACACTTATCATGGCGAAAAAAAATTCAATGAAAGAACGATTTAGCAAAAGGTTTAAGAAAAGAATTTTATCGAATTTCAAGATATTTGACTATAAAAGTAAACAGTGTTTAAAGAAAATAGTCCAATCACAAGAATTATGCATATAGCACAATCCCATCCTCTATCACAATTGCTTTAAGTAGCCATTAGCCTAAGATAGAATAGATGGTTTTGTCTCTAAATAAAAATTTTGATCATTGGAATTTAACAAAATACTCTCGACCAAATTCCCGTGTATATGCTGCCTGTACATCATATTTCATATACGTTCCCCACAAACACATTCATAATTCTGATCCATGCAATATTTGACGCAAAGACAAAGCAACCTACTCCACAATTTTTGATCATTGGGATACATTACCTTTTATAAGGTCCTTCTCGTAATTATTCACTGTGAGTTGGTCAACAAAGGATGTACATGGAGAATCTCTTTCTTCCTCCCAGTCAATTTCGAAATCTAAGTCATTTTCCTCTTCATCTTCTTCATCAAATTCACTACCATTACCATCGTTAGGATCTTCCCAAGTTCCCACCTGCCCGTGTAAATCAGAACTCCTGGCTCTTGACGAAGTCTTAGTGACAGTTTTTCAGACCACAATTATGTAAAGCTACAGCTTTAATCATACGGGCTCAACATTTAGGCATTGGAGAGGGAGAAGTGGAGAAAGAACAAAATCGAGGCAGGAAAGTTGAAGCCATAGTAGATGAAACCGATGAAAGCATTGTGCAACAACTGTTAACAGTGAACATAATACCGTTAGTAAATGAAAAAAAACACAGCAGTCAGGCATGAGGACAAACAGAAACATGCGCAAATCAACAATACCAGAGGAGAGCTAAGAACTTAGCAATTAGCATAACAAAGTCTCATAATATAATATATGCATCAAAGGTTGAAAGTTAAAATCACATATCTGTAACAACGAAAAGAAATAAAGTTCATCCAAACTAGCAACTATTGAAGGTCCCAAAAAATTTGCACCATCTCGTCAGACTGAAGAAATAGCTCTGAACTCGTCCGGTCGTGCACAGGCTTGGAAAAAACAAATAGAGACTCAGACGAAATCAACTTAGGGAGTAAAATCGCACCTCTGAACGACCGAATCTGCAGCACCCAGCTGGGACGGCTATCAACTCTGGAATCTAGTAACTCGTCAACTCAATCCTGCGTTAAATGTCGTGCGCTCGTCTTCTTCGCGCAACCGATGGTGAATCGCGATTCCGACATGAAATTATCTCTGAGAAAACACGGAAAGAAAATAGGAAAAACAAGAGGTAGATGGTGACCAAGAGGAAGATGGTGATGGGTGAATCACATATTTTATTTTTAATATTCGTTAGTGCACAACATTTCACAATATCTCAGTTTGGAGATAGTTTATTATCTGAATCTGATATTTGAAATCGAGCAAATTATGTTCAAGGCTCTGCTCTCTCAGGGGGTTCGTGGGGAAACTTGGTGGAGAAAAGTTAATGGCTTGAAGTGTGAATTTGACAGCTGCAAAGGCAACAAGTGAAGCATCGAATGAGAAATTACGGGATGTGAAAGAGAAAGATGATAAATTACATTGCATCTGATTGCTCCGATTTCAGTCAAATCGGTAAGAATAGAGAGTAACATCCGAGATTGGACATTACATTACATACTAGCACTCGGGCATCTCCTGGGCAGTCTTAAATATGAAAGAAGAGATGAACATCCGAGATTGGATGAGTTATCTGTTGAATCTGAATTCAGGCTATAGCATATGTTGAGCTACAAATCATCCTATACAAGTTATTGCTAATTGATGCATTGGCCAACACTTTTTATGATCGAATTTAACTATGAACATTGATGGCTCTGATGAGTCTGCTTATCTACTTAGCTCATCCTAATTTTTGAATCAATTGTTAACGAGTTTTCGAGGTCAGATTATGCTCAATTTCAACATTTTAAATTGATTTATATGTTGTTGCATGACCATGATTGTTGAACATTATTTGTTGAAAATTATGGCAATGTCCTAACTTCTTATGTGTGACATCTAAAACTCAAGTCCAAACATAATTTCTGAATTTGGAATTCAGCATCTTCTTAAAGTAGCAAGAAAAGAGTTTAAATGATACGATTCATTCGTATCGACAAGAGAGTTCAACCATAATGCACACGCTAACGACCTTTTCAAAGCTTGAAATATTCTAATGTTATTGCTAATTGAGGAAAAATCGATCATAAAAAGTTGAAAGATGCAGAGCCCAACTGTAAAGATCATAAAAAGTTACGGCCAACCCATCAAGAACGGATCACTCAGCCAAGGCTGAGAGATGGCCCAACCCATCAGTTAAGATTAGCCCAGACGAGGAGTCATTCTGTAATGCCCGACCCATCAACCATGCACAACCTAATATCTACAGCCCATAACTCTAAAGCCTTACCCCAGATAGAGAAGCGAGCTACAACCCAATAAAAAGTGACCGCGAAGAAGCCCAATAAAAAAGAAGTCAGCTCAGCCCATACAGTAGTCAGCTAGTAAAGCTCGACTCATCACACATGCCCATAGTAGCAAAGCCTGCCAATTGAAGTGAATCTCACCCCAATCCAAACTAGGCAGATGCCAGCTCATTTGAGAAAAGCCCTTTCGATTGAAGAAGCCTAGCCAGAGTTGATGCCTCCAGCCCAGTCTGAGACTCATTGCTTATCCGACGAAATGCTGAGTCCCGTTAAAGAGGAGCCCTGCCCAAAATAGTGAAGCCCAGACGAAAGCCCATAGACGAAGCGTTTAACCCAGCCAAGAGAAGCCCATAGATGAAAAGCCCATCTCACTGAAATGATGTCCAGCTCAATAATAGGAGCGCAGCCTTACTCGGGAGACACCCTGCCCATTGAAGAAGGCCTGGCCCGAGATTAATTGTTCAGGCCCATCACTACATCAAGAGCCCAACCCAATGGGAAAGGAAGATGGGCCCAGCACAAGAATAAGCATCAGCTAAGCAAACGAGAGGAAGATCCCAGCCTAAACCTAGACAAAGAGGAAAAGCCCAGTCTATCTAAGTGAAGCCCATCCAAAGCGCAACCTAATGAGATAGAAGCTAGCTCATCGAAGAAAACCCAGCCCTGTCCTTTGAAGAAAAGCTCATCCCCAATGAAGCATTGCCCAACCCAATCGAAGAGGTACATATGTTTATCAAAGTGTAGCCCATAAGAGTAAAAACTAGACGAGCCTAGAGAAGTCAGCTCAAGCGAGTCTGGACAAAGATAGCCCGAAGGCCCAGTTCGTATAGAATGCGAGATGCACAACCTATGACTGTAAAGGTCATAAAAGTTCACATAAGGACCCCAACCCACATAGGGAGCCGGAGCACATATAAAGGTCCATTAAAAGTTGCCCAGCCCAGATTGAGATACACAGGCACAACTGCAGAGCTCATACGAAGGGGCCAGCTCAGACGTCAAGAGTCCAAGCTCAAAATCTGGGTGAGAGAGGTGGTCCATCAAAGAGTTGCCTCCCCATTGCACTTCTTCGTCCAATTTCAAAATGTTTGCACTGTTTTTAAGATTAGGCTGTTTGAGATTTTATGGACGTTCAAAGAGGCAAATCCAATGCCCCATCCGTACTTCAACGATGCCGCATAATAGATGAGCTGCGAGCTGGGAATCCCGTCAATGGCGAACTGTCCTGGTCCTGGTGATGTCTCTTCCTCTTCTTCGACTCCAAGGGTGCCTATTAAATAAATCTTTCTCGCTCCATGCTTTTTGGATGTTGAAAGATCAGGTTTTTTAATTTTGTATCTGAATCACACCGTCCCTGTGCCATCCTCTATGTTCACTTCATAAATATTAAGATCTCTTGCATAGGGCTCTTTTACTTTCTTAAACTCCGAGGGTACCTTTGAAATCAATTTACCTTTTCTAAGATTTATATATTTAGCATGGTGTCAAAATATGAGCGTGTGTGAAGCCAATTAAATTTTGCAACCAAAGTGGCTGGCCCGACCCGTTTCTTCCGTCGTCCCCTCACTTTTTGTAGTTTAACCTTCACCCATTTGAGTACCTATGCAGAAATCTGTGCTTCCACTTGATCCAAAGTCTGGACAGTTATCACCAAAATTAGCCTTCATCCGACGGTCTTCGTTTCTTAATGCTTGTGTTTTGAACTAATCCACTAGAAATCTCAGAACAAATATGGGTTTGCTGGTATAGGTCTCCCTTTAGAGTGATGGGCATTTACTAAACAGGAGCCATTCCCCTGTGAATGAGCAGAAATATTACTCCATTCCTAGGCCTCTGTTCCACAAGAATCTTCTCACCAAGATTAACCTTTTCTTCTGTCTCTTGCGAGCTTTATGATTCTGAAACCAATAAAACACATTTTTGGCTGCGATCATACCGTAATGTTTGAGGTGAGTGGTGATTCTCCTAATCAGGTCAGCACTGGGAGACCTAACGGCATAGTTGTAGTAAAGCTCCTTCAAAATTTGTATCAGGTCAGTGGTGGGTGTCCATTGAGTAATGCTTTTTCTACACAAAAAGCTTCCATTTCCGCTGCCACCATCTTCGTTTGGCTGTTGTTAGTGTTGTTGATCTTCCATGGATCAGACCAAGATGAATTTGGGGGAAGACTGAAGAGAGAGGACGGGCAGATGGAGGGAATGAAGAGATGGGGAATTAGAAGGATATCTGGGATAGAAGAAGGGAAGAAGAGAGAGAGAGAGAGAGAGGCTCAGAAAAGGCAAAGGGACAAGTGGGAGGTTAGAAAGAGAGAGGATCAGAGGAATTACTTGGCGAAAAGGGAAAATGATTAGACAGAAAAAGGAGGAGAGAGGGAGAGATGGAAGTGATAAATTGGATGGGAAATGAAAGAAAGAAACGAGTTTGAACGAATAAAAGGTGGTGGGGTGGGCAGAATCGACCCGGAACCGTAAAATCGGATTAAACTGGTGGTTTGGGTTGATTTTTGGTCAGTTCTACCTTCTATGGAACCGATTCTGGTTCTATGGATTGGAGAATCAGGAACCATGGTTCGGTTTTTGGTTTCCCGTGTCGGGACCAGAAATTCCTACTGGAGAACCGACCTATGGGTCGGCCCGGTGGGTTATCCGACCCATGGGTCGGATAATTTTTTTTTTTTTTAAAAAACCAAACCAAACCGTCGCGAGTACCACTCTTTCTTCACCTCATTCTCCTGCTCTTGAAATCTTTGTATCCCGCCGATCATCTCCTCCAAAACTCTCATCGGAATTCCATGATTCACCACCTGAAAGAAGCCCCAAGTTTCGCAAGCTTCCCGAATCTGATCAGCGACTTCCGACCCTTTTAAGTCAATTATTGGGATGCTCAATTCGGTCTGGTCTGGCGCAACCTTACCCTAGACCTTCGTGGGTTGATCTTGTCGGAATATCCTCGGCACTTTGGTCTGTCCAAAATCAACCAGCCCTTTTACTCTTGCTTTTGTTTCATCTAAAGCCTTCAATTCGCTCTTCCTATCGTCAATCTCCAACATAAAGGCTACGATTGAAGATGGGTGGAGAGAAAAAAAGCTGACTTTTTTATGTTAAAAAGTCAGACTTTTTGTTTTATTTTTAAATTTAAAAAAAAAAATTAAATGCATGGTAGGGGATCGGTACCGAATTGGAACCGGAACCGACCAAAAATTCGGTCCGGTTCCAGTTCGATACCGGTTCCGCTAGGAACCGATTCCGATTTCAAAAAATAAATTCCCGAAACCAACGGTTCGGTCCGGTTCCAGGCCAAAATCGGCCCAGACCGGACTGTGCCCAGCCCTAAATGGTGGAACAAAATGATGTGGTTTAGTGTTCATTAGTTTAAATGTTCATATAATTTATACATTACCCCTATTAATTCTATCTAATTTAGTACATAATCGGAGAAACGTAGACAATAGAGCAATCTAGATCGAAAATAAAATTTGAGTCTTCTAAAAAAATACGAGAGACTGATTCTTACAACACGTGACTCGTATCTTATGTTTCCTACGCACATTATGAATTGCTGTATAAAAATACTAAAAACCAATAGAACGAGCACGTGAATATCTAATCTTCCAGACCCATAAAACTCAACATTCTTAGAAGAATTTGCAAAGAAATGAATCAAAAATGGTGTAAGAATTGAAATGGCTATTACATTTAGAGGTTAGGGATGTGCCTTAATTATAATTTTAGTAATTAAAATTTAGGTTACACAAGGGTGATGTGGCGCTTACCAAAAACTCAAAGGGTAAATCTAGTCATAAAGAGAAAAACATAAGGGCAAAAATGGAATAATAGTATGCAGGTTGTTGGAATTCTTTTAGGCTACTAGCACGCAACCCAACAAATAAATGGAAAATCATTAAATGAAGCAGCGTCACTCTCTCTCTCTCTCTCTCTCTCTCTCTCTCTCCGTAAGAGACTGTCACTTTTCCGGTGACCAATTATGTTTGTATCCGATGGAAACCCCGTCATCAGCAAGAAGAGTTACCAGATCTCAGGCTATTGCGGCTCTGAATAACAACAACGTCTCCAGTCAGTTTCTTCTTCTTCTTCATGGACTCTCAAAGAATTCTTTATTTATTAGATTGATTGGGTTTTCTTGTTTTGATCTGTTTCTTTTTCAGAGAAATTCGAATGCTCTGAATATTTGTTGTGTAATCGCAATACACAACTAAAAGAATGAACGCTCTCGTAAAATCTTAGAAAAAGTATTCGTCATTCATTCTTCCCAAAACAGAAAATAGTACGAACAAATCTAAAAAACGACGGAAATGAAATTACAGACAATATTCTTCACCCACTGCCCTCCTCTCTTTCTTCCCTTTATGCTTCTTCATTTCTAACGGCTTTAGATTCCCTCCAGCTTCCCCACTTGGGCTGACCCTTTATCAATCGGTTGCTTCTTCTCTTCTTAATGGCCCAGCTCTTAAGCCCTGATCCATTCTCCACATGACAGGCACCCCCCTCAAGAGAACCTTGTCCCCAAGGTTGAAAATATGGATATTGTGTCCTGATAAGATCAGAATCTGCCCAGGAGGCCTCCTCTGTAGTTTGACCATCCCACTAAATTAGCCATTGTGTCACTGGAAGATTTCCTTTTTTAACCACCCTTGTCTGAAGCACAGAAGAAGGGAAAATAGAAGTGTTGTTGGATAAAAACTCTGGAGGCAGGTCTGGAATGACTATAGCCTTGTCGCCAATGACCTTCTTAAGTAAGGACACATGGAAAACTGGGTGGATACGGGCGTCTTCCGGTAAAGCTAGACGATATGCAACTTTGCCGATGAGCTCTAAAATCTCATAAGGCCCAAAATATCGAGGTGCTAACTTTGGAATTGTGCGTTTGGCAATAGAATTCTGTTTGTAGGGGTGTAACTTCAAAAATACTCAATCACCAACTGCAAAAATCCGTTCAGTCCGATTGTGATCTGCATATAATTTCATCCTATTTTGAGCCTGGGCAATATTGTCCTTGAGTAAATTGTCCATTTGGCGCCTCTTGTGAAGCAAAAAGTCAGCTTGCAAAGATTTTGTTGGCTGAACAGGACCCGATGCCAACCTAGGTGGGGAGATTCCGTATAATGCTTCAAAAGGAGTCATCTTGATAGCGGATTGAAATGTGGTATTATACCACCATTCTGCTAGAGGTAGCCATTGACGCCACGTGGACGGTTTATGAAAAATTATGCATCGCAAATACATCTCGAGGCATTGGTTAACCCTTTCCGTTTACCCGTCAGTTTCCGGATGGTAAGCCGAAGAGAATTTTAACTCAGTTCCCATAGAAGTGAATAAAGAACGCCAAAATTGAGATAAGAAGATCGGATCCCTATCAGATACTGTGGATACAGGCAATCCATGCAGTTTATAGATATTATCCAAAAATACGTTAGCTACCTAAATGGCCGAGAAAGGATGTTTGAGTGCCAAGAAGTGAGCATATTTTGTGAAACGGTCTACCACCACCAAGACGCAATTGGATTGAAGGGAGCTAGGTAAACCTTCAATAAAATCCATAGATATGTGAATCCATGGGTGCTGAGGAATTGGCAGGGGCTGAAGTAGTCCTAGGTAAGGTACATGTTCGTGTTTACATCTCTGGCAAGTATCACAACTGCTAACGAATTGCTGAACATCCTTACCAAGCCCTAGCCACCAGAAGGTTGATTTAAGTCGATGGAGAGTGGCTTGTATCCCCGAATGTCCCCCTTCGGCTGACTCATGGACATTTCGTAGGACTTTGGTTCGGATGTCGTTTCCTTTCCCGAGTACTAGCTTATTATGAAAACGAAGCAATCCGTCTATTAAAGAGAACTCAAGTAAGCGGGAAGAATCAAGCAACTTTTGAGCCATTATGTCGTTGGCCCAGGCATCTCCCTCATAACTAGATACTACTCCTGCTGTCCAAATTGGTGAGAGTATAGATATAGCCTGGCAGTGTAACATCTCGAGGGAGGAATTCTCGGGCCGGCGAGATAATGCATCAGCCACTAGGTTGTGGCTGCCTTGTTTATATTCGATTTCATAGTGCAACCCGAGCAGCTTAGTCAGCCACTTCTGTTGCAAGGGAGTGGTGATCCGCTGCTCTAACAGATATTTTAGGGAAATGTGATCGGTTTGAACTATGAACTTGTTACCTTCGAGATAGTGGCACCACAGTTGAATAGCTGACACTAATGCCAAAAGCTCATTCTCATAAATAGACATACCCATGTTTTTGGTGTTGAACGGTTTGCTCATAAACGCAATTTCTCTCTGATTCTGCATTAAAACGGTGCCCATACCTCCCAAACAAGGATCAGTCTGAATAACAAATGGCTGAGAGAAATCCGGAAGAATTAAGATCGGCGGGCTACTCATTGCAAGTTTCAAAGCCAGGAAAGCATTGTCGGCCTCTGCATTCCAAGAAAAAGAATTCTTCTTGAGCTGAGAGGTAAGAGGACGTGCTCTTGTTCCATAGTTACAGATGAACTTGCGATAGTACCCGGTGAGGCCTAAAAATCCTCGAAGTTGCTTGACTCTTGGTGGGGTCAGCTTGTGAAACACCCGGCATTTTTACCACGTAATAATCTGTTGAATTATTGTATGGATATAAATTGCCATAAATACAGTCACTATTTTATTGGAAATTATTGGGACGTTTAGTGAGGGAAAAACCAAACTAATGTCTAACTAATCAAAACAAACCAATTTGGTTGAGAACCAAGGGAAGGACAAAATAGGCAAACAATTAAGGTGGTTGGGAGGAAGCAAGTGGATGACTGACACTTGGCAACTTGTTGAAGAAGACAAGCCTTCTTCCTTTCTTCTTCTATTCTCTTCACTCCTACGTGAAGCACATCTTTGTCTCCCTCTCGGCCAGGCGACGAAATCCATCGAAGCACCGTTGATCTCCTTGGTTTTTCTTCTGTTTCCTGCCTAGGGTAAACACCTACTTATGTCAATATGTTTAGACAAGTTAAAAATGTGAGTTTTTGCTGAAGTTTCGGGTTATGAAACTTTGGAGAAAACTCACTGTCATTGCATGAAAACATATTTGTTTGTTTTCTAAAGATCTGAATGGTGTTAGGAACATATCCTACAAGTTATTAGTTAGCATTTGCAGGTTGTTTATTTCCTTTACGTGCATGTTGCAGATCAGTGCATAACCGAGACGTTCAAGACTTGCAACCCTACAGCAACAGGTAAGTTCATACCCGTAGGTTGGCCCTTAAGGCCCTACATCACGGAGACTCTAGGTTTACTTCTGTCGGGAGGTTCCGGGTAGAGAAAGTTAGAGTTAAGTTCTGAGTTATCTGTGTCTCTCATTATGTTCTGTTGTATTATTCTGTTGTCTGCTGTTTTATGCTCATGCACTGTAATAGTTCATGCATACACGATTTTTCCAAAAGTTCATGCAAAACTGTTTTCTGTGCGATGTTTGAAGTTAAGAAAGATAAAATATGACTGTAATGTATTGGTTAAGTGCGGGACGGGGACTGGCCTACTGTTTCTGTTTCTGTTCTGTATCTGTTCTGTAAATCTGTTGTGTCTATCGTGCACTTGCCAGCTCCCCTATAAGCCCCTCTTATACCCCTCTAACAGATAAAAACGATGTTCTGTGATGTCACTGTTTTATGAAAGTTCATGCATAGCATTTGCATCACTACATGTTCATTATGTTCTTACTGAGTTTTAGACTCATAGGTGAACTCCCTGATGTAGGTACTGAACCCGTGGATGAGGAGTTTGTGCCTCAGTCTGGTGAATAAGTAGTTGGTGGCTCGAACTTGCGCGAGGTTGGTTGCTGCAGCCAGACATGTTTCTGTTCATAGGTTTAAGTTTTTGAAAGTGAAATTTTATGTCTGTGAATTCTACTTAAATTCTAGTGATTTGGTTTTAAAAACTCTGTTAGGAATTCTGGAAATGTATGTCAAGTTCTGTTTAAATTCTGAGATTTTAAAATAATGCATAAACTCTGTATGAGTGTATTCTGAAATAGTTTTTAAAACATTTGAAGTATAGGTTCAGTTCTGTATTGCTGTTTAAAACCTCTGTATTTGACAGTTGAATTCATGTTCTGAAGTATTCTGGAATTGTTTAGAATATTTTCTGTTGGTCTGTGCATGGATGGTTTCTGGTTTTAGAGTTGTCCATGCAGCTTGATTTTCTTAAGTTACTGTCGTGTTTTCAGACATGTTCAAAATCATGTGTTTTGAATCGGTTTTGAGGTTTAAAACTATGTCTTCCGATTGCATCCTCCGTTGCTTTAAAATCACATCTACCGTTGTTGTTTGTAGTTCACATCCACCGAACACTGTTCACTTTTGTCTTATTACATCCACCAGTGAACTCAATTCTGTTTGTAGTTCACATCCACCGATCACTGTTCACTTTTGTCTTATTATATCCACCGGTGAACTCAATTCTGTTTGTAGTTCACATCCACCGATCACTGTTCACTTTTGTCTTATTACATCTACCAGTGAACTCAATTCTGTTTGTAGTTCACATCCACCGATCACTGTTCACTTCTGTCTTATTACATTCACCGATCACTGTTCACTTTTGTCTCATTACATCCACCGATCTCTGTTCACTTTTGTTTTATTAATCCACCGGTGAACTCAATTCTGTTTGTAGTTCACATCCACCGATCACTGTTCACTTCTGTCTTATTACATCCACCGATCACTGTTTACTTCTGTCTTATTACATCCACCGATCATTGTTCACTTCTGTCTTATTACATCCACCGATCACTGTTCACTTCTGTCTTATTATATCCACCGGTTACTGTTCACTTTCATTTTATTCACATTATCCACTGTTTACATCTTCCCCTGCTACCTTTAAAACAACATCTTCCGCCCGGTTTATTTACTCCTGTTTTCATCTCTTCCTACTTTTCTTCTGTCATCCATTTTGCATTCCGATTCTGTTTACTGTTTCCCATTTTACTTTCAAACGCAGCGAATGTCTTCTTCCTCTAAAAAACTTTTAAGTGTTTGTTTTAAAAGTCCAGTCTGTTCCGTTTGTTTTAAAATATATGTCTTCCAGCCTTCACTCCCAGAGAAGGTTTATACTCCCTGTTAAGGTTTTAAAGGTACAAATGTTTAAAAAAAAAAGTCCCTGTTTTGAAATGTCCTGGAGTGATGGCTCCTCGTCCCCGATCGGGTCGGGGGTCGTCACAACTTGAACGCCCTCTCTGGATATAATGTGGCCAAGATATTCAACTTGTGGCTGGGCGAAAGAGCATTTTGAACGTTTAACTACCAATTTATGCTGCCGTAAAATGTGTAACACCTCCTGTAAGTGATCACAATGGGAGTCAAGCGAGGGACTATAGACCAGAATGTCGTCGAAAAACACCAAGATGAATTTCCGAAGCTGAACCCGAAAAACGTTGTTCATAAGAGACTGAAAAGTGGCAGGCGCGTTCATAAGACCGAACAACATCACTTTGAATTCATACAATTCGTGGTGTGTTTTGAAGGCGTTTTTGTGGCGATCCTCTGCCCGAACTCGGATCTGGTGGAAACCGGCTCGCCAATCCAGTTTCGAGAAGAAGGTGGAACCGTGCAGCTCATCTAGCAGCTCATCAATAATAGGCATCAGAAACTTATCTTTGACTGTTAAGGCATTGAGCTGGCGATAATCCACGCAAAAACGCCATTGGCCATCTTTCTTCTTGATTAACAACACTGGTGACGCAAAAGCACTCTTGCTCGGAGCGATAATCCCTTCTTCGAGCATTTCGCAAACCAGCCGTTCAATTTCGGCCTTCTGGGAATAGGGGCAGTGATAAGGAAGTATCCGGAAAGGTTTGGCCTCGGGGTGGAGGAGAATAGCGTGGTCGTGGTCCCTCACCAGGGGAAGGCCCGACGGAGCTGCGAATACATCGGAGAAATCCTGCATAATTGCTTGAACTGGTTCGGGTATAATCTCTGCTGTCAGTGCTGGAGGGGAGTCGATGTAAGCAACAAATCCCAAAGAATTGCTGTTAAAACAGGAAGCCAAACACTTGGAGTGGGCCTCTACAAGTTTCTCCTTGGGCTTGGCATAAGGTAAGTGGACTTGTTCTCCGTGGTGGTAAATGGTGATCTGGAACTTTGGTGGATCAAAGGTAACCGGGCTGTGGGCCGTTATCCAGTCAATGCCCAAAAGGATATCGCTGCCACCGAATTGAAGAGTCCTTAGTGGAAACGTAAACAAGAAGCTCCCCATTCTCCAAGTCACTGGTTCAGACAATGCAGCGCTGAACAGTTTTGCGTCGTTGGCGACCGTGACTGGAACGCGGGGTCCCTCTGCGAAACGGAAATGGAGGTGCTCGGCAAGCTTGTCGTTGATGAAACTAGTGGTGCTCCCGCTGTCGATGAGGATCGAAATGGAATGTTGCCCGATGGTTCCCGATATGCACACCACCGATTGGGTCGTTTGACCTGCAAGAGCGTATAAGGAAACTTCCATCGGGTTATCCGGGTTGTGGTCACTCTGTTCCGAGCCCGGTACCGGTATTTCAAGCTTCTTAGGTGTGGCCTCGCTTGGGTCGCCGTCGTCACTGGAATCAACCACCATTAAATTGAGCTGGCGGTTCTTACAAGTATGGCCCGCAAAGTATTTTTCGTCACACTTGAAACAAAGACCCAACTTCCTCTTAAGTTGCAGGTTAGCTTGGGGCACCCGGTGAAACTGGGTGGGAGGTTTGGCGATCTCACGCACTGGGTCACTACCTGGCTTAGGAACGGATTGTGGTCTGGGCGACTCTGCCCAACGCTGGTTCGAGCCGAACCGGATCAGCTTTGTTGCCTTAAGAGCCGCCTCTTGGAGGACAGCTGGTTAGTTCCAGATTGTCGGGGTGAGAAAGCTTAACCATTGCTCGCACCTCCTCTTTCAAACCACTCAAAAAACTCGAGACCCAAAAGAACTCCGGCATTGCCGGCAACTGAGGTTGTGGCTGGGCTTTCAACTCTTCAAAATGTTCCAAGTATTCTAACATGGAACCAGTCTGCCGTAACTTGCATAAAGCTTCTATGGTGCCCTCCCCTGGGTTAGATGAAAAACATTTACAGAGGGTGGCTGAAAACTGGCACCAAGTGATCGCTCCTCTGGTTGCTGCCCATCCATGGAACCAAACATCGGCTTTATCACGCAAAAATAATTCGGCCAACTCCAGCTTTTGATTCTCGCCCACCTGATGTAAGTCGAAAAATCTATCGGCCTTCCTCAGCCACTCCGAAGGATTCTCCCTTGTAAAACTGTGCAGCTCCAACTTTGGATAACGAAGGCCCTAGAGGTGGTTTGTGAGCTCCTGTTCTCCGAGAGGTGGCGAGTATGGTGGCAACCGAGGTGACGAGTTCACCCGGATTTCAGACAGTCTTGGCTGTAAGTGGGGAGGGATAACTGTGTTAGATCCCGGAGGTGGAAACGGGTCGCTCCACATGAGTCTTTTAAGCCGGGATTCTGTTTGTCGGAGGAAACTCGGCCCTGCTTCAGATGCAATGAACAACCTGCTGGTATTACCCGGCGTCTGTGGCTTCCAATGGAGGTCGGTTCCTTGCGGTGGCATCGAGTTATTGTTCGTCTGAGAGAGAGAGAGCTTCACCAACTGGGATAAAACCGCCTCGTGCTTGCCCTCCGAAGCTTCCACAAAGGACTGAAGCATTCCCTCCAGTCGGTCCTGCTGGGTTTGTAGGCTCTGGAAACTTTGGCCGGCGGTGGCCACCTGTGCTGTGATGTCGGCCATGGCCGTCTGTAAGCTTTGAACCACGTTGGTAAGTTTCTGCAAGTTTTCTTCATTCGTCTTGGTTCTCGTTTCTGCCATTCTCTTCTTCTCGATCGTTGCTGCTCTGATACCAATTGTTGTGTAATCGCAATACACAACTAAAAGAATGAACGCTCTCGTAAAATCTTAGAAAAAGTATTCGTCATTCATTCTTCCCAAAACAGAAAATAGTACGAACAAATCTAAAAACGACGGAAATGAAATTACAGACAATATTCTTCACTCATTGCCCTCCTCTCTTTCTTCCCTTTATGCTTCTTCATTTCTAACGGCTTTAGGTTCCCTCCAGCTTCCCCACTTGGGCTGAGCCTTTATCAATCAGTTGTTTCTTCTCTTCTTAATGGCTCAGCTCTTAAGCCCTGATCCAATGTCCACATGACAATATTCTCTTTCACAATCGCATCGGAGAAATCCGAAACAGCAAGATTTGTCGAAAAACAAACAGCAAGATTGGTCTGTGCTTATCGATATAACAAACTATTCCCCCATTGTTGGGCTGGCCGTGGGAACCTTGAAGACTCCATTATCATCCATGTCTAAGCAGAGGAGAATCAGAGCCAATAAAACTCCAGGGTCAGGGGAAGCCTTACTTAGGGGTCAGGTGAAGACCCTCTTGCAAAAGGTTGAAGAAGAGGCCAAATTTTCGAAACTTTCGTTAGAAAGCCGGCCTTTTCTTCATCTTCGTCCTGTCATCAATTCTCCAATTGGACTTCTGGCTCCGACGCCCCAAATCTGGATTCTTCCTCATGTCAGTCCTTCTGAGATTGTCGAAGAGAAATTGATTTCCCAGGCAATAAGCAAATCTTTACAATTATAAATGTTGAAATTTACTTCGTTCTGTCTTTGATTATTCAAAGAATATGTCTAGTTGCAGGAGAGTGGCGAAAGTTTCTATGCTGAGGATCAAGAAATTATTGAATCTGACAAAAGCCTAATGACAATCCTGGATTTTTCTGAAAATACAGAGAGCGTTGATGAATCATCAGTTTGCCCTTCTGGGTTGACCTATGAAGGAGGAGAAGGGGAGAATGAAAGCACAGAAAAGCAATCCACCATAGATGACGATAATTCCTCCATCTGGTCCATTCAAGTCAATGCAAGTACCCATGAAGAAGACGATGACGAAGAAGAGGACATGAACGAACAGGGGGAGGAATCCGACGAAAATGAAGAAGAGGAGGAGGAGGATGGGAACGAGTTGTTGCTTGAGGAATTATGCAGAGGAATGACTAGAATCAGTGTGAATGAGAAGGGAATCTCTGCCATGTTCGAAGGAAAGCACACGTGGTTTGTATACGACAGTGACGACGAGGTGGTGGAAGAATAAGTGGTTGAAACGGCAGAGGAGGATCTTTCGCCGAGCATTGTGCGGCTGAAAGGCCTGCCGACGCCGGAAGGCAAGCACTTGTGGTTTTCTTTGAGGACGAAGACACTCGTGATTTACTTTTCTGAAATTGTTCTTTTTGATTCTGGTTTTGTGGTTTCTTCCGAGGAAGAATTGGGTTGTGATGAACAATCGTTTTTCATTAGACTCGAGTCTTGTAGGACAAGCGGTTGCACCAAGTTTTGCATGAAAGCTTATTGTGTATGATCTCTTTCTTTGAGAAATGCAATGAACGACCTTGAGTATCTCAACTATATGCAACATTAAGGTTCATAGGATGAGAAAAGGCCATACCCGGAGAAGATGATTTCTTTATGAAAATTCTGGGTGGAAGACTGAGCCAATATTTTGGGGTTCTTTGTTTTGCAGCTCTCCGTACGGATGCAGGAAACGAATGAAAGAGGGAAGTCGATGACGATGAAGCGAAGCTGGTTTGATTTTTGGTAAAATTATGTGATGTGATATAGACCTTAGTTGTGTTCTTAGAAGTGGAGGTGAAGTCAACTTTGTGAGTTATGAAAAGATTGTCTAATTGACGTTAAATAAAGATTGGGAATTTGGGTGCCATGTAAGAGCCCATACGTACGGGAGAGCCCAAGCCCAAAGGTTGCAAGCTGCTTACGTGTCCAAGCCGTTAGAGAAGAGAATCCATAAATGCAGCATGGAAGGAGAGAGTGCGGCGTGATTGAAATTGTCTGAATATTTCCTTTTACTTTATTTTTCGGTTTTCATTTCCGTTAAGCACTTCACTGTAAACGTTCTTGTGAGAGAATGAATGCATGATTTTTTGCCGAACCTAGCTCTCTCACAATAGTGGTATCAGAGCAGCTACGACGGGAGGGATGACTGAAACGAGAGCAGAATCAGACGAAGAGAATCTGCAGGGGCTCACCGACGAGCTCCTAAGATTGCAAAACGCGATGTCCGATTTCAGCACTCAGGTGGCCACCGCCGGCCAAGCTTTTCAAGATCTTCTAAGTACACAGAACCGCTTCAGGCAACAGCAGGAGGAGATGTTATCCATGCTTATGAAATTGGCTCAGTCTCAGTTGATCACTGCCGCGGAGATGGCGCCGATTCTCCAGCAATCGACCGAATCTGGACAGGAGCAGTATGTGGGGACCTATTTTTGGCGACAACAGCAAGCAAGGAGAGACTCATCTCTAGATTACCAGGCAGCTGGAGGTTACCCTAGTAGCAGTTACCCAAGTGGATGTTACAGTAATCAAGCTACCTCAGGAACTTACTCAAATTATGCTCCTCACCAATATGCAAACTACTCGGCCGATTCTTCTGGTGCATATAGCTCTGGTTCTGCGACTGCAACTTCGCAACATTATCAGCAGCAATACCAGCAATGGCCAGATTACTACAGTCAAACAGAAGTCAGCTGTGCACCTGAGACGGAGAAGCTCTCTGTTGCTAACACATTGAATTTAGTGGGCCCAACTTCTGGACTGGCTGGTGGTTATTCAGCACCGAGCAGCCAGCCAACGGCTTCATATCTCCCATCATGGAGACCAGAATCCAGTTCCTCTGGATTGACTCCAGTGCAACTTGGTGTAGTAACTAGTGGTAGTACTGAAGATGCTTTTTGGAAGCCCAGGGCTCCTTATTCTCCAGCGAACCATACTAATATTAAAATCCTCGGATTGGTTTCTCCGATTGTCTCAGCAATGGCGACTGACGGGTTTCACTTTTCCGACGCGGACGAAGAATTCAACTCTCTAGTATTCGAGCAACGTTGCGAGCTTATGGCTGCTCAAACCCAAGAATCCAATCTCGAATTCACCTTCGACCTTCAACCCCAAAAGTCTCATGCTGTTTCTCTGGCTTCTCAACCTTCATATTCCGCTACGAAGGACGAAATTTCGCAGGGAATGCGAAATCACAAGCTGGGTTTTGTGGAGAATGCTTCGATTGAGTCGTTTCAGTCTGTCAATGGCGTCCGGTTTTCTTCTCTCGAACTGGAATCTCTTAACTATGGATGCAATGTGGATAAACCTCAACACTCGGGCGACGTTAGCAAGAACTTCGAAAATCATTTGAAGGCAGAGATTGTGCCTGGAGTTCTCTTTATTGATGAGGTTCACAAGCTTGATATTGAGTGCTTTTCTTTTCATAATCGCGCACTTGAGAAGGAGATGGCTCCAAGCTTAGTTGTTGCATCCAATAGAGGGAATACCGTTATCCGAGGAACAAATTACAAGTCACCTCACGGAATCCTTATAGATCTCCTTGATCGGCTTCTCATAATCTCTACTCAACCTTACACAGAAGACGGAATTCGAAAGATTTTAGACATCAGATCTCTGGAAGAAGATGTGGAAATGTCAGAGGAAGCAAAACAGCTGTTGACCACCCTTGGCATAGAGGCGTCGATAAGGTATGCCATCCAGTTGATTACAGCTGCTGCATTGGAGTGTCAAAAGAGGAAGGGTAAGATTGTGGAAATGGAAGACATTAATCGCGTTTATCACTTGTTCTTAGATGTAAAGAGATCAACCCATTACTTGGTTGAGTGTCAGAGTCAGTACACGTCTAGAGTTATAGATGATGAAGAAAATGATCCTTTTCTGGGGAAGGGTCTACCAGATGAGTATAACAGGGCTGATTGCAGCATTTTGGCTCTGCTCCAATGGTTGAGTTTGATTCTGATCAAGGCAACTTTAGGATCCTCCGGGAAGGAAATTTCTTGTGAAGAACAAATTCCAGAAGGAAAAGTGGATCCCGGGAATCCAGCAGATCTTATTGTAAGTTCTGACGTTTTAATTTTTAAGATTCTGAACTATAAATCGACCAAAAAAAAAAAAAAAAAGCGTCATGGAGGATGCTTGTTGGACGACCCCAAATGTTACTACTGGAAACAAAGAACAGATACAGAGTGTAATTGAAGATGGGTTAGTTCCTCCTTTAGTTAATTTGCTTCTAAATGCTGAGTTTGATCTAAAGAATGAGGCAGCATGGGCACCTTCGATTGCAACATCTGGTGATACTCATGAACAAAATTAAATATTTGGTCGATCAAGGATGTATAAAACTACTATGTGATCTTCTGGTATGCCCGGATCCGAGGATCGTCACAGTCTGTTTGAAGGGGTTAGAGAATTATTTTTAAAGGTTGGGGAAGCTGAGAAGGCTAGAGAATTTGTGAATTTATACGCCCAGTTGATTGATGATGCTGAGGGTTTAGAGAAGGTTGAAAATTTTCAGAGTCATGAGATAACAATGATATTTATGAGAAGGCAGTCAAACTACTAGAAATATACTGGTTGGAGGAGGAAGATCTTTGGGGGAAAATCAACATCCAGATCCATCTGAGGGAATCATTTTCAGCTAGATGATCTTTGGTGTTCTTCATCACGAAGATGGATTCGTTATATACAATACGATTTACCAGGGGAGTAGTTTGGAAGACAGATGAGCAAGCAAAACAGAAAAGCAAAAGGAAGCTGCACTTGATCTTCTACAAAAGCAAAAGTGCGTAATTACGGAAGATATTGTTGCTGAGCGATTCTCCAGATTTTTTTTTATCCTCGAGGACAAGGATATATTAAGGGGGGAAGATTTGTCATGTAAGAGCCCATACGTATGGGAGAGCCCAAGCCCAAAAGTTGCAAGCTGCTTACGTGTCCAAGCCGTTAGAGAAGGGAATCCATAAATGCAGCATGGAAAGAGAGAGTGCGGCGTGATTGAAATTGTCTGAATATTTCCTTTTTACTTTATTTTTCTGTTTTCATTTCCGTTAAGCACTTCACTGTAAACGTTCTTGTGAGAGAATGAATGCATGATTTTCTGCCTAACCTAGCTACTAGCTCTCTCACAACATTGGGAGTGGGGATGGATGGATAATGGCAAAAACTAGAAGAAAAAACAAGTGGATAATAAGTTGGAAAGAGACACCATTGGCACTATATATAACCCACTTTACGATCAAGTTCACACCCGACCCTCCAGTTCTGCTGCTTCGTTGGTGTAATTGGTATCATTCCTCGCTCTTCCTTTTTCCCAAAATCTTTCCCCCTTCTCTTCTTCTTATCAACCCTCTGCCTTTTCTGATCTTTCCCTCTCTTATTTCTATTCTTCTACTCGCACCTATGACTTCGGCCAAGACGGCTCTCGGTCCAGAGCCGCTCCTCTCAAGGACAATGGACTCAACCTCGACGACGGCCTCACTTTCTTCAACTCTGAAAAATTTGATGCTCGCGCCTACGTCCAATCCAGATGTGCTCTTAAGGAGAAGGTTCTTTATTCAAATCTTCCTCAACTGCGGAAATTTCATTGACATTTCTGTTTATGATGTGAATTCACTATCTAATTCTACACCGCGGTAGCAAATTTCTCAATGCTCTTATATGCTGAAAAACCTTCTGATGATGAATCATTTTTGTTTATTTTTTCTCTATTTTGGAGTTTGTAATTGAAATTCTTTATTTGGTTGAAGCAAGACGTTACATTTTCTTTTCACACATCCCTTGCAATTTCAATGTCTGTCCGAAATGAAAGTTTTTTCGATGGTAATTTTTGATATTGTAAGAGTTGAGAGAAGAAGTGCAGTGAGAAAGAAGATATTTCTGTATATTCGCTTAGTCCCATGTGGTTATAACCTATGATATACAGACTACAAGAATAGGGGCTTAGGTATTGTAAGGTGAAATTACTCTAAACTTGGTAAACCGTGTAGCTTTTTAGTTAATAGTTTAAAGGGTAATAACTTGCCTTAAAAGTGCGTCAGGAAGACCAAAGATCTTTCAGACTATCCTTTGGTAGGAAAATTCTTTTGAGAGAAGATTTTCTCTCCTCCTGTAAGTTAGAAAAAGAATTTCTGAGCCAGCTGATATAGGGTCAAGTCCATCAGAAAGTGAAGCAAGGAACCACTTGCTTGACTTATCTTTTATTCATTACGGAGTTAGTGTGGAGTTTCTTAGTGGACAGTGCGAAGTGTTGAGAGGACCTTCAAAGCTTAGTGGGATGTCTCGTTGGAGGATGAAATTAAAACGTGTGATGTAGTTTGAATTGCATATTTAACTGTGTGTGCTATACTAGATCTTCAATTTTCATTTAGGGAAGCATTTGGTCGCAACTAAATGTGATGAGGAAGAGTTAAATATTCTAACAACCTGAGTTACTTGCTCACATAAAATCAGCGAGAGCTACCTTTTGGAGTTTATCTTTTCTGGGTTTTTTATTGTTGTTGTTGTTTATATATATATTGTCCTTCAAATTATTACTACCGTAGTTTTTCTTTTTTCTTTTCTAAAGAAAAGGTAATGGAAAAGTTTCATGTTTTTTATTGCTTTTTTCTGTGTTCTTTGCCTTCATATATGCTATTATGGAAATTAAACTTACAGTTAACTTTAATATGGAGTTGTATATGCTACAAATCGATATAACCTGATGTTTTTTTTAATTTTTTTATCAAAAAAAATCAATTTTTATAGGAGATCAAACATTTGTGCTCATATCTTTTGGACTTAAAGAAAGCTTCGGCAGAAGAAATGCGTAAAAGTGTCTATGCTAATTGTGCTGCCTTATCCGGTGAGTTATATTTTTTTTTTTCTTTTTGACAGTTTCAGCTTCTCTCATTATAGCTCTTGCAATAAATGTTGTATTTCACCTATGGGCTCCTTTCCTTTGATAGCTAAATATCAGTTTTCCTTTATTCTTTTCTCTATCCTATCTCCCTTCTTCTTGATTTTGTGGTTTTTATCAGGCCATGTCTACCTAGAATCATGTCTAATGAAGTTGGTTTAGAAATGAATGATATTAACTAAATGCTGATTTAAAGGAACACTTGATAATAAAGAGAGCTGAACATAGGTTTGCATGACGGCTTAAAAAGTGATAATGGCTTAGACCATCCGACAAAGGTAAAAAATTAAATAACCTGAATATTTCAAACATTCGTATATCAGGTCCATGACATATGATAGGTATTTATCACTAGCTTTCTGCTTTCATCCTTCTTTTTTTAGCTTGAAATGTTAAAGCTTTAGTGCATTAGCCAAAAGTAAGTTTGTTCATCTTGACAACGATTAATGGTAAATTGCAATTTGTCTCTAATGGGATGTACTTTTGGTGCACAGCACATCAAAGGAGATATCAGATCTAGAGGAAGAGCTCTCATCGATTATAAACCTCCTGTCTACACAGGCTGCTTTAATTTATGGTTTAGCGGAAGGTGTTCACATTGATTATATCGTCCTTCGCATCTGAAAATTCTAATAAAAATTGCTTGATAATTCATGAGAATAAAGAACAGTTAGACATGAAGAATTGGTTAGTTGAATTCCCTGATCTTCTGGATGTTCTGTTAGCGGAAAGGAGAGTCGACGAAGCGTTATCTGCACTTGACGAGGGAGAGTGTGTTGCTGATGAAGCAAAACAAAACAAGACCTTAAGTCCTGCTGCAATTATGTCGTTGCAGTCATCTATTGTTGAGCGCAGACAAAAATTAGCTAATCAGCTCGCCGAAGCTGCTTGCCAACCTTCTACTCGTGGTGCTGAACTTCGTTCAGCTATATCAGCTCTCAAAAAACTTGGAGATGGCCCCCGCGCTCGTAGTTTACTTCTTAATGCACATTTGCAAAGATATCAATTCAATATGCAAAGCCTCCATCCATCGAGCACATCATATGGAGGTGGATATACTGCTGCTCTCGCACAGATGGTGGTCTCTACCATTGCTCAGGCGACCAGTGATTCACAATCTATTTTTGGTAAAGAACATGCATATACTTCTGAATTTGTGGTGTGGGCAACACAGCTAACAGAGTCATTTGCACTTCTTGTGAAGAGACATGTGCTTGCTTCATCAGCAGCTGCTAGAGGCTTGAGAGCTGCTGCTGAGTGTGTTCAAATAGCTTTAGGTCATTGTTCATTGTTGGAAGCTCGCGGCCTTACTTTTTGTCCTGTGCTCTTAAAACTCTTCAGGCCTAGCGTAGAGCAGGCAGTAGATGCCAATTTAAAACGAATTAAAGAGAGTACTGCTGCCCTTGCTGCTGCTGATGATTGGACACTGACATATGCCCCAACAAGTACACGCCAATCTGGCAGGTCTTCAGGCATGCATAATACAGCATCTTATCAGCACAAACTGACTGGTAGTGCTCATAGTTTCAATTTGATGGTTCAGGTGAAGCACATCACTCTCTCTGTCTCTCTTCCCCTTGCCCCACGATAGGGATGGCACTTCGTTGTTATCTTGTTTTAATTGCTTTATATGATTTGAATTTGACAGGATTTCTTTGAAGATGTGGGATCTCTATTAAGTATGCAGTTAGGAGGTAAGACATTGGAAGGATTGTTTCAAGTATTTGACTCATATGTCAATTTGCTAATGAAAGCAATACCGGATTCAATGGAGGAGGAAGCAAACTCTGGGCATAAGATAGTTCGGATGGCTGAGTCAAAAACTCAGCAGATAGCGCTGTTGGCAAATGCATCATTATTAGCGGATGATTTACTACCACGAGCGGCCTTGAAACTAATTCCCCTTGATCAAGCTAATTATACTGATCATCATCATCAAAGATCTTCTGATAGGCAAAATCGTCATCCTGAGCAAAGAGAATGGAAGAGGCGCCTAGTGAGTTCAGTCGATAGACTAAAAGATACTTTTTCCGTCACCATGCTCTCTATCTTATTTTTACATAGGATGGTGATAGCCATCTCACTGCAGAGATGTACATAAACATGGACGGAAATGTGGATGAAGTTGAATGGATGCCATCCCTAATATTTCAGGTAATGAGGCCATGATTATCGCACCTTGAAGGGAATAAAAGTGTTGGTGTCTGTTTCTAGTTTCGATCAAAATGTTTTTACTAAGCTAATGCGAGAGTAAGTCTAAGCTAATGGGAGAGTAAAAGTGGGGCTCACCTTTGGGGTTTGGATCCTCTTCTTTGGAAGAAAGCTTCTTCTCCGCCTTGCCATGGGCATTAAAATGCCGACGTTGATAAATTTCAAGAGTGTCTTCAACAAAACTACAATAATCTTTTTTTATTCGCAATAGTAATTCCACGAGATTCAGGATTGATGTTGGAGAGAACTTATCTCAGACATGTTTTAGATATCATGTACTTTGGATATTTTGTGATGCATTTTTATCAAGACCTTATACATTAAATTTCTCTCTCAAATATATACCTGGGAAACGTCAAAATTAAATTCTTAGTTTTGGAACTGGTAATCGTTTATTTTAGTCACCTCCCTCTCTTACTTCATATTTTGTCTGTAAAACGCACTCTCAAATATTTTTAACCTTTGTTGTTTCCATGAATTTTATCTAATCTTTGTGATACTTCTTTGCATATTTTATGTGCCTAAAAGTAGTTATGTTGCTTGATTATTCTTTCTTTTTATATATCACAAGGAATTTATTTGGTCTTGAAGTTTTCTTGATGCTATTCAATTTATTCTAGAGCTGAATATTTTATTTTCTTGCCACTTGATTCAATTCAGGAAGTATTTGTAAAACTTAACAGAATGGCAAGTTTAGCAGCAGAAATGTTTGTTGGCAGGGAAAGATTTGCTACATTGCTAGGGAAAGATTTGCTACATTGCTGTTGATGAGACTTACTGAAACTGTCATCTTGTGGCTTTTGGGAGATCAAATTTCTGGGATGATATTGAGGAAGGCCCAAGGCCTTTGGGTCGCCTTGGTCTGCAACAGGTGTGTATCTCTACGTTTTTTTTCAATTTTTTGTGTTTAAACATTTCTTAGAAATTTTATATTTGGTTGTCAGTGTGTGTGTCTTGGTTCTACCATTGTACCAAACAATGATATCAAGTGACAGTTCATTTTTATTTGCTCATTAATGCAATCATGAGCTATTTGAGGATGGATTACCTCGATGATGAAAATAAGGCTATAAAAAATTTGTAAAGAGTTGATTATGTAAAGAAGTCTCCTTTAGACTAGAGTATTTTATCGAGATAAGAGCTGAATATTGTAATGACCGCTCACATGAATGAAGGTTTGGAATTTATAGAAACGACTTCTTTCTCTATTATATATCTGAGGAGTTTTCACGGAAGTTATTCAATTGGTCTTATAACATGTGCAGTTCTACTTGGATATGAAGTTTGTAATATGTTTTGCTTCCCAACTGCGCTACCTATCTCGGAATTTGCAACGAGTTGTCAGTGAAATCATATAAAAAGCTATGGCGGCATTTGCTGCAACAGGGGTCGATCCCGATAGGTAAAATTACTTTTTTGGTTGACAATCTAAGTAAAAAACCAAGTAAAAAATGAGTGAATCGAGTATTTGTTGCATAAACTTATCTTGATAAATATTGTCAAGCTAACATCATCACCATGCACTTACATCCATTGATATGGGTCTTGAATGGCATTTTTTAATTGTATTTGAAAATTGCTTTAAATAACATTAGATTTCTCGATCACAAGGGATGATGCTTCTATGTACCTGCTTTCTCTGTTTTTTCTTTTTCCCATTCCTGAATACAAGAAAATCATGCAATCATTTTCTTTTTATGTGATATGCTGCATTTCTCTCTCTCTCTCTCCTTGAAGATCGGGTTAGTAAAGAATTTGGTGACATTCGAATTTGGTGACATTCAATAAATACACGTTGAGGGGAGAAAATCTAAGAGAAGTGATTTAAATTTGTCGACATATGCGGTACATATAGTTTAACTCCGTTTAACATTCAAGCAAATTCAGTCCAAATAACATTAGCGGTAGTGTCGACACATTTTGAAAATAAAAATGTACGTGGTCAACATTTAATGCGTCTTTGTTTCCAGCAGGATTTGAAGTGTCGGCTAGCTTCTGCAACGGTCGACACTTGGTGATTTCTAGCAATGGAAAGTTGTGGAAAATGTCATCCCTCATCATTTCTCATTTCCAATCACCTAAACCTACTCCGATGGTCTATAAATGACTCATGGATTCGAGTTTTGAAGCTCGAATTCAAATCCATTAAAACCCTAACTTAAAAACTTTAAAACAGAGAGGAAAACTGTAACGCCCCCGAACCCGTCCCGGCTCGGTGCGCTACATTGTTTACACTTATCCCAATTTAAAACGACGTTTAAAATCATTTTCGATAACATTTTGACTCGATTCTTGCCAAAATTGAAGAAATGGAGGAGAGGGAGATCACCAATGGAGGAGGAAACTTTCGCGGGAGAAGAGGGAAGAAAAGACAAGTGAAATTTATCTTTAACCCCTTTATTTTAATATTTTAAAATCCACTCTTCATTAACCCACCTTTCACCACTCAAGAAGTGATAATTACAAAACAACCCAACTCCTCCCTAGCACTTCCCAGTTCCCACGTAGGAAGTGTTCTCCTTCACCCCACCCCTCACTTGTAATTATTACCTTTTTAATTTATCACTTTTCCTTGTTTTTTTGCTGTTTCTTTTCAATTAATTAAAACAATTATTTCATTCCTCTCCTCCTCTTTCACGCCAAACCAACCACCAACTTATACTTCCATCATATATTATTATTATTTTATTATATATATATATATATATATATATATTTCATAATTAATCTCTTTGACTTTTCAATCCTCCTCTTTTTTTTTTTTTTTCCTTTCTCTTCTCTTCATATTCCCCCTTCATCTCCCTTGACTTTCAATGTCACTTTCTACTGGTCCTTCACTTCCTTGACCGTTCAATGTTAATTGCTATAACTCTTTTACTTGTTGACCTTTCAAAATTTACATTTCTTCTTCCAACTTTCACTCTCTAACACTTATACTTAGCGTAACCAACTTTCACTCTCTAACACTTATACTTAGCATAACACTAGTATTCTCTCTCCAAATTTTCTCTTCTTAACACAATGGATTAGGATAATTATAAGATCATATTAGGTTCTCATAACTTAATTAAATCTAAGGCAATTCATATGGAAGAAAATTTCTCGAGTGTTACAAAAACTTACCAATAACCGAAGCTCCTTCACAAAGGCTGATGTTCCAAGCCACGCAAACACTCCTCTACCCTCCAACCACGACAAATCACAAGAACGGAAAAACACATTCTCCTTCTTCTCACTCTTCTTGCGGCGCACAGAGAGGGTAAGAATAAGGTTCAATCCATTTTATACAAACTTTACTTAATTACACTTTAATCCCAACTTTTTAATGAATTTATTTATTTTAATCATACTTTATATTAGACGAAAATCTCTCATGTTCTATTTTCACAACTCTAAACATACTCTAAATTTCACATTGAAGTAAATTTCAAATTATTACTCCTAACAAAAATCTGACACGTGAAATTTAATAAATTATAAAAATACTTGTTTTTACGGGAGAAGTGAGTGCAGAGTTAGAGGAGAAGTGAGGAAAGATAATTACACCAACGAAGCAGCAGGATGGAGAGAGAGAGAGAGGTGGGTCGGGTCGGGTGTGAACTTGATCGTAAAGTGGACTATATATAGTGCCAACCCATTAAGGTCTCTTTCCAACTTAGTATCCACTTGTTTTTTCTTCTAATTTTTGCCATTATCCATCCATCCCCACTCCCAAATTCCCAAATCTTTATTTAACGTCAATTAGACAATCTTTTCATAACTCACAAAGTTGACTTCACCTCCACTTCTAAGAACACAACTAAGGTCTATATCACATCACATAATTATACCAAAAATCAAACCAGCTTCGCTTCATCATCATCGACTTCCCTCTTTTATTTTATTTTATGACATTTTTTAATTTAATTTTGCAAAAGATTTGCATTTATTGTAATTAAAATTGACAATAATTATTGCAATATTATGAGATATTATTACTATTTATAATAAAACGTATCATAATCATACCCTTATTTTGATTTTAATTTTCAAAATTTAAAGTGGATTTTATACCGTCTTAGACCCGTTAATGAGTGACACGTTACATTATTCTCTGTAATCTCGTGCAATAATTATGATACAGTAAATAAATTTGTAATTATAATTTTTAAATTTTCTACGACTTCTTTGCACTTTGAATTCCAAACAAATATTTATTATTTTTAATTTGTTCTAAAAAGGAAAAAAAAAAAGCCAAATAAGTACAACATTACCAAATTGAGACAGCTATTGATCAAACAAGTGTTCTTAACTATATGCCAAGTAATTTCGACGGGAAAAAAAAGTATAACAAAGAACACAATATTTTTGAAAATTTATTTTTTTATTAGGAGGAGTCATGAGAGTTAGCAACCAGTTTGCAAGCTGACCGTAGACTAGGGCCTTGGATTTTTTTTTAAAGATATTGAACTTAAAAATATCATCGTTGAACTAAAATTTATAAATTTACGAGTGATTGGTAGCCCAAAGCCCATCGGTCCAACTTTAAATCACTCAAAATTAATAACTTGACGATTTTTTGTTACAATAGATCAAGAAAATAAGGCATATAACCTATAATAATTTAACATCATTCACTCCCTCACTCTGCTTTCTTAACACAAATATCATGAAATCTTCTGCCACAAGTACCGCTGTACCTGCCAAGGTACAGTTTCCGACTGATATAAGCACTGACAAGACCCATCTACAAGAACGAGACTTAGCTATGATTTCATCAGCAAAAAATGCAAAACACAAACTCCACGCTAACAAAACCCACATTTGTTTTTAACCATTTTTAAAAGACCTCATCCAGAAGGCATAATCCGAAAGATCTGCTATTCATCACATTAACAAATCGAAGAAAGCTGTGAAAAATTTGCATCCTCGAGTCCTGATTGGGTTCCTGTTGTGACAGCAGAAGGCATTTTACTGCTACCGATCAATCGACTCTCAAGAATCAAATTTTCATCTGCTTTTCTCTCCATTATCTGGATCTTCTTCTTTGCCAATGTGATTCCTCCATAGACGACCACAAACAGCACAGCAACTCCCATTACAGAGCCAAGCATCCAGACCCACCAGATTGACCTCTTCTTCTCCAGAGGAAGAACGACTGAAAAATGACCCTCTTTTGCTGCATAACACACACCAGGTATGCTCATCTCCCGTAGATTGACTCTTCCATCTTCGATAAATTCAGCACATTTTGTTTTTGAAAGTGATCCATCAGGGACTTTTAAATCAGGGAAATGGATTGTTATGGGTTTTCCCATCGTGCTAATTCCAAGCTTTTTGGTACTGTTTGAGCTTATCTTCGATGCATCAAAAGCCACGAAGCTAACTATAGTAGTTACAAGTGAATAACTTGGGATAACCTGGGATAACCTGGGATAGTGTACAAGATAGAAGACCAATTTCCCAGATTTTGACAGACAAAAACCAGGCTTCTCACTTGAGGTACTGAAATTGTTCTCGGCGAAATGACCAAGTAGCTAAAGTTGGCCCCTCTGTTCCACAATCTCTGACTTCTCAGCCGCGTAAAAGAAACTTCCATGCCGGAAGCATTCGCCGGGAGAATAGCTCTGTACAGAACTCCGGTGTGAGGACGTTGGTGGGAAAAGATGTTCAGTGCAAAATTTTGAAGAAAAGAATCAAGAGAATGGGCGGAAAGATTTTGAAAACTGTGGACAAATGAGCAAGAACATAAGACGAAAAGTAAAGAGATTAAAACTTCCATTACTGGTACGATACTTAGAGAAGAGATCATGGACAGAAGAATGAAGTGCAGAGTGAAACAAGAGTAGGATGGTAGAATCAAGCTTGCTTTTTCACCCACCACCCAAGTGATGATACTTTTCTCGGTAAACTGCTTGGTTCGATGGGACTCAACTTGGGAACTATGCAAAACCTCTAAAATAATTATGAATATCAAACGATCCAAAATGACTCAACTCATCAAATGATCCGTATTCCAAAATGACTTCAAACAAATCCGTACTTCAAACGATTAAAGTTACGTATGTTTACTCGCTACTTGTCCTCACCGACTGCGACTCTGTGAAACTGGTGGCAATGGAGAGCCGTACTGTGCAGACGTTCGAGAGTAAAAAGCACCAGACGGAGGTCTTCGACCAACACCTCGCTTCTCAAATTCTTGTCAGCGGAACAAATCCTCCTCCTAGTTGGCTCTGTACTCCTCCGTCCCAAAACTTCGAATTTGCAGGTGATTTCATTTTCTTCACTATTTATTCTGCGGTCATCGTTCACAAATATAGCTCTTAGTTGGACAAATTTTGCTGGACAAAATATATCAAATTTTGTGTATTATTGTCGGTATAGCTCTTAGTTTATTCTCATTTTCTTTTGCAGATGATACTAGTGGAAAATTTGAATTGTTTATATGATCACTATCATTATTTATAACCCATCAGCGTATCTCTTCCTTTTTCATTTGTTTAAATGAAATGAATGTTATTAATAAACGAAGGAGGAAGAAAGAAGGGAAGCTGATGGTGTTGGTTTTTGAGGTTCTTACGCATGGCGGAATTCACTATTATTCATAACAACAGTGACATGCGTTACCCTGTAACTTTAAAGCTATTTTAAAATAATCAAAAAAACCATAAGTTGAATCGTTAGTCTAAAAGAAATTATTTTTGAGAAATATATAATTTTTCAAAATGTAAATAATTTACATTTAAAAAAAATTATTAGATTTAGATTGTAGAATAATAAAAGAAGATACCTTTTTGGAGCAACGCTTTTGCTCAGATACTCCCGTCTGATCTTAACAGCTTTAACTCAGGATCAGATGTTTTTCCCGAAGACTTTGAAACCGTCGAGTCTTATCTGAAGATCTTTACACTTAGAAATTTCCTGACGTGTGGGCGTCTCTCTTACAAAAATAACACACTCTTATATTTGTGGAGAGACGTGTTCTCAACACATGAGACGTCTCTCTTCGATTTTAGAAAACGTTTTTCTAAAACCGAATCCTGAAAGGTCACACCTTTTTCTCTAGGGATTTGTTTTTCAGTTCTTCGTTTTATGTTATCTGTCAAATCACATTTGACAATTTTATAGATTTGTTTTAAAATCAATTTTTAATTTATTTTAATAAAAACTAATTTTTAAAAATAAATCGTATCTAATCAAATCTAATTTGATTAGCAGTTGATTTATCGAGTAAATCAAATTTATCGACTAATCATATAATCTAAAAACAGTTTTTAGAATATATTTATGAAAACAACTTTTCAAGATAATCTCATCTTATGAGATTATTCAGATCTACTTTTAAACATTAAACAAACTATAAGTCAATTGTAGATCAAATCTAATCAAATCAGATTTTTCAGATCTCCTTTTATTCAAATTTCAAAAAATCTAATTTTATAGTTTGTTAAATAACTACTTTAAATTTGAAGATCAAATCTCATCTGATGAGATTCTTCAAATCTAATTCAAATCCCTTAAAAATATTTCATCTAATGAGATATTTTTATTTTGAATTCAAAATATAAAATTATTTATATATTTTGAATCACAATATATATCTTTGAGTGTCTATAAATAATTAATAATTATTAATCATTTATATATTTATTCTTGTAACATGGAAATCAAATAGTGATATAAGATAACAGAGGAACCGATGAACCTATAGTCCTAAGCTCTAATAATATTTGTTAATTAATATAAACTCTTTATATTAAATAACACAATTATTAACTCTAGAGTAATTCCACTAAATACCTAGAGTTGCACTCTTAGAACTATAGAGTATATTTACTCAAAGTAATGTCCATTGATATAGTCATTACATATGTATTAATCATCCATTAAGATTCGTAATAGAGCTAGGTATAAAATCCGTTAACCTCTCATATTACATCTTTATCCTTGACTACCATTAGTTCTTGATTGAATAATTAATTCATAACATTTATGAATTTGCGCGCTAATTATTTAATCCCTGAACTAACAAACAAGGGAATCTTGTATTATGAATTTCATTGTATCAATGTTAGCATTCCCAGCTATTCATTTAATTTATTCTCAAAATACAAGGTTTATGTAATGCAACTCATACAAAACTGTACCGAGTAAATCAAAGAATAAATTAAAATGAAATAGGAGTCTACAAAATACAATGAATTAAGATCATACATATATGACCATCATTATGATAAAATTAATTGTTCTTCATTTATCGGATATTATAAGAACAATATAATTTCATCTGGTCCAGTCCTATATAATCATATTATATAAAATACAATCACTTTATATCACTACATATATAGTCGGGATATGACTATACGTTCTCAACTAAGTGAACTATATTTATGATTTTCTTAATTTGAAGATCCTATACTTCAAATACTATTGTGATTATTTCTTTTCAAATTTAATCCCACATATATCAACATATATGTAAATTTAAAATTGCATAAATAATCAAGGATTTTTCTTTGAATTTATAAAGTATATCGAATCATGTAAATATAAAAATTAATCATAAAATTTATTTATTAATTACAGCAATAAAAATGTTCATAAAATTTGCTTGTTGGGCACATTATTCCCAACAATCTCCCACTTGCCCTAAAGCAAATGAGACATGTCTCTAATCCCTAATCCTTCAAGATGTTTATCAAAACTCTTTGCAGACAACGTCTTGGTGAAGGGATCTGCAAGATTCTCTGTGGTTGGAATCTTCAAAACGGCGACGTCTCCACGTTGCACGTTCTCTCTAATTAGATGATATTTTCTATGTGTTTTGATCTTTTGTGGCTTCTTGGTTCTTTAGAATTCGCCACTGCACCACTATTATCACAATAAAGTGTAAGTGGTTTATTCATATCTGGAACAACTTCCAGATCACTAAAGAACTTGCGGAGCCAAACAGCTTTTTTAGCTGCTTTTGATGCAGCTATGTACTCGGCTTCCATAGTCGAGTCATAAACTCCTCCTTGTTTGGTACTTCTCCAAATGATGGCTCCACCACCAAGAGTAAATACTGATCCAGATATCGACTTTCGATCATCTATATCAGATTGAAAATCAGAATCTGTATATCCTGTAGGAATCAAATCCCTACTAGAATATACAAGCATATAATTTCTCGTTCTCCTAAGATACTTGAGAATGTGCTTGACTGCTATCCAGTGATCTAATCCTAGATTAGACTAAAAACGGCTAACTATCCCTACTGCATAGCAAATGTCAGGTATTGTGCATAACATAGCATACATCAAGCTACCAACTGCTAATGCATATGGATAGCGTCTCATATCCTCTTCCTTTTGAGGCGTGTCTGTAACACCCGGTTTTACGGGATTTTATAATTCCATAATATAATAGCATTTTTATACATATGTCAAATTAAGTCCATTTTGCAAGCAGAAAGTGTTATTAGAATCCTAATAATTTATATGGATTTTAGGAGAAATACGGGATTTAACGAAGTTTCGAAAAGGCCAAAAGCACGGGAGGGCAAAACAGTAATTGTTATTTTATATTATTAATTATTTTGTTTTAAAAGAAAACATTTTATGTTTTCTTTTAAAACAACTGAATGGCTATCGAAGCCATTCAGTTGTTCTTCGCGGCCGAGAGCAGAACGGAGAAGGGAGACTCGGGGCGACGTTCGGCGAGCTGTTCACCGGCGACTACCGACGTTCTCTAGCCAGACAACGGTGACGAGCGAGCTTCCGGCTATCTCCGCACACAAACCGAACGGTGAGCCCTATTCTTGCCCTGTTTTCGGTTCGGTCGTGGCCGAGGGTGACGAGCTTGTTTTGGCTCCGATCACCGGCCGTTTTTAGGTGGTCTTGGCTCGGGATTGCCGGACATTAGGCCGGCTTTAGTCGCCTTGCCGTGAGGAGCCAAATTTGGGCGAAATTCAGTAAGCCTGATTTGGGCATTTCGGGCTTTCTGTGAGTAGCGTCTGAATTTTGGTTAGTTTATGTTAATTAGGTATGAGAGGGATTGATTTTGGTGAGGAATCGGGTGAGAATTGATGGAAAATCGAAATGGGGAAATTTCCCGGGTTAGGGCAGTTCAGGTTTTTCCTGATTTGACCTAGCTACGGTCGTTTGTTTTGAAATTCCTTTTGGCAGGTTAAAATAGGTTATTAGAGGAGTACGTGGCCGCTGGAATCGTTCGATTCCGGTAATCGACGCGACAATTACGTGCGTTTGAAGTTTTGGGTCGGTTTTTACCGAACCCAAATTAGTTGCCGTTTAGTTAGGTTTTAGTTGGATTAGGCTAGAAATAGTAGTTTGAGAGTAAATTGGTGAATGTAAGCGTGATTTTAATGAAACTTGAATGTTTGTCATAGGTCGAGCCATAGGCGACGAGATGTGCCAAAACCAGCGAGCTGCGGAAGACAGGTAAGTTCTCGTGACTTACTCTGGCCGATGGGCCTACACCGTACGTCGATGTCGTTTCGAGGAAACTTGGTGAACCGTTTGTTTAAAATGCTTTGGTTGGGTAGTTAGGATATGTTGCTGTTATAAGTTATGTTTTATCGTCTTGAAGGTACATATGTTGTTATTGTTTATCGTCTTGATGGTACACATGTGGTTGTTTACTTATGATATGAATTGCTCATGCATCACGGTTTTCAAATTATGCATAGAAAATGAATTTCGGCATGAAAAGTGATGTGGCCCAAAAGGGGGGGCTATTGATCTATTGTGTGGGCCAGAAAGGTGTTTGTCACAATACCACATTATGTTTTAATGAAAAAGGATTTGGCCTGTAAGGGGGCTATTGATCTATTGTGTGGGCCAAAAAGGTGTCTGTCACAATACCACATCGCCCAAAACGATTTTTGAAACTCATACGCATAGCATGCATCTGCATTTACGAAACTTGCTGAGCCTTTAGCTCATAGTTTGTTGTATGGTGTAGGTGATTACGAGGAGACAGGTGAGGACGAGATCCCTCCTCCCGAGGAATGATGTAGTTGATGGAGAATGGTCGCGGGAGCGTGCTGGCGCAGTCGATGCTTAACCGACCCGTGGGGATTTACGTATGTATTTTGAGGGTATTGAGATATTTTGGGTGGATGATGGATTAGTTAGATACATTTGTACAGTCGAACATATTAGGATGTTTGGTTCTGGTTAGCTGATAGATCGATGCACAAATGTTTTGGGTGACTGTTTTATAAAACGTTTTGTTAAGGCTTTTGTTTAGATTTTATGGAAGTTTCTATTTGAATTGTTGGTGATTTGAAAACAGGAGGTAATGTTTAGTTTTTAAATGGATCCACGCGGTTTGTTTTCGTGGAAACGTGTTTTGTTTTAATTTGGTCTCAAGTTGATTGGGTTTTAGGATACATTTGACTAGGTTAAGTTTTAATGATGATTATTGTGTTTGATGGTATTGAAGTGTAGAAGGAAATGTTGAATTGTGAAGTGTGTGATTTGTGCAGGAGAAAGGAATAAAGAACGAGAGAAAAGAGGGCGCAAGTCCTCTGAAATTTCCAGAAGACTTGGCGATCGATTGCCTAAGGAGGGGATCGATCGCCATGATGATCGCCACTCCCTAGATTTTTCCAGGGAGTATGGCGATTGTTTGCCACAAGTGAGGGGCGAACATTCGCCCCTCACAATTTAGTGTTGGCGATCGATCGCCCGTTTTGGGCGATCGATCGCCCCATCACTTTTGGGACAAATGTCCCATTTTGTCCCCGCCGATTGTTTTATTTTAAATAATTGTTTTAAGTTTTATTTAAATTGTTTTAAAGTTGTTTCAAATGGTTTAAAAACTAGACTTCAATTCCGTTTTCGATTTAATTTCCGCTTAAGGTTAGGTTTAAAGTTTATATTAAGGATAAAAAAAAATAATACTGAAAATTTAAGGGTATAGTGTAAGGGTCGCTACAGTGTCACGACACTGCTTCTTAGAAAGAGTAACTCCATGACGAGAAGGTAAATTACCTTTCTTAGAGTTTTGCATTGAATATCTGACGAACATCTTGTCAATATACAATGCCTGAGACAAGGCTAACAACTTATTCTTGTGATCTCTAAATAGACGAATCCCAAGAATATAGCTCGCTTCTTCCAAATCTTTCATTTGGAATTGCTTAGCCAACCTAGCTTTTATGTCTGATAATAATCCTACATTATTCCCAATAAGTAGAATGTCATCGACATAAAGAATTAGAAAAACCACTTGTTTCTCCTTAAAGAGCCTGTATACACAAGACTCATCAAGATATTGCACAAATCCATAAGATTTGATCGCATCATCAAATCTCATATTCCATGACCTGGATGCTTGCTTGAGTCCATAAATAGACCTATGCAATTTACAAACCTTTTGTTTTGCATCATGTTCTATGAAACCTTCTGGCTGCTCCATGTAGATAGTCTCCTCAAGATGGCCATTCAAAAAAGCCGTCCTGACATCCATCTGCCAAATCTCATAATCATAATGAGTAGTTATGGAAAGCAGAATACGAATAGACTTAAGCATTGCTACTGGTGAGAAGGTTTCTACATAGTCAATCCATTCCTTTTAGGTATAACCCTTAGCCACCAGTCTAGCTTTGAATGCTCTACATTCCCGTCTATTCCAAGTTTCCTCTTGTAGATCCATTTACACCCAATGGGTTTTACCCCTTTAGGTAAATCTACAAGATCCCAGACTGAGTTGGAATACATAGATTCCATTTCAAGTTTCATAGCTTCAAGCCATGCATCTTTGTCAGAGTCATTCATTGCACATCTATATGTCAATGGATCATCCTTCCCATCATCGGTGATAGCAACTTGTGTTTCACCATCGTGTCAATATCGAGATGGTAGTCGTACTACCCTATCGCTACGACGAAGTGTAATGATAGGCTGACTAGAGAAAGTGGTATTTTCTGTACCTCGTGGATCAACAACTGTTGTTGCAACAGGTCTAACCTGATCAGATAGAATCTCTTCTAAGACAATCTTACTATGAGGTTTGTAATTTGTTATATAGTCATGTTCTAGAAATGTGGCATTTGTCGATACAAATACCTTATTATCCCGAGGACTATAAAACAAACCTCCTCTCGTGCCTACTGCATATCCAACAAACAAGCAAACATCAGTTCTTGGTTCCAACTTCCCGGTCTTACCTACTAGCACATGTGCTGGACAACCCCATATGTGAAAGTGTCTCAAACTAGGTTTGTGACCACTCCACAACTCTAAGGGTGTTTTAGGTATAGACTTAGATGGAACTACATTAAGTATGTAGGTTGCTGTTTGTAAAACATATCCCCAAAACGATTTTGGAAGAGAAGAGTAGCTCATCATGGATCTTACCATATTAAGTAATGCTCGATTTCTTCTTTCAACAACACCATTTTACTGAGGTGTGTCTGGTGCTGTTAGTTGAGATACTATCCCATTTTCTAACAGATAATCATTGAATTCACTATCAAGGTACTCACCACCTCGATCTGATCGAAGACACTTGATTGTCTTACCTAATTGGTTCTCAACTTCAGCTTTAAAATCTTGAAACTTTCTAAAAGTTTATGATTTAAACTGAATCAGGTAAGTATATCCATATCTTGAGTAATCATCTATGAATGTCACAAAGTACTCATAGTGTAACACCTGGGATTTTTGCCCTTGTAATTATTCCCCCGAATTAATTAGCGGGATGAATATTTATATAAAGATCCGATGAATGTTTTAATGAATTGTCAGCGTGTTTAATGGAAAAACCGGATTGAAGAGCTAAATAACAACTTTAGTCAAGAACCAATGGAAAGGGTAAATTGGGAAGGAATTAAGGTTGGTGGGAGAAAGCAAGTGGATGACTAACACTTGGCAACTTGTTGAAGAAGACATGCCTTCTCTTCCTCTTACGTGAAACCCTCTTCACTCTTTTCTCTGCTCTTTACATTCTCTCCTCAGCACTCTCTCTTCCAGTCGACAAAACAACCATCGAAGTTACTTCGATCTCCTCAGTTCTTTTCTGTTTCTCTGCTAAGGTAAACATCTACTAATGCTAACGAGTTTGGACAAGTTTAATGTGAGTTTTACTGAGGTTTAGGGTTATGATATTTAGAGAGAACTCACTGTTTTTGGATGAAAACACGTTGGTGTGTTTTCCAAAGGGTCGAAATGAGTTTGCTGCATATCCTGCCAAGTATTAGTTAGCATTTGCAGCTTGATGATTTTTCTTTCATGCACATCATAGGTTCGTGCTTCACCGCGGTTCCCGAGCAAAGACTTGCAACTCTTCAGCAAACAGGTAAGTTCGTATGCATAGATTCGGCTCTTAAGGCCCTACATCACGGAGGTACTAGGTTTACAGTCCTGTCGGGGTTGTTTTGGGTAGAAAAGCTAGGGTTATGTCTTGAGATGTCTGTATTTTCTGTTGTTTGTTGTCTTATTTCTGTTATCTGCCAGTTTAAGTTCAGGCACCGTTCATGCATACACGTTTTCTCTGAATGACATGCAAAAGTTTTCTGTACACGGTTTTGAAGTTAATGAAGATAAAATCTGACTGTCTGTAATATACCAGATAAGTGTGAGACGGGGACGGGACTGGCACTCTGTACTGTTTCTGTTTTGTGCCTGATAGTGCACTCTCTGTATCGCCAGTTCCCCTATAAGCTCCACTTATACCTCACTGTCACTGAAAGATAAATGTTTTGTACTGTCACTGTATTTCTGAAAAGTTCATGCATAGCATATGCATCACTGAATTTATTTCTGATATATTCTTACTTAGTTTTAGACTCATAGGTGAACTCCCTGATGTAGGTACTGAACCCGAAAATAAGGACTTTGTGCCTCAGTCTGATGAATAGGTGGCTGGTGGTTCGAGCTCTCGGGTTGGTTGTGGCTGCCAGACAAATTCCCGACTGAGAGAGTGAAATTGTAACACCCGGTATTTTTGCCCTTGTAATTGTTCCCCTGAATTAATTAGCGGGATGAATATTTATATAAAGATCCGATGAATGTTTTAATGAATTGTCAGCGTGTTTAATGGAAAAACCGGATTGAAGAGCTAAATAACAACTTTAGTCAAGAATCAATGGAAAGGGTAAATTGGGAAGGAATTAATGTTGGTGGGAGAAAGAAAGTGGATGACTGACACTTGGCAACTTGTTGAAGAAGACATGCCTTCTCTTCCTCCTACGTGAAACCCTCTTCACTCTTTTCTCTGCTCTTTCCATTCTCTCCTCAGCACTCTCTCTTCCAGTCAACAAAACAACCATCGAAGTTACTTCGATCTCCTCAGTTCTTTTCTGTTTCTCTGCTAAGGTAAACATCTACTAATGCTAACGAGTTTGGACAAGTTTAATGTGAGTTTTACTGAGGTTTAGGGTTATGATATTTAGAGAGAACTCACTGTTTTTGGATGAAAACACGTTGGTGTGTTTTCCAAAGGGTTGAAATGAGTTTGCTGCATATCCTGCCAAGTATTAGTTAGCATTTGTAGTTTGATGATTTTTCTTTCATGCACATCATAGGTTCGTGCTTCACCGCGGTTCCCGAGCAAAGACTTGCAACTCTTCAGCAAACAGGTAAGTTCGTATGCATAGATTCGGCTCTTAAGGCCCTACATCACGGAGGTACTAGGTTTACAGTCCTGTCGGGGTTGTTTTGGGTAGAAAAGCTAGGGTTATGTCTTGAGATGTCTGTATTTTCTGTTGTTTGTTGTCTTATTTCTGTTATCTGCCAGTTTAAGTTCAGGCACCGTTCATGCATACACGTTTTCTCTGAATGACATGCAAAAGTTTTCTGTACACGGTTTTGAAGTTAATGAAGATAAAATCTGACTGTCTGTAATATACCAGATAAGTGTGAGACGGGGACTGGCACTCTGTACTGTTTCTGTTTTGTGCCTGATAGTGCACTCTCTGTATCGCCAGTTCCCCTATAAGCTCCACTTATACCTCACTGTCACTGAAAGATAAATGTTTTGTACTGTCACTGTATTTCTGAAAAGTTCATGCATAGCATATGCATCACTGAATTTATTTCTGATATATTCTTACTTAGTTTTAGACTCATAGGTGAACTCCCTGATGTAGGTACTGAACCCGAAAATAAGGACTTTGTGCCTCAGTCTGATGAATAGGTGGCTGGTGGTTCGAGCTCTCGGGTTGGTTGTGGCTGCCAGACAAATTCCCGACTGAGAGAGTGAAATTGTAACACCCGGTATTTTTGCCCTTGTAATTGTTCCCCTGAATTAATTAGCGGGATGAATATTTATATAAAGATCCGATGAATGTTTTAATGAATTGTCAGCGTGTTTAATGGAAAAACCGGATTGAAGAGCTAAATAACAACTTTAGTCAAGAATCAATGGAAAGGGTAAATTGGGAAGGAATTAATGTTGGTGGGAGAAAGAAAGTGGATGACTGACACTTGGCAACTTGTTGAAGAAGACATGCCTTCTCTTCCTCCTACGTGAAACCCTCTTCACTCTTTTCTCTGCTCTTTCCATTCTCTCCTCAGCACTCTCTCTTCCAGTCAACAAAACAACCATCGAAGTTACTTCGATCTCCTCAGTTCTTTTCTGTTTCTCTGCTAAGGTAAACATCTACTAATGCTAACGAGTTTGGACAAGTTTAATGTGAGTTTTACTGAGGTTTAGGGTTATGATATTTAGAGAGAACTCACTGTTTTTGGATGAAAACACGTTGGTGTGTTTTCCAAAGGGTGGAAATGAGTTTGCTGCATATCCTGCCAAGTATTAGTTAGCATTTGTAGTTTGATGATTTTTCTTTCATGCACATCATAGGTTCGTGCTTCACCGCGGTTCCCGAGCAAAGACTTGCAACTCTTCAGCAAACAGGTAAGTTTGTATGCATAGATTCGGCCATTAAGGCCCTACATCATGGAGGTACTAGGTTTACAGTCCTGTCGGGGTTGTTTTGGGTAGAAAAGCTAGGGTTATGGCTTGAGATGTCTGTATTTTCTGTTGTTTGTTGTCTTATTTCTGTTATCTGCCAGTTTAAGTTCAGGCACCGTTCATGCATACACGTTTTCTCTGAATGACATGCAAAAGTTTTCTGTACACGGTTTTGAAGTTAATGAAGATAAAATCTGACTGTCTGTAATATACCAGATAAGTGTGAGACGGGGACTGGCACTCTGTACTGTTTCTGTTTTGTGCCTGATAGTGCACTCTCTGTATCGCCAGTTCCCCTATAAGCTCCACTTATACCTCACTGTCACTGAAAGATAAATGTTTTGTACTGTCACTGTATTTCTGAAAAGTTCATGCATAGCATATGCATCACTGAATTTATTTCTGATATATTCTTACTTAGTTTTAGACTCATAGGTGAACTCCCTGATGTAGGTACTGAACCCGAAAATGAGGACTTTGTGCCTCAGTCTGATGAATAGGTGGCTGGTGGTTCGAGCTCTCGGGTTGGTTGTGGCTGCCAGACAAATTCCCGACTGAGAGAGTGAAATTCTAAACTATGTTTTGTTTATGTATTTAAAACTTCTATTTTGGAAGTTCTGCAAATATAGATTAGGTTCTGTACTGATCCTCAGATTTTAAAACAATACACAGATTTTGATGTCTAAGTTTTAAAAACTGCTGTATTTGACAGTTGAATTTATGTTATGAAGTATTCTGAAATGGTTTGGAATATTTTCTGTTAGTCTATACATGGATGGTCTCTGGTTTTTGAGCTATCTATGCAGTGTGATTATTCTTAAGTTTTCAGTTATGCCTTATGTTGTGCTCGAGAACCATGTTTTGAAGTGGTTTGAGAATCTGAGACTTTTAGGTCTTTTGTTTTTATGCTCTCTGTTCGTATGTCTTCTTGTTAAGGTTGTCAAATTTTGCCTTAAAAACTGTATCTTCCGATCACGTCCACCGCCAGTTTATCTCTTCCGCCAGTTTAAAATCATATCCACCGCTGCCCGCTACCTGCTGTCCGTTTGTTTCACTTCCTTTGTTTATTCACATCTACCGCCAAACAGTGGTTCTGCCATAGGTTTTTCTTCGGCCGATTATGTTTAATGTCTGTATCTTCCGGTTGACGTCATCCATCTTTCGGCTGACATCATCACCTCATCCGATCTCATCTGCTGCCTGCATCTTCCGTCTGACGTCATCTCCTCTTCCGATGACGTCACCCACTGTTTACATCCTCCGATTCTATCAACGGCCTGCATCTTCCGTCTGACGTCATCTCCTCTTCCGATGACGTCATCCACTGTTTACATCTTCCGATTTCAGAGCATCATTCCGGTTTAGTTTCATTTACCGCCCAACAGTAATCTGCTTTTGAAAAATTAAGTCTTCCGCCAGTCTTCCGCCTAAGTCTTCCGCCTTCATTTCCTGTTTCCTGCTACCATTTATAACTGTCATCCAGATTCTTTTTTTACTGTTTTCCCCGTTTGATTTCGAATCCAGAGAACTCTCTCTCCCATTGTCAATGTTTTAAAATTATAATGTTAAAAAAATATATATATAGTCCGAGTTTTATGTCAATGTCCCGAAGTGATGGCTCCTCGACCCGATCGGGTTCGGGCCGTCACAGTTATGGTATCAGAGCCGCCAGGTTTTAAAAGCGGTTCTAGGTAAATGTCTAGCTGCGCAAACCGCCACGTGAGATCGCTCCACCAACTGTAAGTGTTTAAGTTTCTGTAAAAAGTTTCTGTTTATTAAGTTAGGTTATTCTGTTTATAGGGTTTCTTAGAAATGGTGAGAGGACAACAGGAAGAGGCAAGCGACAGTTCTCGTGTGATAGATCGCTTAACTGAGCTGGTGGGTGTACAATCCCGCATGGTGAAACGTATGATGGCCAGAGAAGACAGCGGGAACAATAATAATAATAACCATGGAAATGCTTCACGTGACAACATTGGAGATAGATTCCGGCGACTCCAGCCGCCTTCATTTGATGGAATGTCTACAGACCCGACCCATGCTGAAACTTGGATTCGAGCTATGGAGAAGATGTTCAGTTATGCAGACGTGGAAGACAACAAGAAGGTTGTTTGTGCCACGTTCTATCTCATCGAAAGTGTTGGATTTTGGTGGGACACAGTGCAGGCGACTACAGTGGCATTAAGCTGGGATGGGTTCAAGAAAATCTTCTACGAAAAGTAGTTTGACCGTGGAGTGAGGAATGAGAAATTGCTTGAATTCTCTCGGCTGCGACAATATGGGTCAGTGGCTGAATATGTACAGAAATTTGAGTTATTGTTCCGATATGCAACACACCTGGTGGCCACCGATGAGAACAAGGTACACCAGTTCATTCAGGGGTTAAAGATGGACCTTCTGCGAGGAATCACAACTGGAGGATTCGATGAGGCACCGTATGTGAAGGTAGTGGCCAAGACTTATCAGTTAGAGGCCTTAGAAATAAAGTCCCAGAGACAAAGAGATTCGCCAAGAGGGATTGTTAGAAATGTTCCTCATCAGCAACAGTAGAGAGGTCAGAATGTTCAACCTCAACAGCAGCAAAACAGGGGTATTAAAAGGCCCAATGAGACTGTCCTGTATCAAGATAAAGGCAAGAGGCCTATGGGAGCTCCTCAATTGCTAGTATGCCCACATTGCCAGAAGAATCACCAAGGTAAATGTAGGTTCTTTGCCGGGCAGTGTTACCGATGTGGCAAGGAGGCCATCAAGTCCGGGATTGCCCGGTGCCAGACACGAGGCCGAACTGTGTCGTGCCGAGGGTGTTTGCTATGACTGAAAATGATGACGATGCTCAGCAGGCGGCGATCACAGGTACTATTCCGATATGCAGTTCAAATGCTTACACGTTGTTAGACACTGGGGCCACACACTCATTTGTGGCTAGGGATTTCGTGGCTAGGGAGAACCTAGGTGTTGTAACGTCAGATCGACCCTGCAGTGTCATACTACCATCCAGAGAGTTTATGCACTCCGAGCTGGCAGTGCAGGGTGAGATAGTGTCGGTTGGAAACCAGAAGTTGTATGCCAATCTTATCGTTATCGGTATGAAATGATACGAGGTAATTCTGGGGATGGACTGGCTGTTTAGACATCATGCCACCATCGACTGCAGATCCGGGCTTGTGACATTTAAGCGCCCGAACGAGGAGGAGTTCACTTATCAGGCTATACCAAGGGAGCACAGTATGCCTGTTATATCCTCCTTGAAAGCTCAACAGCAAATGAGGTCAGGATGCATCGGATTTCTTGCCTACGTAGTAGATGTTCAGAGGCAAGGTGCTGTGGAACTTCAAAATATTCCGGTAGTTCGAGACTTCTCAGAAGTTTTCTTAGATGGCCTACCGGGATTGCGACCTGATCGTGAAATTGAGTTTGAAATTGACGTATATCCTAGTGCTGAACCAGTATCGAACAATCCGTACCATATGGCGCCAATTGAGCTGAGGGAGTTGAAGGCTCAGCTAAAGGAATTGATGAACAAGGGCTTTGTGCGCCCTAGCTTCTCTCCGTGGGGTGCTCCAGTCCTATTTGTTAAGAAGAAGTATGGGTCCCTACGGATGTGTATTGTTTACCGGGAATTGAACAAGTTGACTATCAAGAATAAGTACCCGTTGCCGAGGATCGATGATTTATTTGATCAGCTGCAAGGAGCTCAGATATTCTCAAAGATTGACTTACGCTCCGGTTATAACCAATTGAAGGTCAGACCTGAGGATATTCCAAAGACCGCCTTCAGGACTCGGTACGGACATTACGAGTTCTTAGTTATGTCGTTTGGATTGACTAATGCCCCCGCGGCGTTTATGGACTTGATGAACAGGATATTCCAGGATTTCTTGGACAAGTTCGTGATCGTTTTCATCGAAGACATCCTGGTTTATTCCAGAAGTGAGGCCGAACATGAAGAACACTTGGCAATTGTGCTATCAACTCTAAAACAACATCAATTGTTTGCCAAACTATCAAAGTGTGAATTCTGGCTGAGCAGGATTAATTTCTTAGGCCACGTGGTGTCTGCAGAAGGAGTTTCGGTGGATCCGACCAAGATTCAGGCTGTGAAAGATTGGCCAAGACCGAGGAATGCCAGTGAGGTACGAAGTTTTATTGGGTTAGCTGGTTATTACATGAAGTTTATCAAGGGATTTTCCGTGATAGCGAAACCAATGACCAGCTTAACGAGGAAGGACATCAAGTTCAAGTGGTCTAAAACTTATGAGGAGAGTTTTCAGACACTTAAGCAGAAATTAACTACTGCTCCACTGTTAGTCTTGCCAGTTGAAGACGGCAAATTCAGTGTGTATTGTGATGCGTCCAAGGTTGGCTTGGGATGTGTACTAATGCAAGAAGGGAAAGTTGTAGTATACGCATCCAGACAATTGAAGAACCATGAACAAAACTACCCTACACATGACCTCGAGCTAGCAGCAGTTGTATTTACGCTGAAAGTATGGAGACACCACTTGTACGGACAATCATGTGAGGTGTTTTCTGATCACAAGAGCCTGAAGTACATATTTTCCCAGAAAGAACTAAACCTGAGACAAAGACGGTGGTTGGAATTCGTGAAGGATTACGACATTGAGATTAAATACCACCCTGGTAAAGCTAATGTGGTAGCTGACGCACTGAGCAGGATGCCAGCTACTATGGAACCAGCTATGACGGCTGTATCAAAGCCTATGAGGACAGAGATACAGAAATTCGATATGGAGATAGTTTCTGGGCTATCAGCCATACTAGCAGACTTGACGCTTCGACCCACCGTCCTGGACCGAATTAAGGAAGCCCAGAAAACCAATTCAAAGGAAATGGCTGATATTGTGGGCAAGTTACCTATGGCCTCTTCCGAGTTCAGCTATTCGGGAGATGGTATTCTCAAGTTCAGAGATAGATGGTATGTTCCAAAAGATGAAGAGTTACGAAAGAACATCTTGTCGGAAGCCCACTCATCTTCTTTCTTTGTGCATCCTGGAAGCACGAAGATATATCAAGACTTGAAACTTCACTTCTGGTGGCCGAATATGAAGAATGAAGTGGCCAAATCATAATTTTAATTGATTAATTATTTCCTATTATTTTAAAGAGATTGGTGAATAAACAAATTCGAGGCCTAATCATAATGGTTTGAATTTATCTTCAAAAATCACAATATCACGTATTAATTTTACGTATTAGTGAATGAAAGGGTGGAAGTCAGAGTCTGAAACTGTCGTTAGCTTCAGAGTCAACGACATAACAGGAAAAGCAAACATCTGTTTAACAGGAATTAACTTGGCAATTCAGAAATAGCAAATTTTATCTTCAACTTCCCAACGTCCTCATCAATATGCAAAGTATTAATTTCAGTTTCTTAGCATATAAGTTTTAACTTTCAATGGTCCGGTTCGCTTTTCTCGGTTTTGTATTATTAGACCCGAAAATCAAATCTAATATTTCGGTTCTGATAAATAAAAACCAAAATTAATTTATTTTATCTTAAGAACCGACCAAAACAGGACCAAATTGTCAATTCTGGTCTGGTTCTTCAGTTCTTTGGTTTTTTTGCTCACCCCTAGTCAATAGACATATTACTAGAGTTTACTGTGTGATATTTAAAATATTTTAATTATAATTTAAACGATACATATCGGACTAGATAAATTATTATGATATTATATAAATTTAATCAGACACTTAATAGTTTTTTAGTCATTAAAATACGTTATTTTTAATAATACTAAAATGAAAAAAATAGTTTATTATTTGCTGGTGCGATTAATTTTTGACTTAGTGTTAAACAGACATAAACTTAAAAATGTTATTAAATTTTTAGCATCACACAGTAAACATATATGTTTCTAAAATGCTGAAATTTAAAAACAGACATTTTTAGTCACATGTCTGTTTAAAAGCGTAAATAATTTAGTTATATGACTTTTTAGTAATGTAAATCGTCATAAAACAGTTCAACGTGCGTAACAAAATATGATTCACACGTGAGTTGATCAAACTTGATTTACACGATAATCAATAAAAATAATATTTATGTTCAAGAAAAAGATGTAAAGTGACAATTATATATATTTGACTTAACGATGGTTTTTAAATTCCAAACTAAATTAACTCAATTTCGTACAGTTATACAACCTTTACATCTATAACTTTCCAATTTTTAAATTTAAAACTTAACTTTGCACGCATTCGTGAAAATTGAATAGCTATTCACTTTTCAAGTTTTAAATATTCAATTAATTAAAAATTAATTATACGTTTAACTTCTTATTATATTCTTTTAAAATATTTATTAACGTATCAAACAATGATTTGTGCAAATAATGTAATAAATTAACTATTTATAATTATTATATTAATTATATTTTAATGAGGTAAATGTAATTTAAATATATATTAACGAAGAAAAAATATTATTGACTAATATCAAAATATTTATATTCAAAAACTTAAATATATATTAATGAAAAAATTATAAATATATTCCGCAAATATGCTCATTAAATTTTGTATGGTTTAAAAATCATAAATAAATACTAATTATTTCATGCATATTTATTTAAAGTTATTAGGGTTTTTTTCAAAAAAAACCCTGAACTAAGGGATGGTAGTGGAAAAACCCCGAAAAAATACTGTTCATAAAAAAAAACCTCAAACTATTGAAAACATTCGTTTTAAACCTAGCAGGGGGGTGAGGAGTACGTACTCCCTCACCGAGTACGGCCGGTCCATCTGGACCGGCCGTACTGGACTTGTTGCAAATTTTTTGCAAATTTTTGAGGCCGAGTACGGCTGGTCCTAGGACCAGCCGTCCTCCATTGGGTAAAACCCGTGAAAAAAGTCACGGGTTTTGTCCCTTAGTGCCGAGTACGGCCAGTCCAAATGGACCGGCCGTACTCCCACCGTTTAAACCCGTGACAATAGTCACGGGTTTTTTGTCCTCCAGTGCCGAGTACGGCCGGCCCAAATAGATCGGCCGTACTAGGCGGGCAAATACCCGTGACAAAAGTCACGGGTTTTTTGTCCTCTAGTTCCGAGTACGGACGGTCCATTTGGACTGGCCGTACTCGCACCTTTAAAACCCGTGACAGAATGTCACGGGCCGCGTCCTCTAGTGGGGGGAGTACTGCCGGTCCATTTAGACCGGCCGTACTCGCCCCACTAGAGGACAAAACCCGTGACAGATCGAGTACGGCCGGTCCAGTTGGACCGGCCGTACTCGACTACCCTATTTAAAGGGTAACCCGGCGTTTGAAAAAAACCACGCCTCTCCCTTCCCTTCTCTCTCAATTCTGTCGACGCCCTCTCTCTCGAAGCTCTCTATCTTAGTTATTTCTTATTTCGACGATATTCTTCCGTATTCATCTACAGGTATAATATTTTTTTTTATTATTTAAATTTGTATTTTAGTTTATTTTATCCATATTTCTAATACTATTTTCTCGATTACCGACGACTATTTTCCTGCCCCAACGATATTTCTAATATTATTTTCTTCGATTTTATCATTTACCATATATTTATATATTATACTGTAAATAATTGAATTGTATCTATTTTTTTTAACGAAGGTTTTTTTAGCAACGAAAATGGATTCCGACTCAAGTAGATCGATTGATTTCGATGAGCGATCAACTGGTGATGCCAAAATGGATTGGGATTTGGACAACACGCATGCATATGGTGACGTACGAGAATTCAATAACCCACTGGCAAATGAAGAAATATATGTCTATTCGACCTCCAAAACGCTAGACGATGAGCTACGGACACCGGTCGGCTCAGATGACGACGAGGTGGAAAGCATACCGGTAAGAAAACAAATCTCAATGGGATTTTTTAAGGGTAGACAATATGGTTCTTTGCAGAAACTGAAAAACGAGATAGACAAATATTCCATAGAAATTGGTTATGGTATTACATACAAGAAATGTGAAAGAAGTCGACTGACGGCTGAATGTGGAGATGGATGTGGGTGGCGATTGCATGCTTCCTTGATGCAAAATGAGTGAACATTCCAAATAAAGAGCTTGATCGACTCTGACTACTGTTCGAGACAAGTTGAAAATCGACGCGCTTCAGCAAAATGGCTGGCGAACCATTACCTGGACAGGTTCAAAAGTCACCCTACTTGGGACGTCCCATCTATTATGGAGACAGTGAGGAATGACTTCACCGTCGACATTTCATCAAGTCTTGCCACAAGAGCAAGAAGCATAGCTCGAACCCTCAATGAAGGGAAGTGCGACGAACAGTACGGGCAACTGTGGTCGTACACAGCCGAAATATTCAGATCAAATCCGGGCAGCACAGTGAAAATTGATGGAAACCCAGTGGGCCATAATCAATTGGGATTCCAAAGATTCTATATGTGCATGGCTGCTTGCAAGACTGGGTTGCTGGAGTGCGGGAGACCCGTTATCTGCTTAGATGGCTGTCATCTAAAGGGGTCGTGTGCTGGCCAACTACTCACAGCCGTCAGCATCGATGGAAATAATGGAATCTACTCTGTTACTGTTGCCAATGTCGAGTCTGAGTGTGCAGACTCATGGACATGGTTTTTGCATATATTAAAGCAAGACCTCAACACTCAGCATGGCCACGGTTGGACACTTATTTTAGATCGACAAAAGGTATGATGTATTTCTATAAGTTATTTTAAAATTTTGTGGCTTTGGCGGATTAATATTGTTTTATTAACGTCATTGTTTGTGCAAATATCAGGGGTTACAGAGAGCTATTCGAGATCAATTCCCATATGCTGGACACCGCTTCTGCCTCCGGCATTGTAGCACCCGATCCCATCAAACCAAATTTAACTTATCAAATATTGACGTGCAATTTTTATGAAAGAAAATTGGGTGAATTATTTATTAGGTTAATAAATGACTAAGCAGGGCATTTATGTAAATTGAGGTTTTTAAAATGGATAACGTATTTAAGGGAAGCGTTAATGCATTGTAGCCGCCACTATTCCCATTTCCCTCTTTCGGTTTTCAGCTCGAGCAGTAGAGCTCTCTAGGCAGTTCTCTCGCCCGATTCTCCTTCAACCTAGGTAAGCCTTCCTTGTTTTTCTTGCATTTTAGCGATTAGGTAACTGAGAGAATACAATGTGAAGATTTTGAGAATACTGTGATTGAGGGTAGGTTCGGGTTCTTGGTGAAAAATAGGAATGCACGGGTAGCAGAGTTTCAAATCGGTTTCCCCAAACATATTATTGATTTTTGGTAAGGTTTAGTGAGAGTTGGATTTAATGTACTGTCATGACCTTAGGTGAGCGAGCTTCTGGAGTAGTTGAAACCGAGCATTCCCAGGAGAGCCAGGTAAGTGAAGTATTGTGTGTGCCTTCAGGCATACATCATAAAACGGTAGGTTTATGCATGTTTGAGTATTTTCTGTATGTTATGCATCATATTTTTAAAAGAACACAAAAATGAGTTTACATGTAATGTTATGGAAAGGCAAGCACAGATTGAAATGCATTGGCTGTTAAGGGAACTAATCCACCCCTTAACTGATGAAGATGATTTATAACATTGGGAGAATTGATCCCACTCCCAAAGGAACCGAGGAATCAGAATAGCTATTAAGGAAATTCATCCACCCCTTAACTGATGAAGATGATGTATAACATTGGGAGAACTGATCCCACTCCCAAGGGAACAGAGGGATCAGATCAGTGAATGAACTAATATGCAACTGAGATGAGAAAGTAGAAACTGCATAATTAAGATTTAGGTTTCAGCATATCATTTCATTATTGCTTCACTTATGTGACAGCACAGAACCGAACCCGAACGGGGTCCGAGATCGGAGCCATCACTATGGGACAGTTAACGAACATCGGTGACTATTTTACAGGGAGAAACTACAGTGAGTAACGGAAAACATTTACAGGGATAGAGAGAGTTCTCTGGAGTCAAAACAAACTGGATACAGTTGGCTGGAATACATAAGTGAATAACCGAAGAGACGGGGCGCAGAAAATTATTAAAGAGAATGAACAGGAAATAAAACAAAAAAACATAAGCGTAAGGCTAGCGGAAGACTTAGTTTAAAAGTGTATCGGTAGATTCAGATAAGACAGAATTGATGACGTCAATCGATAGATGCTGAGTAAAAACGACGAAATTGCATTACTCACCGGTGGATTGAAAAAGACAAAATAGCTGACGTCAGTCGGTAGATGCGATTTTTAACAGACAGAAACGGAGATGATGTCAGACGGAAGATGCAGGCAGTAGATGGAATTGGATGAGGTGATGACGTTAGCCGGAAGATGGATGACGTCAACCGGAAGATGCAGACAAATAACGTAATCGGCAGAAGGTGATGACGTCAACCGGAAGATAAGATGCAGACAAATAACGTAATCGGCAGAAGGTGATGACGTCAACCGGAAGATGGATGACGTCAACCGGAAGATGGATGACGTCAACCGGAAGATGGATGACGTCAACCGGAAGATGGATGACGTCAACCGGAAGATGGATGACGTCAACCGGAAGATGGATGACGTCAACCGGAAGATGGATGACGTCAACCGGAAGATGGATGACGTCAACCGGAAGATGGATGACGTCAACCGGAAGATGGATGACGTCAACCGGAAGATGGATGACGTCAACCGGAAGATGGATGACGTCAACCGGAAGATGGATGACGTCAACCGGAAGATGGATGACGTCAACCGGAAGATGGATGACGTCAACCGGAAGATGCAGACAAATAACGTAATCGGCAGAAGGTGATGACGTCAACCGGAAGATGGATGACGTCAACCGGAAGATGGATGACGTCAACCGGAAGATGGATGACGTCAACCGGAAGATGGATGACGTCAACCGGAAGATGGATGACGTCAACCGGAAGATGGATGACGTCAACCGGAAGATGGATGACGTCAACCGGAAGATGGATGACGTCAACCGGAAGATGGATGACGTCAACCGGAAGATGGATGACGTCAACCGGAAGATGGATGACGTCAACCGGAAGATGGATGACGTCAACCGGAAGATGGATGACGTCAACCGGAAGATGCAGACAAATAACGTAATCGGCAGAAGGTGATGATGTCAGCCAGAAGATGGATGACGTCAACCGGAAGATGGATGACGTCAACCGGAAGATGGATGACGTCAACCGGAAGATGGATGACGTCAACCGGAAGATGGATGACGTCAACCGGAAGATGGATGACGTCAACCGGAAGATGGATGACGTCAACCGGAAGATGGATGACGTCAACCGGAAGATGGATGACGTCAACCGGAAGATGGATGACGTCAACCGGAAGATGGATGACGTCAACCGGAAGATGGATGACGTCAACCGGAAGATGGATGACGTCAACCGGAAGATGGATGACGTCAACCGGAAGATGGATGACGTCAACCGGAAGATGGATGACGTCAACCGGAAGATGGATGACGTCAACCGGAAGATGGATGACGTCAACCGGAAGATGGATGACGTCAACCGGAAGATGGATGACGTCAACCGGAAGATGGATGACGTCAACCGGAAGATGGATGACGTCAACCGGAAGATGGATGACGTCAACCGGAAGATGGATGACGTCAACCGGAAGATGGATGACGTCAACCGGAAGATGGATGACGTCAACCGGAAGATGGATGACGTCAACCGGAAGATGGATGACGTCAACCGGAAGATGGATGACGTCAACCGGAAGATGGATGACGTCAACCGGAAGATGGATGACGTCAACCGGAAGATGGATGACGTCAACCGGAAGATGGATGACGTCAACCGGAAGATGGATGACGTCAACCGGAAGATGCAGACAAATAACGTAATCGGCAGAAGGTGATGAAGTCAGCCAGAAGATGGATGACGTCAACCGGTAGATGCTGAGTAAAGCTGAATCGGATGTGTGATGATGTCATCGGAAAATGTGATGACGTCATCGGCAGATATAGGCCGCAAACAGAATCGGCAGGAGGAAAGTCTATAACAGAATTACTGTTTGGCGGTGGATAGGAATAAGACAAAACATGTACAGTATCTATCGGTAGATGGAGTTTAGACATAGTTATTAAAGGCAAAACTTATAACTTGTGACAGGAAAAACATGTAGACAGAGAGCTTAAAACAGAAGACATAGAAGTTTCAGATCACCAAAACCCGAATCAAAACAAGATTATGAAACATGCCTTACAAATGACAGATTCAAGAAAACAACCTGCATGGATAGCTCTAGAATTCGTGGCTATCCATGCACAACCTGAAAGGAAGAATCCCAGCAATTCCAGAATAATTTCGACACATTAAAAAAAAACATAAATACGACTGTCAAATAAAGAGGTTTTAGAATACACCACCAACAAAACCTATACATAAACCAGATTTCTAACAAAAATCCAGACAGAGTTTTGAAACAAAACACCAGAGTTCAGCAAGACCTACAGACATAAACTTTACTTAAAAACTGAAACCTCAGAGCAGAAACATGTCCGACTGCAGAAACTAACCCCTTGAGCTCGGTCCACCAATTACATCAGTTCATCATCTTGAGGCACAAGGTCCTCATTTGCAGATTCAGTACCTACATCAGAGAGTTCACCTATGAGTCTAAAACTCAGTAAGAACATAATAAATATGCAGTGATGCAAAAATGCTATGCATGCGGTTTTCAGAAATACGGTGACAGTATAGAGCATTAAGTTACAGTGGCAGTGAGGTATAAGTGAAGCTTATAGGGGAACTGACACAGTAAGGTGCACTTTCAGGCACCGTGCACTATCAGGCACATTCAGTAATACAGTATACATATATATATATAACAGTAACAGTAAGTCAGTCCCCGTCTCACACTTAACCGGTAAATTTCAGTCATATTTTATCTTGCTTAGTTTCAAACCGTGTACAGAAAACAGTTTTGCATGAACTTTCAGAAAAAACCGTGTATGCATGAACGGTGCTTGAACTTAAACAGCAGTGAATAACAGTTTAACAACCGAGACATAACAGGGGAATACAGAACACAACTCTAGTCCTTCTACCCGGAAACAACCCGACAGAACAGGAACCTAGTACCTCCGAGATGTAGGGCCTTAAGGGCCAACCTACAGTTATGAACTTACCTGTTTGCTGCAATGTAGTATGCTCGAATGTCCCTGAAACGCTCGGACCTGTAGCATGCATGTGCAGAAATCAACAGAGTTACAAATGCTAACTAATTAGTTGTAAAATCAGTTCCAAACTCATTCAAACCCTTAGAAAACAAACCGATGTGTTTTCATCCAAAAACAGAGAGTTTTCACCAATTACCGAAACCCTAAACTTCGGTAAAAACTCACATTAAACTCATACAAACTTGTTAGCATTAAAGGATGCTTACCTTAGTGGAGAAACAAAAAGGAATGGAGGAGATCGAAGTAACTTCGATGGCTGTTTGTCGACTGGGAGAGAGAATGCAGAGAAGAGAAAGAGAGAGAGAGCAGAGAAGTGAAGTGAAGAGGGTTTCACGTAGGAGGAAGAACTTAACTTCCTCAACAAGTTGCCACTTGGCATCCATCTATTGGTTTATTCTCACAAACCTTAATTTCTCTCCAATTTACCCTTCCATGCATATCAAACTTAGTGTTTTGTTTAGTTACACAATAGTTTGGTTCTCCCTTCACTAAATGCTCCAAAATTTTACAATAAAATAGTTATTGTATTAATGGCAATTTAAATCCATACAATAATTTGACAGATTAACCCAAGGCCAAAATGCCGGGTGTTACAACTTATTTAGCATTAGGCTAATAGATGAGTTTTGTGATGTAGGTGAGGAAGTGACAGCAGGTGATTTTTCTGAGCTTGTTGATGGATAGGCTGGTTGGGGGAGCACATTCATGCTACGGATCTGGCACTTGATGGGGCGGTTTAACTGGTGTCAGTGGTTGTGAAGGTTTTAGTTGACAATGTTTTGATTTAAGTGTGATGAGTTTTCATGACAGTAGTGGTTTTAATATTTTGAATACGTTTTGAGATTTTTCTGATAAAGATATTCAGTTGAGTTTTTTTAAAATGTTGGATTTTACTGAATTTGGATAATGCCATGATTCGAATTATTTCTGAATGGTTTCAGTGAAGTAAATTCTCTTCTGTACTTAGAGTTGTGTTTGCATAGCAAGAAATAGTTGAAATGTCGCTCTGTTCTCCATCGGTAGTTATGTTGTCTATTTGAAGATGTCTTTAGTAAAGCCATCGGATGATGTCTCAGTAAAGTCATCGGTAGTTATGTTGTCTGTCGGAAGATGTCTTCAGTAAAGCCATCAGATGATGTCTCAGTAAAGTCATCGGTACATGAAGTTTAATTCTGTCGGAAGATGTAGATTTTGCACTATCAGTATGAGTGGATATTATGCTTTGTCGTGTAGTAACCAATCGAATGATCTAGTAGAAATTTTGTCGTTTTACCATCGGTAGATGCGAGTCGCAAAACTTGTCGTTTAGCGATCGGTTGATGTTTGATAATTGACTTATCCGGTTGACATCATCGGTAGATACAGTCTACCAAGAGATGTCTTTTGTTTTTCATTTGGCTGACGTCATCGGTAGAAGCCTTTTATTTTCTGTTTCTTCCGTTGACTTTATTCGTCAGCAGATGCGTTTGACCTCTGCGACATCTCAAGTACTTCGATTTAAACTTCTATTTCCCTATTGGCTGATTGCTTCTTAACATTCCCAACGATTATTTTAACAATGTTTTTCACAATTTTGTTTAACTCCATTGCTGTTCAAATGATTTCCGCTGCAAGTTTTAAACTATAGTTGAAATATATTAGTCATGTACGGGCTTTTGTGTAACGAACCGGTTTCAGATAACTTGGGGTGTTACAAGTTGGTATCAGAGCGAGGTTATAGTTAAACCGTTCAAAAGATTACTCATCAGTGCCAATCGTTGTATGGAAGTACTCTAACAACTGTAAGTGTTTATGTTAACCTTAGCTATTAGATGTTTATGAGAATATTTAACCTTGTTCAGGAATTTAGCAAAATGGCTAGACGACCAGGAAGACCAAGGATATCGAGAGAGATGCCAAATTTGAGAAGTGAGGAGGACCCTAGTGTAATTAGACAGCTGACAGACCTAGTACGCCAACAGACAGATTTGGCGCGTCAGCAATCCGAACAGTTAGAAGTGTTGTTGAACCGAGAGGTACAAGGAAGTGCCAACTCAGGTTCCAACAATGATCAAACAGGAGACAGATTCCGGAGGCTACAGCCGCCCACATTTGATGGAAAGTCATCTAATCCGATTGTCGCTGAGGAGTGGCTTAGGAAAATCGAGAGTATGCTTAGGTGTGCCAATGTTGGAGAAGGGGACAAAGTCACGTTGGCCACATTCCATTTTGCTGGTGATGCTCAACTTTGGTGGGAGACAATCGAGACCATCACCGATGTTTTGGCGATGTCTTGGTCGCAGTTCAAGGACATTTTCTATGAGAAATATTTTAACAGCACAGTCCAGGCTGCAAAGAAGGTAGAGTTTTTGAACTTGAAGCAGACAGGGTCTGTGGCTGAATACGTTAGACAATTCGAATCTCTGTCCAGGTTCGCTGGACACCTTGTTCACCGAAATGAAGATAAGGTGTTTCAATTCATGCATGGACTGAAACCAGAAATGTACAGAGGGGTCAAGTTTTCGGGTTTTAAAGGATTGTCTTTCAGTGATGTTGTGTCCACAGCATTGGAGGTGGAAGAAGCTGAATTGAAGTGTGCTGGACCAAAGTAAACCCCGAGAAAGTTTGTTCAACCACCACCGCAGAGAGGGGTGAAGAGGCACAATGAAGGTCAGTATAGTCAAGGAATAGGAAAGAAAGTGTCAGATACCAAAACGTTTCCTCTATGCCCGAAGTGTTCGAAGAATCACCCGGGCGAGTGTAGATTTGGAACGGGTAAGTGTTTTAACTATGAAGAGGTTGGACACTCGTTCAAGGATTGCCCAAAGCCTAGAATCACATGTTGCTTCAACTGTAATAAAGTCGGCCATATCAACAGAGACTGCCCAGTTCCTAAGAATGACCCTGCTATGATTAAACCGAGGATATTCTCCATGATGGAGTCAGGTGATGAGGACCAGCCTGCTGTAGTGTCAGGTACTATATTGATTAACTCTGTGCCTGCTTTTACTTTAATAGATTCTGGTGCAACGCATTCATTTATAGCATCTGCATTTGCTGTTAAGTTAGATGTACAGTTTACCCCTTTCATGCATGTGTTTAGTGTTGCATTACCCTCTGGTGAGCACATGCACTCCAGTCAAATGATGCCTGATAGTGTTGTATTAGTAGGAAACATGAATCTGCCTGCTGATCTCATTGTCATGGACATAATGGGATTCGATGTGATCCTAGGAATGGATTGGTTGTTTAAGCATTATGCCACAATAGATTGTAGGACTGGAGTTATTAGTTTTCAACCCCCTGATGGTTTAAACCATACCTTCCGAGCTCTAAAGAAGAGTAAGGAAATGACTGTGATGACTTCTGTCGATTGTAGACCCTCCCCATGCAGAGAATATTGATGCTTTTTGGCCAGTGTTTTAGACACCCAACTAGTAGAGAAATCAAGCCCCAAAAATGCCTTAGTTGTCCAAGATTTTCCAGATGTATTCTTAGATGACCTTCCAGGTTTACCACCAGATAGGGAGATTGAATTTGTTGTAGATGTTTACCCCGACGCCGAGCCTGTGTCTAAAAATCCATATCGATTAGCACCAACAGAACTTAAGGAATTAAAGGAGCAGTTGGAGGATCTGTTGGAGAAAGGGTTCATACGCCCAAGCTTTTCGCCGTGTGGTGCACCTGTCCTTTTTGTCAAAAAGAAGGATGGATCGATGCGGATGTGCATTGATTATCGGGAACTAAATAAGCTAACTGTCAAGAACAAGTATCAATTGCCGAGGATTGATGACCTATTTGACCAACTTAAGGGTGCACAGGTCTTTTCTAAGATTGACCTCAGATCCGGTTATTACCAGCTGAAGGTTAAATCTGAAGATATCCCAAAGACTGCCTTTCGCACAAGGTATGGACATTATGAGTTTTTGGTTATGTCTTTTGGTTTGACAAATGCACCAGCAGCCTTCATGGATCTTATGAATAAGGTGTTTCATGAGTTTTTGGATAAGTTTGTCATTGTATTTATAGATAACATTCTGATCTATTCCAGTACCAAGGATGAACATGCAAGGCATTTGAGCTTAGTGTTGGGATTACTTAGGCAGCACCAACTTTATGCTAAATTTTCCAAATGCGAGTTTTGGTTGGACAGAGTTCACTTTCTTGGTCACGTGATCTCTGGAGATGGAATATCTGTCGATCCAGCTAAGGTTCAAGCAGTTAAGGAATGGCCCCAACCGAAGAATGCTACAGATATTCGAAGTTTCATTGGATTAGCAGGATATTACAGGAAATTTATTGAGGGATTCTCAAAGATTGCTACACCCCTCACTCGGTTAACAAGAAAGAATGTGAAATACGTGTGGACTGAGGATTGTGAGCTTAGTTTTCAGACCTTGAAATAGAAACTGACCAATGCTCCAATTTTGACTCTTCTTGTTGAAGATGGTAAGTTTAGCATTTATTGTGATGCTTCCAAAATTGGTCTAGGTTGTGTGTTGATGCAGGATGGTAAAGTAATAGCTTATGCCTCTAGGCAGTTGAAAACTCATGAGAAGAATTACCCTACGCATGACTTAGAATTAGCTGTTGTGGTCTTTGCATTAAAGATTTGGAGGCACTACCTGTATGGACAAACTTGTGAGATATTTTCGGATAATAAAAGTCCGAAATACATTTTCACACAGAAGGAACTGAATATGAGACAACGTAGGTGGTTAGAGTTTGTCAAATATTATGATTTTGAGATTAAGTACCACCCTGGCAAGGCTAATGTAGTGGCTGATGCTTTGAGTAGAGTGACTCCTTCAGTCTCTACATTGATTCTAGACATACCAATAGCTTTAGAGACAGAATTCCAAAGATTTAACCTGGAAGCTGTGTCTTGTGTGTCAGCCATGCTTTCGGCTATATCTTTGAGGCCTACTATTTTGGAGAGAATAAAATAAGTTCAAATGAATGACACTGAATGCAATAAGTATAAGTTGTGCATGGATTCTACCGACAAATCGGATTTCAACTGCTCAGTTGATGGAATTCTCAAGTTTCGAAATAGATGGTTTGTTCCGGCTGATACTGAACTTAGGAAGGAAATCCTATCTGAGGCACATTCCTCAAGACTCTTTGTTCATCCTGGAAGTACGAAGATGTATAGAGATCTCAAGCAACATTATTGGTGGCTAGGTATGAAAAGAAGTGTGGCGGAGTATGTGGAGTCATGTCTAATCTGCCAGCAAGTCAAAGCTGAACATCAGAGACCTGCTGGAACATTGCAACCCTTACCAGTTCCTGAATGGAAATGGGAACAAATAACTATGGATTTTGTTATAAGATGTAACGCCCCAAGTCTTTCGAACCCGGTTTGTTACACAAACCTTGCACATGACTCGGAAACTTTGAACCAAAATTTAAGGTTCACTCGAAGGTCAAAATTTGACATTTTCTAAAAACCTCAAAACATTTAAAACTTGCAGCGGAAATCATTTGAGCAACAATAGAGTTAAACAAAACTACGAAACATTGTTTGGAATGTTAAGAAACAATCAGCAAATAGGAATTAAAGGTTTAAACTGTGGAATACTTGAGAAGTCGTAGAAGTCAAACGCATCTGCCGGCGAATAAAGTCAACGGAAGGAGCAGAAACATAAAATAGAACGCTCCTACCGATGACGTCAACCCAAAGAGTTGGAAACAAAAGACATCTCTCGGTGGACTGCATCTACCGATGACGTCAGCCGGATAAATTAGTTATCCAACTTCAACCGATCACAAAACGACAAGTTCTGCGACTCGCACCTACCGATAGCAAAACGACAAAAATCTCTCATTTCACTTCTTCCGATAGAATAAACTACATACATCGATCACTAAACAACAAAGCATAATACTGTCTCATACCGATAAGGCAAAAATCTACATCTTCCAATAGAATTAAATTTACATCTTCCGATGACTTACCGAAGACATCTTCCGATAGAATTAAATTTACATCTTCCGATGACTTTACTGAAGACATCTTCCGATAGAAGTATAACTACATCATCTGATGACTTACCGAAGACATCTTCCGATAGACAACATAACTATAACTCAACACCCACCGATAGACATCATCTACCGATAGAGTGCAGATCGACATTTCAACTACTCAAATTCTATGCAAAACAACTCTAACTACGAGAAGAACAAGCTTACTTCACTGAACCCTTTTAGAACAATTCAAGCCAATGCATTACTCAAAAACCAGCAAGTACCAACACCAAATCCCAACAGAATACTATTATCAGAAAAGAAACTCAAAAACGTATTCGAAAGCATTGAAATCACTACTGTCATGAAAACTCAACATATTAGAATTGAAACACAGTCAACTAAACTTCACACCAACAGACATCAGTTAAACCGCCTCATCAAGTACCAGGTCCGTGGCATGAGTGTGCTCCTCCAACCAGCCTATCCCTCAATGAACTCAGAAAAATCACTTGCTGACACTTCTTCACCTACATCACAAAACTCATCTATTAGCCTAATGCTAAGTAAGTAAAGCAGTAATGAAATGAAACACTGAAATATGAATTCCTAAACATGCGATTTCTACTTTCTCAACTCAGTTGTTCATGCTTCGTTTCTGTTCAGATCCCCCTGTGAAATTGGGAGTTGGATCAACTCTCCCAAAGTACATACATCCACTGTCTCATTAAGGGACGGATTAATTCCCTTAACAGAAAAACTGATTCACATGTTCATATCCCCCTGTGAAATTGGAAGTTGGATCAACTCTTCCAAAGTGTAAATATCCAATGTCTCATTAAGGGGTGGATTAATTCCCTTAACAGTAAAACTGATTCACATAGCTGTTTCAATATGTTCAATCCTTACCATGCCAATATGCATTCAAATTCATTTTCGTATACTTTTAAAATATGATGCATAACATACAGATACATACAAGTAAGCACAATCCTAACGTTTTGTGATGTAGGCCCGAAGGCACAAGCAAACTTCACTTACCTGGTCACCTGGAAATCGCTCGGTTTCAACTATTTGAAGGCCCTGTTCACCTAATGCCATAAACAGAATACTATTCAGATCTTCACTAAATCTCATCCTACATCATTCACAATCTAAAGAGTTAGTTTAGAAGTTCAGGCCATCGCACATTCTTGATTCAGCACCAAACCCGAACTCAGCTCACTCACAGCATTCACAAAATTACACACATTGCACTCTCTCCGCTATCTACTCACTAGAATATCGAGAAAATGAATGGAAAACTTACCTAGTCTGAGGGATGGAGATCGGAGGGGAAAATCGCCTAGAGCTCTGATGAACTTGAGCTGAATGCCGAGAAAGGAAAAATGAGGGAACAGCGGCGGCTAAACCTCATTAAACCCTCCCTTAAATACTTTATCCACAATAAATTGTAATTTACCATTTTGTCCTTACTTTTTCACTTATTAACCTAATCACTAAATCACCCAATTTCAATTATAAAACATTCACCATAAAAAGTAAATCAGTTAATAGAAACCGGGTGTTACAATCTACCTTCCTTAAAAGAATTTTGTCCTCAAAATTCAGTACCTGAATAATTCTGGATGCTGGTTCATCATGTCTTGCTGGCGTTCCCAGGTTGTTTCCTCCAAGTTTTGGTTGTGCCACAAGACCTTTATTAGAGGAACCTCTTTGTTGCGCAATACTTTAATTGCATAGTCTAAGATCTTTACTGGTCTCTCCTCATAAGCAAGAGTAGGATGAATTTCGATGTTCTAATGTTTCACAATATGATTTGGATCCCTTATGCACTTCTTCAACATAGAAACATGGAACACACTGTGTATCCCTTCCATAGAAGCTGGTAACTGCAACTGATAGGCTGCTCTCCCACCTCTTTTCAGAATAGTGAACGGTCCAATAAATCTGGGGTTCAACTTGCTTCTCTTCCCGAATCTGACAACCCCCCCTAATGGTGAGACCTTGAGGAAAACTTCATTACCAACATCAAACTCTAATTCTCTTCGTCTTTTGTCTGCATAGCTTTTCTGTCGGCTTTGAGCTGTCAAGATTTTTTGTCGGATAAAAGCAATTTTCTCCACTGTCTGCTGCACAATGTCAGGACCAATCAATTGTGCTTCTCCAACCTCATCCCAATATAATGGAGATCTGCATCTTCGTCCTTATAATGCCTCGTATGGTGTCATGCCTATTGTTGCCTGAAAACTGTTGTTATAAGAAAATTCTACCAAGGGCAAGTATTTACTCCATGAACCTTGAAAGTCTAATACACAAGCACGAAGCATATCCTCCAATGTTTGAATAGTCCTTTCGGATTGTCCATCTGTTTGAGGGTGAAAAGTTGTGCTAAAACTAAGTTGTGTTCCCATAGCCTTATGCAAACTTTTTCAAAACTTAGATGTAAATCTGGAGTCTCGGTCTGAAACTTTGGTGTTTGGAACTCCATGCAGTCTAACAACTTCGTGCACGTACAACTCAGCCAGTTGATCCATCGAGTATGTTATCTTCATTGGCAGAAAGTGAGCAGATTTGGTTAAACGATCAACTATTACCCAAATTGCATCGTGACCCCTTGCTGTTCTAGGTAATCCTATAACAAAATCCATAGTTATTTGTTCCCATTTCCATTTGGGTACTGGTAAAGGTTGCAATGTTCCAGCAGACCTCTGATGTTCAGTTTTGACTTGTTGGCAGATCAGACATGACTCCACATACTCCGCCACGCTTCTTTTCATACCTGGCCACCAATAATGTTGCTTGAGATCTCTGTACATCTTCGTACTTCCAGGATGAACACAGAGTCTAGAAGAATGTGCCTCAGATAGGATTCCCTTTCTAAGTTCGGTATTGGCCGGAACAAACCATCTATTTCGAAACTTGAGAATTCCATCAACTGAGCAGTTGAAATCCGACTTGTCAGTAGAATCCATGCTCAACTTATACTTATTGCATTCGGTGTCGTTCTTTTGAACTTCCTTTATTTTCTCTAAAATAATAGGCCTCAAAGATATGGCCGAAAGCATGACTGACACACTAGACACAGCTTCTAGGTTAAATCTTTGGAATTCTGTCTCTAAAGCTATTGGTATGTCTAAACTCAATGTAGAGACTGAAGGAGTCACTCTACTCAAAGCATCAGCCACTACATTCGCCTTACCAGGGTGGTACTTAATCTCAAAATCATAATCTTTGACAAACTCTAACCACCTACGTTGCCTCATATTCAGCTCCTTTTGCGTGAAAATGTATTTCAGACTTTTATGATCCGAAAATATCTCACAAGTTTGTCCATACAGGTAGTGCCTCCAAATTTTTAATGCAAAGACCACAGCAGCTAATTCTAAGTCATGTGTAGGGTAATTCTTTTCGTGTACCTTTAACTACCTAGAAGCATAAGCTATAACATTTCCATCTTGCATCAAAACACAACCAAGTCCAACTTTGGATGCATCACAATATATGCTGAACTTACCATTATCGATAGGAAGGGTCAATATTGGAGCATTGGTTAGTTTCTGTTTCAAGGTCTGGAAACTGGATTCACATTTATCAGTCCAAATATACTTCACATTTTTCCTCGTTAACATAGTAAGGGGTGTAGCAATCTTCGAAAATCCTTCAATGAACTTTCTATGATATCCTGCTAGTCCAAGAAAATTCCTAATATCTGTAGCATTCTTCGGTTAGGGCCATTCCTTAACTGCTTGAACCTTGACTGGATCAACAGATATCCCATCTCCAGAGATCACATGTCCTAAAAAGTGAACTTGGTCTAACCAAAATTCACACTTAGAAAACTTGGCATAAAGTTGGTGCCTTCTCAGTACCTCTAACACTTCACTCAAATGTTTTGCATGCTCACTCTTAGTTCTAGAATAGATTAGAATGTCATCAATGAATACAATGACAAACTTGTCCAAATACTCATGAAACACTCTATTCATGAGATCCATGAAGGCTGCTGGTGCATTTTTCAAACCAAAAAACATAACCAAAAACTCATAATGTCCATACCTTGTGCGAAAGACAGTCTTTGGGATATCTTCAGATTTAACCTTTAATTGGTAATAACCAGACCTCAAGTCAATTTTAGAGAAAACTCTCGCACCCTTAAGCTGGTCAAATAAGTCATCAATCCTCGGCAAAGGGTACTTGTTCTTGACAGTTAGCTTATTCAATTCTCTATAATCAATGCACATACGCATAGATCCATCTTTCTTTTTGACAAAAAGGACCGGTGCACCCCATGGTGAAAAGCTAGGGCGTATGAACCCTTTTCCAACAAATCCTCCAACTGTTTCTTTAATTCCTTAAGTTCTGTTGGTGCTAGTCTATATGGATTTTTAGACACAGGCTCGGCTCCGGGGTAAACATCTACAACAAATTCAATTTCCCTATCTGGCGGCAAACCAGGAAGGTCATCTAAGAATAATTCGGGGAAGTCTTGGACAATTAGGACATTCTGAGGATTTGCTTTTCCTACAAGCTGTGTGTCTAAAACGCTAGCTAAGAAGCACAAATACTCTCCACACAGGGAAGGCCTCGTGTTAATAGAAGTCATCACAGACATTTCCTTACTCTTCTTTGAAGCTAGAAAGGTATGCTTCAAACTACCAGGGGGTTGGAAACTGACTATTCTAGTCCTACAATTAATTGTGGCGTGATGTTTAAACAACCAGTCCATTCCTAGGATTACATTAAATCCTACTATATCCATAATAATGAGATCAGCAGGTAGACTTACGCTTCCTACTAACACATTACAATCAAGCATCACCCGGTTAGAGTGCATGCGTTCATCGGAAGGTAATGCAACATTAAACACATGCATGGAAGGGGTAAACTGTACATCTAACTTAACAGCAAATGCAGATGCTATAAATGAATGTGTTGCACCAGAATCTATTAAAGTAAAAGCAGGTACAGAGTTAATCAATATGGTACCTGACACAACAGCGGGCTGTTCCTCACCCGACTCCGTCATGGAGAAAATCCTTGGTTTAATCGTAGCAGGGCTACTCTTAGGAACTAGACAGTCTCTACTAATGTGGCCGACTTTGTTACAATTGTAGCATCTAGTGATTCTAGGCTTCAGGCAGTCTTTGTACGTGTGTCTAACCTCCTCACAGTTGAAACACTTCCCAAAGCCCAGTCTGCATTCACCCGGGTGGTTCTTCAAACATTTAGGACACTGAGGAAATTTCCTGACATTCTGTACATTCCCTCCTGTCCCTCGGCTATTTTGACCTTCACTTGGCCTCTTCGTTCCTCTCTGTTGGTGTGGCTGGTTAAACCTTTATGGGACCTCTTTTGGCCCAGCACACATCCTCTCAGCTTCTTCCACTTCCAGAGCAGTGGACACAACCTCGCTGAATGTCAAGCCTTTAATACCACAGAATTTAACTCCCCGGTGAATGTCTGGCTTCAGCCCATGCATAAATTTGAACACTTTATCCTCGTCTTTGTGAGCGAAATGTCCAGCAAACCTGGACAGAGATTCAAATTGCCTACTGTACTCAGCCACAGACCCTGTCTGCTTCAAGTTCAGGAATTCCAACTTCTTTGCGGTTTGGACAGTGCTGTTGAAATACTTCCCGTAGAAAACGTCTTTGAATTGCAACCAAGTCATCGCCAAAACAACTGTGGTGGTCTCTATTGTTTCCCACCAGAGTTGAGCTTCACCAGCTAAATGAAAGATTGCCAACGTGACCTTGTCTCCTTCCCCTATGTTGGCACACCTAAACATACTTTCAATCTTTCTAAGCCATCCTTCAGCAATAACTGGATCAGATGACTGTCCATCAAACGTGGGTGGTCTTAGTCTTCGGAATCTATCTCCAGAATGTTCACTGCTAGAACCCGAGTTGGCACTTCCTTGTGCTTCCCGGTTCAATAACACACCTAACTGATCAGACTGTTGACGCACTATATCAGTCTGCTGACGCATCAATTCTGTCAGCTGCCTAATCACACTAGGCTCCTCTTCGCTTCTTACATTTGGCATTTCTCTCGGCACTCTAGGTCTCCCTGGGCGTCTGGCCATTGTATTTATTTCCTGCGTAGGGTTAACTACTTCCATAAATATCTAGTAACTAAGACTAATATAAACACTTACAGTTGTTGGAGTACTTCCATGCAACGATTGGCACTGATGAGTAATCTTTTGAACGGTTTAACTGAATGTCTCTGATACCATACTGTAACGCCCCAAGTCTTTCGAACCCGGTTTGTTACACAAACCTTGCACATGACTCGGAAACTTTGAACCAAAATTTAAGGTTCACTCGAAGGTCAAAATTTGACATTTTCTAAAAACCTCAAAACATTTAAAACTTGCAGCGGAAATCATTTGAGCAACAATAGAGTTAAACAAAACTACGAAACATTGTTTGGAATGTTAAGAAACAATCGGCAAATAGGAATTAAAGGTTTAAACTGTGGAATACTTGAGAAGTCGCAGAAGTCAAACGCATCTTCCGGCGAATAAAGTCAACGGAAGGAGCAGAAACATAAAATAGAACGCTCCTACCGATGACGTCAACCCAAAGAGTTGGAAACAAAAGACATCTCTCGGTGGACTGCATCTACCGATGACGTCAGCCGGATAAATTAGTTATCTAACTTCAACCGATCACAAAACGACAAGTTCTGCGACTCGCACCTACCGATAGCAAAACGACAAAAATCTCTCATTTCACTTCTTCCGATAGAATAAACTACATACATCGATCACTAAACAACAAAGCATAATACTGTCTCATACCGATAAGGCAAAAATCTACATCTTCCAATAGAATTAAATTTACATCTTCCGATGACTTACCGAAGACATCTTCCGATAGAATTAAATTTACATCTTCCGATGACTTTACTGAAGACATCTTCCGATAGAAGTATAACTACATCATCTGATGACTTACCGAAGACATCTTCCGATAGACAACATAACTATAACTCAACACCCACCGATAGACATCATCTACCGATAGAGTGCAGATCGACATTTCAACTACTCAAATTCTATGCAAAACAACTCTAACTACGAGAAGAACAAGCTTACTTCACTGAACCCTTTTATAACAATTCAAGCCAATGCATTACTCAAAAACCAGCAAGTACCAACACCAAATCCCAACAGAATACTATTATCAGAAAAGAAACTCAAAAACGTATTCGAAAGCATTGAAATCACTACTGTCATGAAAACTCAACATATTAGAATTGAAACACAGTCAACTAAACTTCACACCAACAGACATCAGTTAAACCGCCTCATCAAGTACCAGGTTGCCTATCCCTCAATGAACTCAGAAAAATCACTTGCTGACACTTCTTCACCTACATCACAAAACTCATCTATTAGCCTAATGCTAAGTAAGTAAAGCAGTAATGAAATGAAACAATAAAATATGAATTCCTAAACATGCGATTTCTACTTTCTCAACTCAGTTGTTCATGCTTCGTTTCTGTTCAGATCCCCCTGTGAAATTGGGAGTTGGATCAACTCTCCCAAAGTACATACATCCACTGTCTCATTAAGGGACGGATTAATTCCCTTAACAGAAAAACTGATTCACATGTTCAGATCCCCCTGTGAAATTGGAAGTTGGATCAACTCTTCCAAAGTGTAAATATCCACTGTCTCATTAAGGGGTGGATTAATTCCCTTAACAGTAAAACTGATTCACATAGTTGTTTCAATATGTTCAATCCTTACCATGCCAACATGCATTCAAATTCATTTTCGTATACTTTTAAAACATGATGCATAACATACAGATACATACAAGTAAGCACAATCCTAACGTTTTGTGATGTAGGCCCGAAGGCACAAGCAAACTTCACTTACCTGGTCACCTGGAAATCGCTCGGTTTCAACTACTTGAAGGCCCTGTTCACCTAATGCCATAAACAGAATACTATTCAGATCTTTACTAAATCTCATCCTACACCATTCACAAATCTAAAGAGTTAGTTTAGAAGTTCGGGCCATCGCACATTCTTGATTCAGCACCAAACCCGAACTCAGCTCACTTACAGCATTCACAAAATTACACACATTGCACTCTCTCCGCTATCTACTCACTAGAATATCGAGAAAATGAATGGAAAACTTACCTAGTATGAAGGATGGAGATCGGAGGGGAAAATCGCCTAGAGCTCTGATGAACTTGAGCTGAATGCCGAGAAAGGAAAAATGAGGGAACAGTGGCGGCTAAACCTCATTAAACCCTCCCTTAAATACTTTAACCACAATAAATTATAATTTACCATTTTGTCCTTACTCTTTCACTTATTAACCTAATCACTAAATCACCCAATTTCAATTATAAAACTTTCACCATAAAAAGTAAATCGGTTAATAGAAACCGGGTGTTACATAAGATTACCTAGAACAGCAAAAGGTCACGATGCAATCTGGGTAATAGTTGATCGTTTAACTAAATCTGCTCTCTTTCTGCCAATGAAGATAACATATTCGATGGATCAACTAGCTGAGTTGTATGTGCACGAAGTTGTTAGACTGCATGGAGTTCCAAATACCATAGTTTCAGACCGAGACTCTAGATTTACATCTAAGTTTTGGAAAAGTTTGCACAAGGCTATGGGAACACAACTTAGTTTTAGCACAGCTTTCCATCCTCAAACAGATGGACAATCCGAAAGGACTATTCAAATGTTGGAGGACATGCTCCGTGCATGTGTATTAGACTTTCAAGGTTCATGGAGCAAATACTTGTCATTGGTTGAGTTCTCTTACAATAACAGTTTTTAGGCAACAATAGGCATGGCACCATACGAGGCATTATATGGACGAAAATGCAGATCTCCATTGTATTGGGATGATGTTAGAGAAGCACAATTGATTGGTCCTGATATTGTGCAGCAGACAGTAGAGAAGATTGCTCTTATCCGACAAAGAATCTTAACAGCCCAAAGCCGGCAGAAAGCTATGCAGACAAAAGACGAAGAGAACTGGAATTTGAGGTAGGTAATGAAGTTTTCCTTAAGGTGTCACCTTTCAAAGGAGTTGTGAGATTTGGAAAAAGAGGAAAGTTGAACCCCAGATTTATTAGACCATTCCCTATTCTGAAGAGAGTTGGGAGAGCAGCCTATCAGTTGCAGCTACCGGCGTCTATGAATGGGATACACAGTGTGTTCCACGTTTCTATGTTAAAAAGGTGCATAAGGGATCCAAACCAAGTCGTGGAAAAGCAAGACTTTGAGATTCACCCTACCCTTGCCTATGAAGAGAAACCAGTAAAGATCTTAGATTATGCAGTGAAGGTATTGCGCAACAAAGAAGTCCCACTAGTGAAAGTCTTATGGCATAACAAGAACATAGAGGAGACAACTTGGGAGTGCCAGCAAGACATGATGGACCAATATCCAGAATTATTCAGTCATTTGTGGACCATTTGAGTATGTTTTGATTTTATAAAAGTTGTTTTGTAGATTGGAGGTGAGAAATGGTGAGGGAGGGCAATTTTCATGACTTTTCATTGCTAGAAATAGCCCAAGTGTCGACCACTATAGATGGTTGGTCGATACTTAAAACCTTGCTGGAAATAGAGAGTTGAAGGTGTCAACTACTTGAGGGAACTGTAGACTGCACACCTGTTATTTTGCAAAAGATGTTGACTTCAGAAGGAAGTGTCGACCGGTAGTTCATTTTGAGCTGAAACCTAAGTGCTATGAGTTGTCGAACGATATGACAAAGGGTCAACCGCGGCCAAACCCGATTGTTCCAAGTGTCGACCAGTGGGTCGACCCTCACTTATAAGTGTCGACCGGACTCTCTCAAAGTGTCGACCGCACAGTTTTTAATTAAAGGAAATTTTTTCACCTTGACAAACCTCGTAGCCGTTTATAGTGTCATGAATTGAGTTCTTAGCCCCGGTTTAGAACCCATCTTAATGTCTTCTCTTAGTGTTAAGTGGGATAATCATTATGTTTATTTTGTTCTAAGCTTAGACGAATTCAAGAATTTTGAACCAGTTGCTGAGGTAGTGCCTCTAGTTGGAAGAAGGAGCCTCTACGTAAAGGTAGAAGTTTTATATTATTTGCACTGCATTGTATGGTTTTTATGAAAATCTTATTTTTGTGAACTATATCTGTGATGACCCGGATGTGTAAGTATGTACGATGACTGCACGAACCGGAACCCGAATGGCGGTACGTCCGCGCGGGCGAACCGGAAGGTGACGGGTAGTAAAAAAGGGGTCGTCACAATCTCACATCGCTTGGGGAAGTATGTGGAAATGAAACATATGTAAAGAGACCCTCCCAACATAGCAAGACGCGTTTTGGAGCACAATTGGCAACGGATCCCATAATAACTCCGAAGTTAAAAGTGCTTCGGCGAAAGCAATCCCAGGTTGGGTGACCGACTCGGAAGTTCTCGCCAAACAAAGCCGTGAGGGGATGATATTGGGCTACGGCCCAATCCCAAGAGCGGACAATATCTTGCTGGGATAAGGGGTCGTTACAAATGGTATCAGAGCCTGTACCCAACCAGAAATGTGGTCAACGAGGACGTTGGGCCCTCGAGGGGGGGTGATTGTGATGACCCGGATGTGTAAGTATGTACGATGGCTGCACGAACCGGAACCCGAATGGCGGTACATCTGCGCAGGCGAACCGGAAGGTGACGGGTCGTAAAAAGGGGGTCGTCACAATTCCACATCGCTTGGGGAAGTATGTGGAAATGAAACATATGTAAAGAGACCTTCCCAACATAGTAAGACGCGTTTTGGAGCACAATTGGCAACGGATCCCATAGAACTCCGAAGTTAAAAGTGCTTCGGCGAGAGCAATCCCAGGTTGGGTGACCGACTGGGAAGTTCTCGCCAAACAAAGCTGTGAGGGGAGGATATTGGGCTACGGCTCAATCCCCAGAGCGGACAATATCTTGCTGGGATAAGGATAACTGTAGCGACTCTAATACTGTAACCGATTTTCCCGTACTATATATATATTTTTTTTTACTTAAAACTTAAACCTAACGTTCGTGCGAAAATAAAACTTTTAAAATCGGAGTCGAAATCGGAATTGAAATCGATGAAATCTATGTTTGTCAATGTTTTAGACATAACAATTAAAACATTTAAAATAAACAATTAAAATATATAAAACAAAATATGAAGGCATGGAGGGCAAAAGGGACAAAGTCCCGTGAAATGTGAGGGGCGATCACACACTGGCGATCGCTCGCCAGGTGGATCGCCCCTGGCGATCGTCTTATGCCCAGCGATCGCCTCAACAGGCGATCGCCTAAACGCAAGTGGCGATCGATCTCCCGTTTGTGGCGATCGATCGCCACACGCTCTGGAATTCTTCCAGAGAGCGGCATCCATGGGCGATCGATCCCCACCTTGGGCGATCGATCGCCATCTCCTCTGTCTCCCCTCTTTCTTCTTCGCTCTTTCTTCTTCCCTTCTCTTCATTCCTTCATTTCCCTGTAAACACACTTCACTAACACCCTAACCTTTCAATAATCATCAACATAAACTAACTCACAACCCCGTCAATTTCTCATTTGTCAATCACCCAAAATAAACGACTCAAACTCAATTAAAACATAACTCGTTTTCGTAAAAACAAACCGCGTGGATACGTTTAAAAACTATACAATCCCTCCTGTTTTTTTAAAACACTAACGATTCCAACAAAAACTTTACAAAAGCAGTTTATAAAACAGGTTCCCAAAACGTTTAAAAGCATCAAAACATAAACCTATCAACTATACAGAACCAAACACCCTAAAATGTTTCTATCTGTATGTTTTCTACTCAAAACATCCCAAAATACCTACATCCCCCACGGGTCGTGAAACGCCTCGACTGTGCCAGCACACTCCCGCAACCATCCTCCATCAACTGGACTCATGCCTCAGGAGGAGGAACGTCGTCCTCACCTGTTTCCTCGTAGTCACCTACACCATACAGACATCTATGAGATAAAAATCTCAGTAAGCTCTACGTAAATGCAATGTGTGCTATGCATATGGGTTTCATAAATCATGCAGCATTTTCTTTATCTTTACTCTGGGTGTCACCGAGATCTCATCTCCATAACCGGAGAGAACACATCCAGCGGTCGGACTACTCTTTCCAACTAGAGGAGGGGGGTACACGCTTACAACACGTACAGCCGTGCCTGAGCCCACCTCCCATGACCTATAACTGTATGAGTACGTGTTAAATGCGGTATTGTGACAAACCCCTGCGTGCCTACACAATAGATCAATAGCCCCCCTCAGGGCCGCATTACCATTTTTTTTAAAACACTAACGATTCCAACAAAAACTTTACAAAAGCAGTTTATAAAACAGGTTCCCAAAACGTTTAAAAGCATCAAAACATAAACCTATCAACTATACAGAACCAAACACCCTAAAATGTTTCTATCTGTATGTTTTCTACTCAAAACATCCCAAAATACCTACATCCCCCACGGGTCGTGAAACGCCTCGACTGTGCCAGCACACTCCCGCAACCATCCTCCATCAACTGGACTCATGCCTCAGGAGGAGGAACGTCGTCCTCACCTGTTTCCTCGTAGTCACCTACACCATACAGACATCTATGAGATAAAAATCTCAGTAAGCTCTACGTAAATGCAATGTGTGCTATGCATATGGGTTTCATAAATCATGCAGCATTTTCTTTATCTTTACTCTGGGTGTCACCGAGATCTCATCTCCATAACCGGAGAGAACACATCCAGCGGTCGGACTACTCTTTCCAACTAGAGGAGGGGGGTACACGCTTACAACACGTACAGCCGTGCCTGAGCCCACCTCCCATGACCTATAACTGTATGAGTACGTGTTAAATGCGGTATTGTGACAAACCCCTGCGTGAATCCCCACGGGTCGGAAACGCCTCGACTGTGCCAGCACACTCCCGCAACCATCCTCCATCAACTGGACTCATGCCTCAGGAGGAGGAACGTCGTCCTCACCTGTTTCCTCGTAGTCACCTACACCATACAGACATCTATGAGATAAAAATCTCAGTAAGCTCTACGTAAATGCAATGTGTGCTATGCATATGGGTTTCATAATCATGCAGCATTTTCTTTATCTTTACTCTGGGTGTCACCGAGATCTCATCTCCATAACCGGAGAGAACACATCCAGCGGTCAGATCAATAGCCCCCCTCAGGGCCCGCATACATTTTTTGTAAGGAAACATCGTGTGGAAATTCATTTTCATGCTCTTATAAAACACGTGATGCGTGAACAGTTCATAGCATAATTTAAACATACAACATATATACCATCAAGACTATAAAACATAAACTATAAAAACAAAACTAAACCTAACTACCCCACTAAAGCCAATTAAACAACCACGTCACCAAAACTCCTCGAGACGACTTCGACGTACGGTGTAGGCCTATCGGCCAAAAAAGATCACGAGAACTTACCTCGTGTCTGATGCAAGCCAAGCTCCGTCCACGAGCGTTGTTCACCTAAAGAAATTTCACAATTTGTCGTTAAAACGAGTTTAAACTATTAAACGTCCAAATTCAACGAAACCTTAACTAAGGAAATTCCTTATATCTCTAATTTAATTCATTGAAGCATTTCCTCGAGCATTTCACGCTCAGTACTTCAAAACCACCTTTAACGAGTTTTCCCCAAAACTAGAAATTCGTTGAATCTCTAACATTCGTCCTAAACTGATTAACTTTATCCAATAACGATCAATACGTTCATCATGTTCACAACCACGACAAACCTATCGATTTCTAACCCTAAATCGTGTTTTTCACAAAAACCCTAAACAAACCCTAATCGTTTAAACTTTGTAAAAACTGAAATAAACTTCACTAAAACCTTAGAATCATACCTAGGGTTGCGAGAGGAGGAGAAAACACAAAGAACCGGTCACCGAAAATGGAAGAATCGCCGGCGTTGAACGAGATCGACGACGAGAGGAAAGAAATCGTCGTGAGAGGGAGAGAGAGAGTGAGGAAATCGCAGAAGCGTTTTGGAGGAGAGAAAAGGCTTTTGCCTTTTTAATAAAATTGACTTGTAAAATGACCATTTTACCCTTCGTTTGATTTTCTAATCGTTTCGTCCTTTGTTTCGTTAATTGATCAATGATTCGGGTTCTCCAAATTTTCTTATTTCACCAATAAGTCCCACTTATTATTTGGGATTTATAAAAAGTGTCCGTTTGCAAATCGGACCTCGTTTACTATTTTTACTAAAACGTCCTTTATATTACGAGAAACGTAATTACTCGGAATTAAGCGTTACTGCGTCGAAAATTCTCGTAAATTTCTTAAAATTCTATTAATCGTTAGGATTGTAATAAAGCTCTCCATTCGCAAAACAGACTTGATTTGACATATTTACCAAAATACTATTTATATTAAAATACTAATATTCCGTACAGCCGGATATTACAATATCACTCATGAAAACCTGACGGGGCTTGTCTCTAGCACGCCAGTATTTTTATGTGTATATATGTACGTATGATTTACACGTTTACCATTGATACATGAGTTTTATATTGTTGTGATGAATGATTAATCTTCGTGATATTTTGGGTGGTCTTAGTGTCAAAGTATCAGAAAGACATCCTAGTATACCTTCTCTTACATGAAGGTTGTCATGTTTGTACGTTACGAAATGGGTAATAGGGCGGTGATGACACGCTCATTGGGTTTTAAATCCCTAAACATGATTAAGGTATTATTTGTTTATTATCGTTTATATGAGTTGCTTCGTAGATGACTATTGTTCACCGATAACCTGGGTAACGGGGCTAGACCTTCGGACTGCACGTTGCTTGTTTATTATTTCTGGCTCATGAGGTGTTGCTGGACTTAGGTCACCGTCTTTCTATGTTTATGTGTCAGATGAGTCCTTGAGTGACCTTTCCTTTTCACTGAGGTGAATTTTTATAATATAAGTACGATGATGACGTATTTTCGTATAGTCTTCTAAGTATGCAAAAAATGTTTAACTTAATACCTCCTTTGTGGCTCTTGGATCCCCTTTTTGTAAAACGTTGAAAATAAGTTTTCATGAGACGATATTTGAAAACCATTTTGATATCACATCATATTTTGAAAGAGAATGCAAAAGAGGTTTTACATGCGTTTAGTATAGCATTTCTACTGAGTTAGTCACTCACCCCAAATGCCCCTCCTCTCTTTCCAAGAAAGAACAAGAACAGCGAGTAGCTGAAGATCGGAAGTTGTTTTCTTTTAGTTATTTCCATGTGAGTGTTTTATTAATTCCCTGGAGGACTTATCTACATTTGTGTCTATATAAGATTAAATGATTTGGATTTAAGTATTTGAAACTTATTGAACTAACTTTACTTTATCACATTATTATATCTGTAATGATTGTGTAGATATTGATTTTTTATTAATGTTCAAGTCTTCCGTTGCGAACCTAATCTTGAATTGAGCGATCGAGTCTCCCGATCCAGCATTATGTTAGGCCCGCTTACGAGTTGTGCCAGAGACAGTGGGGATTGAAAATCGGAGAAAGATAACATCGGGTAATAAATGGTTGCTCCAAAGCAATTTGGTTAATGGAGATGATGATTGTACCCATTGTACTATCTCTTACCCTGTCAATGCGCAACAACTATTACTGAAAAGACAAGCGTTCAAATTACGTGCAAGTTTTTAACTTCCATTTAACAAATTGATTCAAACTGCTAACAGTGCATAGTTAGATGCTTGAATTGAAGAAAAAATTGTTAATTGTTTGAATTGAAAAACATTATATAATTTAAAATTGTGGACTAGAGGGAGTTGTCTTACCTTCTCAATTTACTTTTATAATTATTAATTAATTAAGGATAAAGATCAAATAAAACACTAAACTATGAAGAGTTTTTCAATTTAAATACTAAATAATTTTTTTTGTCAATTCGAAAATCAAACTATTTACTATTAATAAATCAACTCATTTCATTAAATGGACGTTAAAACATAACATGTGTCACGCATCTAGGTTTCTTTCTTCATCCCACGTGTGCTCTGTTGTAGATGATTGCTGCTCCAAGACTCCTTGCCGGGTCGATACCAGTTCTGCAAACCCGATCGGAAGTGGAGCCAAAATGTGCACAACTCAACAGATATCTCCTTATTTTCTGTCCAGAAACTAATAAATCACATTTTTTTCCTCAATCTCCATTTTCCGCAGCAAACTAAAGAGAGAATCATACCAGAGCATGAGAGTCTCTGGCGTTTCTCTTAGCATCGATGGCGGAGAAGACGGTGTAGACAAGCACAAAGGTACCGACGATTTCAGCTCCAAGCCCATCTCCTTTGGTGTAGCCAGGTTGAACGATGTTTTCCCCACCTAATTTCTGTTCGTACGTCGTTGAGCCTTCAAATCCTTTCACTTCGGAGTTCAGAGGGAGAGCAGCTTTGGAGAGAGGACGATGATGAACCAGAAGAGTAAGGAGAGAGAGAAAGCTCTGCAAACAGGACATGAAGATTTCGAACAAGAGGAAGAAGACGAAGAACTGCTTTCAGGGTTTTTAGTGGGATGAGCAACTTGTCTAGAAGCAGAGCAACACATGAAGAAGAAGAAAAAGAAAATGAGTCTTCCTGCCTTTATTTCTCTCTCTACCAAGCTTTTGAGTGAGGTGGTTGTCTTCTTCACAAAACTTTGATTTGCGGTAAGATAGAACTAGATAAAACCCAGAAGTAGAAGTGAACTTTTGGAGGCTTCCATGAAAAGGTAGGGAGAGGAAGACGGGTGAGAAGGAGCTTTAAGAGGTAGGTTGGATTGGAATGGATGCTGTCGTGGGTGGGTGGTGGGGAAGACCACTGATATGCATGTACTCCGAAAACACGGGTAGGGAAAGTTTTTACTGAAATTTGGATTGGATTGAAACAGCTATGCCTGACACGTTTTAGATCTTCGGTCAATTTACTGATAGTAGATAATTTGATATTTGAATTCACATGAAAAAAACACATTCATCTTTTCACTTCACATTTACCCATTGATTAGTATGACACCTAAGGTGGGCACGGTCCGGTTTCCACTTGGAACCAGACCGGACAGATCATTTCGGAATTTTGTGTCTTAAGATCGGAACCGGTCCCATGAGAAACCGGTTCGGTATCAGTTCCTCCCGAATGTTTTTTTAATTTTAATTTTTTTTTTGGTTAAAATTGCAAAATACAAAAACACATAATCAGAAGCCTTCTAAATGCTTCTTTTCTACTACGTATATTCAATTATTCATATAAGATATGAGTAAAAGAACAAAAAATAGAGAAAAAACACTTTCACTGCTTTCCAATAAAAATACAAACACCAATTCCGAATAGTTCAACAAGCACCAACTAATAGCTTCTAGTAGTTTAATCCAGTTCAATTAGATTTATAAAAAAATTCCCCAATTCAATCCAAACAGAGTTTTACAAAAAAAAAAACCCTAATTTCTCTCAAAAATTGGGAAATTACCAATTCGGACCACGAAGTATCGGTTTTTTTCGTTTCAAACCACAAACTAATTTTTTTAACAATTCAATCTACAAAGTATCAAATATATGCCAAAAAGGACCACGCCGGACGGACGCAAAAAAACAGCGTCCGTCCGGGTACTGTTCACGGTTACTGTTCACGTGAACAGTAACTGTTTATGTTTTATTTTCGCTGTTTTATAAATTAATTTTTAAAAAATACTAAACGATATTGGATTTACTTAAAATTTTTATCACATATTCACCACGTTATGAGAAGATAATCTGAAAATTTTCGTGATTTTACAATATTTACATGATTTATTATAAATTTTTAACCTATGTTTTATAAAATAATTCACTAAAATTACAATAAATCGTACAAGAATTAGAAAATCACGAAACTTTTCAGATTATCTTCTCATAACGTGGTGAATATTTGATAAAAATATTAAGTAAATCCAATATCGTTTAGTATTTTTTAAAAATTAATTTATAAAACAGAGAAAAAAAAAAACATAATCCGGGTACTGTTCACGTGAACAGTAACCCGGCTGGACGCTAAAACACAGCGTCCGTCCGGTATAAACGATATTGGATTTACTTAATATTTTTATCAAATATTCACCACGCTATGAGAAGATAATCTGAAAAGTTTCGTGATTTTCTAACTCTTGTACGATTTATTGTAATTTTAGTGAATTATTTTATAAAACATAGGTTAAAAATTTATAATAAATCATGTAAGTATTGTAAAATCGCGAAAATTTTCAGATTATCTTCTTATAACGTGGTGAATATGTGATAAAAATTTTAAGTAAATCCAATATCGTTTAGTATTTTTTAAAAATTAATTTATAAAACAGCGAAGATAAAACATAAACGGTTACTGTTCACGTGAACAGTACCGTGAACAGTACCCGGACGGACGCTGTTTTTTTGCATCCGTCCGGCGTGGTCCTTTTTGGCATATATTTGATACTTTGTGGATTGAATTGTTAAAAAAATTAGTTTGTGGTTTGAAACGAAAAAAACCGATAATTCATACCTTAGAATCGAGTCTGAAATCTGAAGAGAGATTCAGACTCGGGACTACTCTGAACTTCAGAGTCTGAAATCTGAAGAGAGATTCGAGAGAGAGACGGGAGGCGAGAAGGGCTGAAGATTTCCCGAGACAGAGAGCAGAGTCACCACTCCAACTCCGATTTTAGGGCTCCTGAACTTGAAGTGAAGACTGGAGAGAGAGACAGGAGTCGAGAAGGTCAGATAGATTTGAGAGAGCGGGAGTCGGGAACTTCAGACTTCAGACTTCAAGGTCGGAAGGATGAGGTTCGCGCCTCGTGGGAGTCTCAGTCGCCAGTCGCTAGTCGGGAAAAGGAAAATTGCTTAGTACTGAACTAAAGCCAACAGAGAACTCGATATTCCTGCGGTTCCCGGTTCTGTGATCAACAGAACCGGGACCGTGGACTGCGGTTCCGGTCCCATGGGTCTGGGAACCGGGCACCGGTCTCATAACGCAAAAAATCACCCAAAAACCAGATCGAACCGACGATTCAATCCGGTTCATCAGTTCGATTCGGTTTTGCCCACCCCTACTGACACGCATAATCCTCTCATATTCACTAAATTTCAAGCTGCCCCTCTCGCTTCCGTCACCTCGTCGATCACTGCTCCCGCTCTCGGTCTCCGCCGGCGGCAGGCTCACTTGCAATCGCCGCCTTAACTTTGCCTCTTCTCTGTCGCATACCCACTCCCCTAGCTTTCTCTGGCAGGTGCTCTCTCTAGATTGTCCGATCTCTGACCAGAACAACAAACCCTTCAGTTTCCTTGCTAATGCATTCTTGGAATTAAAGCTTGGTGCCTAGAATTAGTTATATTTACACTTAGTGGCACATTCAGTTTGCTTTCCAACATTTACATTTCCATTTATGTCAATTTACCCTATTTCAGTGACTGTATATAGGACGGCCGCTCGGGAGATTACCGTTTTCAGATAGTTCAACAGAGAAAATTATCGAAAATAAAGTATCTCTTGCAATGAGAGTCTGTGGCACATTGTTCGTTGATATTTATTGTGATGCAATGACTGAAAATGAAAATATAATTGTCTTCGTTGGATTTGCCTTTATATTTGACTTTTGGGGTCTTTCAAACCATTTAATTGGTTTCAAATTTTATAAATTTATTATCTAGTTTATATTTGATTTTTCACACTTCTACACAGTTTCTAATGGTTTTTCACTTGTTTATTATGAAACTTTACAATTAATGGTTTGAAGCAGAGGAGTGGCATTTTTTTTTTCTTCGCACAGGTTTTTTAGTGGCATATTTTTATGTTCTTTTGATTTCGTAGTGGTTTCAGTTACTCAAGAAATTTGTTATTTTTGGTTCAAGATTTGAATTTTTTGAAGTTTATAAATGTTCTTGTTTCTGATCTTTCACTAGGCTGTTTTGAATTACTTTTTTAGTTTGTTTCTTAAGTTGAATGCTTAGACATTATGCATTTGATGTTAAATCCTTGAGTTTTGTGTTTGTGTGATGAATTTTGATTCCAATACTTAGATAAAATTTTAATTTTGGTTTGGAAAGTTTAGTTTGGTAACAATTGTCCTTAATTAGATCTAAGTGAGGCTAATTGTTACAAAAAAAGAAATAATTGTCTCACCTAATGGGATGTGATCTTCTGAGTTGTGACCGTCATTCTAAACTCACTCTTTTAACAGACTAAATTTTCCTGCCACTCACACGAATGCCGTTGCTTTAGAACATCTTTTCTCTTTTGGTGAAGTTTGTGAGTGTTTTTCATTTTTGACACGGATATTGAACTCTCATTTCAGGTGTTGTGTTTTCAAACTAAAATGGAAGCAGAATTCTTTCGATTCTTGAAGATTGTTGGAGTTGGGTACAAGGCTAGAGCTGAAGCAGCAGGAAGGCTCTTGTACCTGAAACTAGGATACAGTCACGAGGTAGAGCTGACTGTTCCTCCAGCTGTACGAGTTTTCTGCTTCAAAAACAATGTGGTTTGCTGCACAGGGATTGATAAGCAGAGAGTACATCAGTTTGCTGCAGCTGTTCGTAGTTGTAAGCCGCCAGAAGTATACAAAGGCAAGGGCATTATGTACATTGATGAAGTAATCAAGAAGAAGCAAGGAAAGAAGTCCAAGTGATTGTTGATTTTGGTCAACTTGTTTTACAATGCTTCCCATTGAGCATATTTGAGGACTTTTTCATGCTTTTTACTGGTCAAAATATCATAGAAATGTTGGTGGGACATTTTAGTCTCTGTCTGAACGTTGATCTTTTTACTGAAGTATGTGCTAAAGATCGTCTTGGGGATCTGATGCTATGTTTAATTCACGAGTTTAAGAATCAGTGTCATAAATGTATCACTACTTGAAGAACAAGTAGTTTGACATCCATTTACTTATTTTGGTGATTATTGTCTGAATATCATGCGTCTTGTTTAACCCATATTGGAGTAGATGATTTCTCTGGAATTCAGCTTGGATGCAAAATAACTTATTGGGTGGTCAACTATTTTTGTATCCCATTTCTTACATTACATGTTATATTGAAGAATTATTCCCTTTGTAGCCTTTGCAAGAAATAACACTTGGCTGGAAGGACTACTTTTTGGATAAAGGTGCCAGACAAACCTGATTCTTGAATTTCTTGTGGTTTGTTTTTCGAGATAAATGTTTGGCAAAATAGCGAGAAATGCGATGGAGATGAAGCCAGGTTCAGTCTTTCAGGTATGTATTTTCATAAATTTGGTTGATCTTGCAACTGCTCCTAAACATAGATGGCCATGTTGAATTTTAGCTGTTATTTGGTTAAGTTTTAATAGGTGTGGAACCAATTACGACTTGCTGTTGGTTTGCATATTGGAGATTGATAAAATCTTATATATTTGGGAGTTAAAATAACAAGCTATTGCAGAAGAACTTGTTTAAAAATGCGGTGCAGAGATTAGTCCTCCATTAATAGGGTCTGCTTTTAATGTCTGCCGAAGCTCTTATGTATGATTTTGAAGTCACTTGTTTAACTAAGATGGTGGTTATCATGCAGCATTACGTGTGAATCTTCATCTTTCTCTTGGAAATCAGCAAAGAAAGAGACTAATTTTGGTGTTTGTTAGAAAAACCATTAGTCTACATCTACGTGATGTTAGATTTTCTTAGCAAGTACATGATATTATGAATATGACATTATAGATTTCTTTGATGGTTAAGATAAAATACAGTCCCACAATAGATACCATTCATCTCTCTATGAGTTCTCAATGATTACAGGATTAGAGTTTGCATTTAGTTTTGGTTGCATGTGTAGGCTACTGGAAAGAGTGAAGAGATTGATGAGGATTGGAGAGAGTCACTTTGTTGAGAGATATAAGAAGAGGGTTGCCTCCATATTCTTCCAACACTACCAGCACATTTCCCGACTCCTTCACAAACGCCCGCGGTACGTGGTACCTGCCCAACACCCAACAATGGATGATAATAGTCTTAACTGGGAGGAAATTCTCTTTATTTTTGAATCCATTTTTTGATGTAGAAACATGAAAATCATCTTGTCTATAAATTAATCATAGTTTGAATAATTATTTTATAGAAAAAAAAAAAAAAGATTGAAGAAGGGAAGAGTGCATACAGTGATTGAGAAGGAACAGCTTTGGAGTTGAGGAAGGAAACCCAGTAACGACCAATGCTGTGCCCATTAACCCAGGCTTCTCCTTTGCCCATGGAGCTCAGATTCAAAGCAATTGGCTCATCCCCATCCACTCCATCAAAACTGGTCTGCATTTTGTCAAATCACATCATGGGTAGTCTTTTAAACAACAAATCTAAGATGCATACCTTATACCAAGTAAGTGGTGGCTTTATTGAATCTCCAATTTCATCCCATTTTACATTCTCCAAGTTATCTTCGTTGTATATTTCCAACTTCTCTCCTTCCAGTCCAACCTGCCATCAATGATCTATTCATAACCATAATTCTTTTTATCATTATGAAATATTCTAAATTTACACCTTTTTTTTTTTTTTTTGTAATTCAGTACATATCCCAACAGCTTATTTCAAACAAAATATCAATAAAAAAAAATACTATCTTACCTGATATTCCCACGCGAAATTAGAGGTAAAATTGTACAAGAGTTGGGAATCGCAGGTGATTTCAACTCTAGTTAAACCTGCAAATCTCCTCTCCAGAAAGGCTCCTGAGTCCTTCAATCAAGTTAATTAATTAAAGTACATATTTCTCAAAATCTCTTCATGTCACTTGTTGATCTGTATTGACTATTCTAATCAATAAGCATCATAGTGTAAGATTATTAGAGTGCTCAGGGATATTGACGGGGGGGCATAAATCGGAGAGAAAGACTTAAAAAGATGATGAGAAGTAGAGAGAGAGATACAGGTAGGCCAGTGATGACACTGAGAAGAGAGAGAGTGTTACGTCCCTCAGTTAGTACGATTGGTCTGTCCATGCTCATATTCTTTGCGTTATGACTTCCATGGTCTGCTCCTGTTAATTGACCAAATTCAGATCAAATTGGAAAAACAAAATGAAATAAGGAGGAGACCACAAATATTAATTTTCTTAGTTTTTGTCAGGTCCGAGAGAAAACAAATAGGAAGTAACTATATATTTCTGAAAGTTATGTTCATGTTAGTTCAATATTTGTATCTTGTATATGTTAACGACGGGAGAAGTGAAGAACAAGATGACTGTTATTCATTGATGACTGCTGAAATGAAAAGACCGTGTTGTTATATATATTATACTGTTTTTTTTTTTTTCTTTTCATTGATTTCTTTGTTGTAATTATTTACAAAATTTATCTTTACTTTGTTTAATATTTATTTTTGGTAGACTTTGTCCATGACCAACGAAGTGAGCACTGAAGATTTGAATTTTTGGTATAGGATATGATATAAATTAGAATGATATATTCTATATATTTATGTAATCTAATATTTATTTTGCACACATCATTAGATGTTTGTGTTTGATATGGATTGTATTGTTAGACGTTTGTTTCATATTGACATTAGCTATTTGTGTTTGGAGTTTACAGTTAATGTATTATTCTTTTTATGCAATTTCTTTTATCAAGGAGTCGAAGGAGAACCAAACTTTAAACTTCCAGTTCGATCTCATTCAACTCTAGAGCCTAACAGGTTCATCTTGTTTTCAAAACAGGGACACATCAACTAACAGTTCGGTTCTATTGGGTCATAAAACTAAAGTGAACCAAACCGTGGCTACACTTTAGTAAACAAACAATTTGAAAAGGCTACTACAATAAGAGAAGTGTCAGGAATCAAAGCTTAGACTTCTGCTTAAGGAATCTTAAAGTAGTTTGCTAAAAGTTGATTAATTTGTCATAACAAATAATACCTCTTGAAACATGTTAACTGTGACAACCCATTCCACAAGATAAATAATGGTAGTAGGTGCAGCCAATACTAGGAGAGTTGCCAAGTAACATTAGTGTAACGACCCCTTTCCCCAGCAAGATATTGTCCGCTCCGGGGATTGGGCCGCAGCCCAATATCCTCCCCTCACGGCTTTGTTTGGCGAGAGCACTTCCCGGAAGGTCACCCAACCTGAAATTACTCTCGCCGAAGCACGCTTAACTTCGGAGTTCTTATGGGATCCGTCGCCAATCGTGCTCCAAAACGCGTCTTACTATGTTGGGAGGGATCTCTTACATATGTTTCATTTCTATGTACTTCCCCAAGCGATGTGGGTTCGTAACGGCCCCTGCTTCAACGGAGAAACCACTCCGGCCCAGGTCAGCCCCAGGATCCGCGGAGCTTTACCCACCTCCGGCCCAGGTCAGCCACAGGATCCGCGGAGAATGGGTGGTTCCTTATCAGTCCGTTGAAAGACGGGTCGTCACAATCATCCCCCCTCGGGGGCCCAACGTCCTCGTTGGCCACATTTCTAGTTGGGTAAAGGCTCTGATACCATTTGTAACGACCCCTTTCCCCAGCAAGATATTGTCCGCTCCGGGGATTGGGCCGCAGCCCAATATCCTCCCCTCACGGCTTTGTTTGGCTAGAGCACTTCCCGGAAGGTCACCCAACCTGAAATTACTCTCGCCGAAACACGCTTAACTTCGGAGTTCTTATGGGATCCGTTGCCAATCGTGCTCCAAAACGCGTCTTACTATGTTGGGAGGGATCTCTTACATATGTTTCATTTCCATGTACTTCCCCAAGCGATGTGGGTTCGTAACGGCCCCTGCTTCAACGGAGAAACCACTCCGGCCCAGGTCAGCCCCAGGATCTGCGGAGCTTTACCCACCTCCGGCCCAGGTCAGCCCCAGGATCCGCGGAAAATGGGTGGTTCATTATCAGTCCGTTGAAAGACGGGTCGTCACAATTAGGCTTCGAAACAACGAAGCAAATCAATATATAAGTAGAGTTATCTTTCTAAACTAATAAGATAATATCTTGGGTAATTATCAAATTTACTCTCAAAGTATGAGGGTATTAACAATATGGACCTTAAAGTTTTTTCGTTAACAAAGTCGCTATTAACGTATAAATTTTTAACAAATTAACTCCTAGTGGATGACCAATCTCGAAGAACGGTCACCCAATAGTTCTCCACATTTCTTCTGGAACGGGAGCCCGATCTCGAAGGAACGGGCCCCCGTTCCAGAAGAAATGTGGGAATAGACGCCCGCTATCGAAGAACATGTGTCTGGTCTAGAAAACATACCAAACAATTTCGGATTACTATGAAGTTTTTACCACATAACGAAAATATCATGAAAACATAGTCTACCAAGTTTCATGATTTTGCAAGATTTGTACGATAAATTATAATTATTTTCTTATCAATTGCATAACGAATTGTAATTATTTTATTATCAATTGCGTAACGGATTATAATAAATCGTGAAAATGATGAAAAATCACGAAATTTTACGGACTATGTTTTCATGATATGTCTATTGTGTGATACAAATTTTAGGCCAGTATAATATTATTTGGTATGTTTTCAGTGATAGCTTCTCTGGACCGAGCCCCCGTTCCTTCAAAAGCATGCATGGACATAGTTGGCTACTTCAGAAAACATACCAAACGATATTAAATGAGCTTGAAATTTTTACCACACGACCAACATATCATTAGAACATAGTCTGCAAAGTTTTCTGATTTGTCAACATTTTCACGATTTATTATATAATTCTTTATGCAATTTACAAGAAAATAATTATAATAACTCTTAAAAATTTTAAAAAATCACGAAACTTTGGAAATTATGTTTTCATTATATGTAGATTATGTGGTAAAAATATCAGGCTAAGCCAATATTGGTTAATAAAACATGCGCCTGTTCTTCGAGAGCAGTCGTCTGTTCCCACATCTCTCTAAAATGGGCGCTCATTCCTTAGTGAGCAAGCGCTCCAGTCCAGAAGAAATGTGGGAACCACATACAAATTTGAGACCTGTCGTTCAATAGGGTGTAATTTGTTAAAAATCCATACGTTAAAGGCAACCTTGTTAACGAAAAAACTTTAAGGTCCGTCTTATTAATCACCACATACTTTGAGAAGAAATTGAATAATTACCCTAATATCTTCTTAGGGGAACAAGGCTCCACCTTATAGTATAATAGGAATACTCCAATCCTATTCAAATATTCAATCAAGGCATGATAAGGGAGGTTTAAATTTTTAATTAATTTATTTTATCTATTAATTACTTTTAAACTGTGTTAGTATTTAAATTTATGTTGAGGTATTTTGGGCATGTTGGTTTGTAGGTCAATATTCTGGTTGTGAAATGATTTTTAGCAGTGTTGAAAGTAGGAGGAGACATTATATAATTTTGGAGCATCAAGTTCTGAGAAGAGTTCACATATCTCTCTAATATTTTATGTAATTGTTTCCGTTTCAACATCAAGCATTTGCATTTTTCTATTAATCAAGGGGTATCAATCATGGTACTATAAATTCAAAAGACAATGGTCTCACCGATGTAGTTATGGTTAAGGAAAGCATGAACGACATGTCCAAGAGACTCAACATGGAGTTGTGCTTCTGAACATGATAAATTATTATCAAACCTGCTTATTAAATAAAATAATTATTAGTAAATATTATGAGTAAAAGACTTTAAAAAATATATATTAATAAATAATTATATACCCAGTAGTGTACCAAAGATAATCAGATTTATCCTTGGTAATGTTCATCTGCTCAACTAAACCATCAAACTTCAAGTCTGAATCTGCAGATTTGGGAACAACATCTTTGAACACTTTCCAATTTTCAGCTGAATCAAATTTCAGGATTGGATTCATCATTCTCCTGTTACCCTTTGTATATACCTTTACAGTATTTATCGAATCTAGAAATGTTAGGAAGTGAAACATTGAAAACAAGAACATGAATTGTTTGTAATTTTACCTTTGCAGTGTCGAAAATCACGTTTTCGCAACCGGACAGAATACTGATTGACTTTGGGAGCAGCTCATATGATCTATTTTCAAATTGAACAGTCGCGTTGTTTCTCGCATCGTTGTTCACAAGAAATGCAACACAGTCTCCCATTTCTTCGCGATACAAAAAACCCTAATACCAAGAATTGTTGAAAGTAGGACATGCAATCTTGTGAATGTTGGATGCAATTATAGTTGAAGATTATTGGATTTTAGTATCTAATGAAATTGTAGACTTTAATTTGTAGATACTGGTTGTTTTGGGTTTTGTTTCATGATGAAACTGAACTAATCCTGACCCTTCAGTTGTATTAGATTATGGTTTTTAGGTCAAACGGTAAATTTATTTTAACATTCAATCATCGTAGAGAATCTATGGAGAAAAGGCTAAAATTTTTCAATAATCATTTTGGCTTGCAAGATCAATAATCAACAAATCTTGATTCGATAATAGTTTTCAAAATTCAATTTTAAGACATTCTATAAATTAAGGAATGCTCTGAATACAAATTATCTTGACAATTATCAGATAGGGATTTCAGTTGTAGAGAATAAAGAACAAAAAACAAAAAAAAACAAAGAATAGAGATTTGAAGTCTAAAGAGTGAAGCCTAACCTCTTGAAGCTGGCCAAGAACTAAGGAAGAGTGCTTTCCTTCAAGTATGGTTGTAGAGCATGTTTTGATTGCATGATGCAGCTCCTTAGATGCCCCCACTTTGGTTGCCTTAGCAACCCTGAAATAGTACACTAAATTCTTATTACATTTCTACAAGTGTAAAATGGGCAAGCCGACGTTCTCTATGGTCTTTTATCGAACCGAAACTCGCAGCCGAACTTATTTGAGCGAGTGAGTTTGATATTTACCGTATTCGTCTATTGGAGCTTGATCATAGTAGCTGGTGGTCGCATATGGAGAGCCTGTTCTACCGAAGTTCGTTCCACCATGGTACTGTAGACACAGTAGAAAACCCATTTTAACTTAAATTGAATTATGACATCTGTTTTTCGAAACAAGGAAGATATAAAAAATGATTTAGAAAAAGAGTTTATGAGAATAATTAAATGCTAGTAACGATCATACCATGTAGTAGTTGACATAGCTTCCATTTTTAGCAATGAAAAGTGCAACATGAAATGCTATGTCTTGAGCAGATCTTATGTATGGCAGTCCACCATATACTTGATAGCTTCCCCAAAAAACCCACCAATAAAATATTAATTAATTTAATAATTTATAAACTACGTTGGTATATTAATAAATGAATAATATATTTTTGTATTCTTAAGTAATTTTTGTACATGATCATCGTTCGTCTCATGATCTAAATAATAGTAACACTTCGAAGAAGTTATTTACTTGGCGAGAAATAGTTATAAGGCGACAACTATAGTTACCATAGAGTTGACATGAATGGAAAGTGTTCAAAGATGACTTCTTTCTTAATGAAATGAACGGTCAAATAGCGTTGGTCCATGTTTGTGAACAAAAAAGAGGACCGTACGGAGAGCCATGTTTTACTAGCTTAAGAACCAAGAATGGAAACTAGAACACATCGAACCAAAACTTTTTGTTTAGCTGGGTATGATTATTTCTTAGCCTACATATTGTCTATTATTATACATATATTGATGTCACAACGATAAATTGACTAAGTTAAAACAAAAGATTACGTACAAGGATGTCCAATTTTCAGTCCACATGGTAGGTTTCTCAGGAGAATTAGGCCCACTGAATGTCTCTCCACATCTCATTCCATTGCATGTATTGATCTACATACTCAATCATTATACAATCTTAGTCAACCAATCAATCTTCAGATTATGAAAAAGAAAATCACCGTAAAACTCAGTTGAAGTTGCAATGATAAGGTAATCGTCGTGTTGGTTTTGTTCAAAATAATTTGACGGAAAATTAGATTCTATCAGAAATGGCAGACAAACAATGGGATCAGGAGCATCGGTTTGCTTGCACATGAGCCATGGAACACCAGTTTGGAGCTGCACGGCCATTTTTGCTGCCCAATTTATGTATGAACGTCCCTTATCGTGGAATGCTCCTTCGATTGTTTGATACTCATTCTCAATCTGTCACAATTCGTAGTCATGATGATTTATAATGTTATTACTTGTCAAACTCTTCTTTATCGAATATTAATAGTTATATGAATTGAAGCACCTGAGAAAGAATGATCGGTCCTCCTTGCGAAGCGTATAAGCCCTCGGATTTCATCATGTTCACTATTTTAGTTGTAAAATTCTGCATATAATACTGAAAACCCAAAAAAAAAAAAAAAAACAATTTAAACTATCACCATTAACAATATTTTAAAAATTTAATGTTTTTTCATACCTTAAAAGGTTCGTTGTCTGACCGATAAGTGATGTCGGGAATGTCATGCAACCAAAATGGAAATCCTCTGCACGAATGAATGAATTTTAACGGATGCAAAAGGAGCTAAAAATAAAAATTAAAAAAAAAAAGTAAAATTTATACCCATAGGTCCATTCAGCCTCTATGAAAGGTCCAATTCGTAGGCAAACATAAAGCCCTTGTGCTTTGATTTCATTGATGAACTTGACCAAATCATATCTTCCACCAAAATCATACTGCCCTTCACACACTCTATATGTTACTGATATATCATGCGCGACTCATGTTTTCAAGAACTTTTTTTTAAAAGAATTCTCGAACGAAGAAGTTTTGATTCGACAAAAAACACAAACCTGGCCGGGTCGGGGCTCGTGGACGTTCCAAAAGACGTAGGTTTGAATGACGTCCAACCCTCCTTCCTTAGCTTTCGATATTAGAGAAGGCCACATCTACACAAAATAACGTATAATGCTATGAGTATTGTCTAAATGTAGACCATTAATTTCATCGATATCAACCTCTATTTACTTGGAAAAATTAATATTGTTTGTCATTCTAGGATAGTTTTCTTTCAAGTTTGAGGGTAGTTTTAATTCATAATTAAAAGTAACTTTATAAAAATAGAGTGCTAAACCTCAGGGGTGCTACGAGGGTAGTGAATAGAGCCAGAAAAGAGGATGCTTCTTTGACCATTGATGATGACTGATCTTCCATCGTATGTAACCTCTTCTCCTCTAACATGGCTTCTTCCCTTCAAACCAGTTATAACTGTAACCCAAAACAACCACCATGGAAACCCCATCATCTCTCTCTCTCTCTTGCCAATCTCTTCACAACAGATGACAGAAAGAGAAGATATGAGTCGGGTCCATTGCTTGACGGAGGGATGAAGGTTGGTTAGGTGAGTGGAAAGAAAGACATGCACGCCAATTTATATCCTCTTCCAATGTTTCTTCTTTTCTATTAAAATTTCTTTTTAAACCAAATTTATTGTTGTTTGTTAGAATAATTTGTAATCTTACCTTTGCAGCAAATTTTTTGGTTCGTGCTTATGGTTTTGGACACGATAGTTCTATAAAAAAGTAAAAACAAAAACTCAGTATCGTTAATAATAGTCATTTTATTAGCATATGGCTAAGAATGCTTCATCTGTCTTTTATTGCTCTTTAATCTAACATGAAAGATAGCGTGATGGTTGAGGGAATTCTCTCAACCAAAACCCTCCTTAACCCGAAATATAGTGCAAAAATCAATAAGAAAGAAATAACTCCCTTCTATGGATCGATGGTGATAAAGAAGTAACAAAATGCAGAAAATGGGGTTAGAGGAAAGGGTGTTAGTGAAGGATTTCGTGAAGAAATCTGGCCTGCAAAAGTTCTACAACAAATGGAGATGGAACTCCTCAGCAGCACCTACTCCTGATCAACACGGGTGCCTAAGAAAAAAGGGTAGTCTATCGGGGTGAATCATAAACTCAATAAAGATCATAAGACTATACCCAATCATGAAAAAACTGATTTTTGTCTTTTATCAGTTCAAAATATGAACTAGTGAAAAAAAATACAAGCATATATTTATTTTCAAAACATTTTATCACTTTCAAATAGTGTCACCACACGAAAGCAGGCAAATACAAAAATGTCTGGTCGAGTGATCCGATCCTCAAATAGGAACTTATAGTGGAAGACTTAAACATAGATTGAGTCATAACCCTTACGAGATGAGCTAAATTACGCATAGCGATCACAAAATTATAAGATAGTGCAACCAATATAATCCAAATAGTATTGTGCAAGAAAATAAAATATGTAGCACCCAAATATAGAATTACATACCAATATGAGAGAAGAAAATAAATAGAGTGAACATCACCAAGAAGAGAAACAAATCACTTAAGATGAAAGGAAAGAAAAAAGAGAAAATATACTTCCATGAACAACTACCTCCTGCTAATACGAATCTTACCTAGGAAAAGGAGAAGTCTTTTGGAGTGAGCGACTAACTCAGTAAGAGTAAATTTTACATTCAACAATGAATTTAAGAAAATGTTGGAGCGGGCTAAGTATAAAACATTTTCATAAAAATCGTTTTAATAAACGAACAATAAGGCAAACATTAAAATTTTTTACTATAGTGTTATACATAAGTAAGGTTGTACTGTATATCGTGTAAAATCCCAATGAAAATGGAATCACTCATAGATTTCAAGTACACAATGACATAGACATATGCATTTATAAAGACGATACTTGGTGATCGTGAAAGCCACGAAAATAAAGATCTTTATCAGGTTTAGATTTTTGCGCCTAGTGACACGACACATTCAACTGTCTGATTACTCTAGTTAACAAATAAACAAACAAACAAATCCTTCAACAGTCGGATGTGTGCAACAAAAATGGGACCCCCACGTTGGTCAATCAAACTTGGTTCACACGACCAAGATGATTCATAATCTTGTTGAGTTATGGAGCCTAATTTATGTTTGAGGGTATTTTGACCATTATTTACCATGTTATTCTGTAACCCTAAATCGTCTAGTATATAAAGATGTATTAGGTTATCGAGAGATATACAGAGAGTCTGAGAGTGTGAGGCAAAAAACCGTTATAACTCGTTTTTTATCTTAGTGAAATCTGTCAGTGGCCAGTAAATGTAGCTCTCACAACGAGAGTGAACCACTATAAATCTGTGTTGTTTCTTTCTTGTATTCTTGATCATTGGTTACAGGTGGATTAGGGCCTCTAATCCTAACAACTGGTAACAGAGTTTCAGGTTGAAGCAGTTTTTGAAAATCACGGTTTGATTGTTTTCGAAGGTATCGAACGATTTTAGGTTTGCAATTTCGGTCAGTGAAATTGCAACTTGGAAGGAAAAAGAAAAAGTTTTTGTTTTGTTTTCTGGTGTTCAGACGTGAAGAATCAAAACAAAGGGAAAAATAGAAAAGAATTGTTCTTTTTTTGATTTCCATGGTAGAAAGGTGGAAATTTAAAAAGAAAAAAGAAGGTGGAAAACAAAAAGGGGTGTCGCTATTCATCTTCTTCTCCAGAAGCAGAACCTGCCTGAAGCGCGACCCAAAACAGATAGGCGAAGAAGAGGAAGCTGAAATCAACGAACAAATCGAAACCCTGTCCGCCGGTCGCCACCGTCTGTCGCCGATCGACGAAGAGGAGAAGCCCTAGCTCTCCGATCTGAAAGCGCCGAACAGAAAAGACGTCGTCGTTCTTCCCCATTTCAGAACGCACCGAGCAGCTCTGATGCAACCTCCGTCCAGCATTCCGGCGATTGAGTGGTCTCTGACTGACGATTGGTTCTGGTCTTCGTCGAACAGGGATGGTGAAAATTAGTTTTGGGAAAATTGAGTATTTTGGAAGAAAATTCTGAAATTATTTTTGGCTAATTAATTGTTCTGAAATAAATTTCAGTGGATTTGGATGGGTTGAATAATTGATCTGGAAATATCTGTCTTTGGGCATTGATTATTGATAACAATGGCAAGCGACGATAGCACATGACACGGTATTGAAAAATTCAATGGGACAGATTTTGCGTTCTGGAGAATGCAAATTGAGGATTACTTGTACAGAAAGAAACTTCATCTTCCTTTGAGTGCAAAACCAGAGAAGATAGAAGACAGTGAATGGAATCTCCTAGATAGACAAGTTTTGGGAGTTGTCCGATTGACGCTAGCTAAAAGCGTTGCTCACAACGTGGTGAAGGAGAAGACCACTGCGAGTCTGATGAAGGCTCTATCTGATATGTACGAGAAACCCTCCATGAATAATAAGGTATTTCTTATGAAGAAGCTTTTTAATCTGAAGATTATTGATGGTACTTCTATCGTAGCACATTTAAATGAATTCAATACGATTGTGAATCAATTACTATCTGTGGATATTGATTTTGGGGATGAGGTTCGTGCTCTAATTTTGTTGGCGTCTCTACTAAATAGTTGGGAGCCTATGAGGGCAGCGATTAGTAATTCAGTCAGAAGTATAAAATTGGTATTCACCGATGTGAAGGAAGGAAGTTCGTAAAATTGATTCTGGTTGAACATCGAAAAGCTCAGCTCTAAATGTTGAAATTAGAGGAAGAAATAATAAGAGAAACTCCAACCGGGGTAGTGGCAGATCCAGATCCAAGTCGAAAAATAGAAGGGGTCAGTCTAAGTCCCGACGAACACTTGAGTGCTGGAATTGTGGCAAACAGGGTCACATGAAGAAGGATTGCAGAGTACCAAAGAAGAATGGAAATGACAAAGGTGATGGAGAAAATGCAGTAACGATAGACATCACTGATGCTTGCTTCTTTCAATCGACAGCCCAATAGACACATGGGTTTTGGACTCAGAGCGTCGTTTCCGTAGCGCCCTGAGTTTTCTGAACTCGGTTCGCCACACAGAATACTAAACCGAACTATGACTTTCTGAGAAAGTTTTAAAATTTCATTCAATGATCAAGACTTGACTCTTAAAACATTAAAACTTGAAGCGGAAAAATCATCGTATAAAAACAATATTTATTAAGTAATTAAAATATTGAAGACAGTTGGTTGCAAGAGAAAAAAGAAAACAGAACACGTCGACCGATCACTACACGACAAAAGTCTTTTACAAAACAAAACACTTCTACCGCTCAGACCACGTGATATCCACGCAGTTTCATTAACTCGGCAGACGACGTCTACCGCTCACAAACGACAAACATTCTCAGCCTACATCTACCGATAGAACAACCACATCCTTCAGTCACTAGACGAAAAAAGTCCTCAATTCGTATCTACCGATCGCAAAACGACAAATCACTACCTACATCTTCCGATAAATAAAATATTTGATATCATCCGATCACAGAACGACAAATCACCTCCTACATCTTCCGATAAATAAAATACTCGACTTCTACCGATGGACTAAATCCACCAATAGACAAACTCTCGACTTCCACCGATAGACATCATCTACCTATAGATCAAAAATACTCAACGTCTGCCGATAGACATCATTTACCGATAGATCAAAAACACTCAACGTCTGCCGATAGACATCATCTACCGATAGATCAAAAATACTCAACATCTTCCGATAGACATCATCTACCGGTAGATCAAAAATACTCAACAGAACAGCATAGCAACCATTTCACTCTAAACAAAGAAAACTCCGACTACCAAAAGAACTTGAGCATTTTACTAAAAATCATTCAAAACTACTTAAACCCATGTATTACTCCAAAATTTGATAAGACCAATATTAAAACCAACAGAGTGTCATTATCAGAAAAGTCTCAAATTGTATTCAAAACATCAAAGCTACCACTGTCATAAAAAATCTCAACATACTTAAATTGAATCATGGTTCACTAAACCTTCTCATCTACTGACACCAGTTAAACCGCCTCATCAGTTGCCAGATCGGTACATGAATGCACCCCTCCAACCTGCCTAGTCCTCAGCAAACTCAGAGAACACATCTGCTGTCACTTCTTCACCTATATCACAAAACTCATCTATTAGCCTAATGCTAAGTAAGTAAAACAAATATGAAATGTAATGCTGAAACATAAATTCCTAAACATGCAGTTTCTACTTTCTCATCTCAGTTGCATATGCATTCGTTTATAATCTGATCCCTTTGTGAAATTGGGAGTTGGATCACTTCTCCCAAAGTCATACATCCTCTTTCTCGATTGAGGGGCGGATTAGTTCCCTTAACAATTGTTCAGATCCCCCTGTGAAATTGGGATTTGGATCACTTCTCCCAAAGTCATACATCCTCTCTCTCGATTAAGGGGCGGATTAGTTCCCTTAACAACTGTTACGATCTGTTCATTCCTTACCATGCCATTTCATGTAAATTCATTTTCGCATACTTTCAAAACATGATGCATGACATACAAACACATTCAAGCATACACAATCCTACTGTTTTGTGATGTAGGCCCGAAGGCACAAGCATACTTTACTTACCTGGTCTCTTGGAAATCGGTCGGCAGTAAGCTACTTTAGAAGCTCGCTACCTAAAGTCATAACAATACATTAATCAAACATTCACTAAACTTCACCAAGAATCAATCATAAGTTTGAGAAAACCAGTTTGAAACCCTGCTACCCGTGCACTCTCATTTATCACCAAAACCCGAACCTACTCTCAATCACAGCATCCTCGAAATTTCTCACATTGTACTCCTTCAGTTACCTAACTGCTAAAATAAAAGAAAACGAGGAAAAACTTACCTAGGTTAAAAGAGAATCGAGCAAGAGAATCGCCAAAAGGGTTCTGCTTGAGAGCTGGAGGCCGAGAGAGGAATGATAAACAGAATAGTGGTGGCTACAGTGCAGTAAACCCAAACCTCTCTCCTTAAATACGTTATCCACTTTTAAATTTCTAATTACCCTTATGCCCTTGCCTAGTCATCCATTAACCCTACTTTTATTATTGTCATTTAAAGTGTGCCATTAATTTAAAAGAATAGAGAACTGGTTCGATAGAACCGGGTGTTACAGTTTCACACCATCGCACACAAGGAATTAATGGAAAATTATATGGTTGGAAATTATGGGAAACTCTACCTTGCAGATGGTGAGACACTAGATATTGTGGTCATCGGTGACATCAAACTGAAGATGGCAAATGATTCTGTTGGACAGTTTGATAGTAAAGGTCATAATGTTAGTTTTGGAACCAGTACTTGGAACGTAACTAAAGGAGCGATGGTCGTTGAGGTCAGAAAACTGAAACCTTATACATGACTTCTACATGTAGAAGCATAGTTGTAGTTGTTGATAGCTTGAAGAACACAGAGTTTTGGCATTGCAGGTTGGGCCACATGAGCGCGAAAGGAATGAAGATTCTTGTCAAAAATGGTCAGATTTTAGAGTTGAAGTCTGTCGAGCATCAGCTATATGAAAGCTACATTTTTTAGAAACAGAAACATGTCAATTTCCTAAAGTTTGGAAAAGAGCTGAAGAAGAAAAAAATGGAATTTGTGCACACTGACGTGTGGGGACCCGCACCCGTTTCTTCTCTTAGTGGATCATACTACTATGTGACGTTCATAGATGATTCAACAAGAAAAGTTTGAGTCTACTTCATGAAGAACAAGTATGATGTATTCAGTGTTTTCAAGAAGTAGAAGGCTTTGGTTGAGAATGAAACGAATCTGAAAGTGAAGTGTTTGAGGTCCAACAACAGAAGCGAGTATATCAATGCAGGTTTCAGAGAGTATTGTGCTATGAATGAGATCAAGATGCAAAAGACTATTCCTCGAACGCCTCAAGAGAATGGAGTAGTTGAAATGATGAATAGAACGCTGAATGAACATGCAAGAAGCATGAGATTACACGTCGGACTGCCTAAAACTTTTTGGGCAGATGCAGTCAACACAGTAGCCTACCTGATCAACGACCCTCGGACCTCTAGATTTCAAAATTCCATAAGAAGTTTGGAGCGGTAAAAAGGTAAATTTTTCTTTTCTGAAAGTGTTTGTTTGCTTATCATATGTTCATATTGATGATTCTAATAGAAGCAAGCTTGATTCGAAATCTAATAAGTGTTTTCTTATTGGTTATGGTGATGCCGAGTTTAGTTATCGTTTCTGGGATAATCAAAATCAGAAGATCATTCGCAGCAGGAACGTCATCTTCAACGAACAGGTCCTTTACAAAGATATTGTTGGTAAGACTTCTGACAGTGGGAGTTCTGCATTGAAAAAGTCTACCGTGGTCAACTTGAGAGATTTTTCAACTGATAATACTCCGACTGTCATAGAAGATCAGAGTGTTGTTGAAGAAGAAGTTGACGAGAATGTGGCTCCAGAGGTAAAACTGCAAACGCCAATTGCAAAACTGAGAAGATCATCCAGAATTAGCAAAGCAGTCCAAAGATGGTCACCATCTCTTAATTACATTCTGCTGACCGACGCAGGTGAACCAGAATGTTTTGAGAAAGCAGTATAGTATGATGATTTGATTAAGTGGGAGGCATCCATGAAAGATGAGATTGACTCCTTGAAATCAAATCAAACTTGGCAATTGGCTGAGTTGTCGAAGGGTAAGAAAGCACTACACAACAGTGGGTTTACTGAATTAAAGAGGAACATGATGGGAGCAAGCGAGATTTTCTCACCAATGGTGAAGTTGATGACGATCAGAACTGTCTTGGGTTTGGTTGTGAAAGAAGATCTTCATCTTCAGCATATGGACGTGAAAACTACTTTTCTTCACGGTGATTTAGAATGAAGAGATCTACATGCGACAACCACAAGGTTTCGAGGTGAAAGATAAAGAGGAGCTTGTGAGAAGTTGATGACGATCAGAACTGTCTTGGGTTTGGTTGTGAAAGAAGATCTTCATCTTCAGCAGATGGACGTGAAAACTGCTTTTCTTCACAGTGATTTAGATGAAGAGATCTACATGCGGCAACCACAAGGTTTTGAGGTGAAAGATAAAGAGGAGCTTGTGTGTAAGCTTCAGAAGAACTTGTATGGCTTGAAACAAGCTCCAAGGCAATGGTACAGAAGATTCGATAGCTTCATGAAGAATAACAACTTTGTGAGATGTGAAGCCGATCATTGCTGTTACGTCAAAAGGTTTGATAATTTCTATATTATTCTCCTCTTTTACGTTGATGATATGTTGATTGCTGGAGCAAGCTTACATGAGATTGACAGGCTGAAGAGGAAGTTATCTAAAGAGTTTGCAATGAAGGATTTGGGTGCTGCAAAACAAATCCTTGGTATGAGGATCTTAAGGGATAAAGAGGTTCTCAAACTCTCACAAGAAGAGTACGTAAAGAAGGTTCTTAACAGGTTCAAGATGCACGATGCTAAGCCAGTCACAGTTATTTCAGACTATCCAAAGATCAGTCACCTTCGACTGATGAAGAGAAGGACTACATGGCTACTGTTTCATATTCCTCTGCAGTTGGTAGTCTTATGTATGTGATGGTTTGGACACGACCAGACATTGCACGTGCAGTGGGAGTTGTCAGTAGGTTTATGAGTAATCCAAGAAGGAAACGTTGGGAAGCCGTAAAATGGATCTTGCGATACTTGAAGGGAAGTTCAAATTTCACTTTATGTTTTCGAAAATCAGTTTGGGCTTGGATGGATACTTTGATGCTGATAATGATGGTGATATTGACAGTAGTAAGAGCAGGACTGGGTATGTCTACACCTTGGGTGGTACCGCAATCAGTTGGGTTTCGAGACTTCAAGATGTCGTCGCTCTTTCTAGTTGTGAAGCTGAGTATATTGCAGTGACAGAAGCCGCAAAGGAGATGATGTGGTTGCAGCCTTTCTTACGCGAGTTTGGCCAAAATTACGATGAGAGTGTATTGCATTGTGACAGCCAAATTGCCATCCATTTGGCAAAGAACCTGATTTATCATGGCAAGACAAAGCATATACAGGTGCATTATCACTTCATCAGATCCGCCTTAGAAGATGCAGTATTAGTGCTTGAGAAGATCCTAGGGAGTCCGAATCTAGTTGATATGTTGACGAAAGCTATGACGAGTGAGAAGCTGAAGTTGTGCGCAACTTCAGTCGAACTTCTTGGATGAGACATTGAAATGAAGCTGCTACAGATGGACAGATGATGAGATTAGTTTCTAAGTGGGAGATTGTTGAGTTATGAAGCCTAATTTATGTTTGAGGGTATTTTGGTCATTATTTACTCTATTATTCTATAACCCTAAATCGTCTAGTATATAAAGACGTATCTAGGTTATCGAGAGATATACAGATAGTCTGAGAGTGTGAGCCAAAAACCGTTGTAACTCGTTTTTTATCTTAGTGAAATCTGTCAGCGGCCAGTGGACGTAGCTCTCACAACGAGAGTGAACCACTATAAATCTGTGTGTTGTTTCTTTTTCGTATTCTCGATCGTTCATTACAAGTGGATTAGGGCGTCTAATCCTAACAAATCAAATGTGCATGCTTAATAAAAACATGTTTGATGAAAAGTACATATATAATACATAAAATTAAAATTGACGAGCTATAAAAATAGACTCATCATTTTATATGAGAACGCGTCTCAAAATAAAATTTTCAATAAAACCATGCAATGTTAAACATAAAAATAAATCTCTACTTCAATGACGACAACAGTTCTTCCGACCAATCAAAAGACGTTATTGGAAATAGTTATTGTAATCTATAAAATCACCAGAACCTAAAACAAATTCGACATTAAAATCCTAGTCAAAACACTAGAGATACTAGATGGGTCCTAACTCGGAACAAGAACCAAAATCGTAAAGAAATGACAATTGATCTTGCACATAGCTGTTCATACGTGCATTGGTGATTTTATCAACTTTCAAAACTTCCTTAATACTAGGAATTAAAAATTCGGTGAACATTAGGAAGTCAGAATTCATTCAATATTAAACACTTATTGACCAAAATTTGAAAGTTTTTAAATTAAGGGTAAAGTGCAATTTGGCCCCTACAACTAGGTGAAATGAACAATTTACACCGTAAACTTGGGTAAAGTGCAATTTGGCCCCTACAACTAGGTGAAATGGGCAATTTACACCGTAAACTTGAATAATAGGCAAGAACAACCTTAATGTATTGATAATGGGCAATATGGCCCCTACCGTCATATTTTCCATCAAAAAGTAATATTTTTTCACTTGTTCATTTTTTTTTTCCGAAATGCCCCTCACTAGACCGAACTGAACCGGACCGGTTCGACTAATTGCACTTTAATTTTTTATTTTTTTAATTCTATTAATCTGTCTTCTCTTTTTCGAGAAATAGGATTTAAAAAAAAAATAAATAAATACGAGTGAAATTAGCTGAACCGGTCTGGTCCGGTTGGGTTCAGTGAGGGGCATTTTAGAAAAAAAAATGAATAAGTGAAAAAATATTATTTTTTGATAGAAAATATGACGGTATGGGCCATATTGCCCATTATCAATACATTAAGGTTGTTCTTGCCTATTATTCAAGTTTACGGTGTAAATTGCCCATTTCATTTAGTTGTAGGGGCCAAATTGCACTTTACCCAAGTTTACGGTGTAAATTGCCCATTTCACCTAGTTGTAGGGGCCAAATTACATTTTACCCTTAATTTAAATACTAAAATTTAATTTTTAAACCTCACCTCTATATGCGGGCTAAACCACCGTAATGAAATTTTAAAAAATGGAGACCACCAACGCGTTCAGAACGTCGAAAGTAGTCAAAGTTTCAAGCGTAGTTAGGTGATTAAAAATGGCAGTCAAAAGTTTCTGTCAAAAATCAACAATCAACAATCAAGACAACACAATTACTACGTCAGCGTTTAATGCCCAGTAAACATAGTCAATTCCACATCATGCTGACATCAGCTTCCAATTTGATAACTGTGATTTTTTCAGCGACGACAACGGCGGCTAATCAGAACAAAATTAATTGGTTTCAAAGGTTTTGAACTCCTGAATCCAATAGTGGTGTTGGTTTTCTGAGACGACGCCTAGAACAACCGAGATTTAAGATTTAAGTGGCGGGTTGCAATTTTTCGACGAGGCTCCAGCGACGACCGTGATCGTTTCAAGCGATTTATTGGTACAAACGATTCTCATTGTCGAGACCTTTCCAATGGCAGGTTGAACATTGAGTTTGGAGTTCAGAATCGTCGCCGCCGAGCATTTAAAGTTTTCTGACGAAAAATTCAGAAAGCTAGGCTTGGTCAAAATCGATGAATTTTATATGGATTGAAGCTTGGAAAGTGATCTATCGATTTATGGTGGCTGTGTTGAACACCTCCATCTGATGCAACTCCAACGAGCCTTTGAAAGTTGCTGCCAAAAAATAGAAAAGATAGAGACAGAGAATGATAGTGATTAACAGAGAGAAAATGAGAGATGGAGAGAGAGAGGGCCGAGAGATAGAGGAGGAGAGAGAAAATGTTAGTTTTTTTTTTTATTTGTAAAAAATTAAAGATTTTACAAATGGGCCCAAATAGCCCTAAGTGGGGAGAGTAACAAAAACCATTACTACATGCACCATATCGTAGCTGTATAGAAAATAATGACACTACTGTTTTCTTTAGAAGACAGATCTAATGAAAATAAGATCATTCACTGACTTTTGCATAACAAAGCTTGAAGTTGTGCAAGAGAAAAAGAATTGTCAAGAGAGCAGTCTAAAAGTAATGATACACCCTAACCAAATTCAGGATTTGCACCTAGAGATAAGACATCAGAGCTGTCCCACTATGATATCAACCGTACAAATAAATATATTCACAAAATAGAATATGTGTATCAAACAAACAACCTAGATCACGGCCACAACAACTGAAAACTTAGTCTAGAAAATAACATAAAATATCATGTATATTAGAATAAACGTGTAAAATTAACAAAACATATAGTATAAAAAACCTAACAATGTTGTTAAACTAGACACGTTGAGTTTTTTATATGATATATCATAAACAATGGTTTCAAAATGCATGTGCGAATATGATAAAAGAAATCCCTTCCTCGACAACAGTTTGCTTTTCCATTGGTGAAAATTGTACTCTCAGGAATAGACTTGAAGTCAGCGAACTCAGTGAAACCTATAACAAAACCAATGGTAAAATCACTTTTAAAATTCTATGAATAATGGATGACTTCTGTTTAGGAAATAGGAGCCAAAAAAAAGAAAACTGAGAACCTAGGTCAATAACTATCCAAAAGTGACCTAAACAATGTTTTATTAATGAAACAAATGGTTAGATTCAACGTATGCAGTACTTTTTGAAGTGCTCTCTAGAGCTTAGACGTGAACCTAGGATTGTGTTTCGAAACAATACCGGAGGGAATATCGTGAATACAAACGATGTTAGAGATATATAAACGACTCAATTAGACCAAGAAATCGTCCACCCAGATGAGAATAAAATGGGCAAACTTGGCCAACCAATCAACAATGACCCACACATCATCGAGTCCTCAAAACTTTCATGACAAAATCCATCATAATATTATCCCATTTCCACTCCAGGATAGGCAAAGATTGCAATAAACCTATCAGTCCCTAATACTCTGTCTTGACGTGCTGACATGCCTGACACCTAGCTACATAGTCTGCCACAAGCTTCATATCTAACCACTAGTCCGGTTGCTTTAAATTCTATTATATTTTTGTACTTCTTAAGTGAATAGCAAATTTAGACATATAAGCCTCTACAAGTGTAATCTGCCTCAAAACTTGGTTAGTGGGAACTTCAACTCTACCCTTGAAAAGTATAGTTCCATCAGAGTTGATTTCTCATCCGTCAAGTTATTCACCATTTTATAGTTGGCTGACATTTTTCTTTAAATCATGACCCTACCAATGCACCTTCTTAGCCCACTAAAACAACGTCCGAGTAGCAACAACGTTGTACGCATAAGCTATTTGGTCACCCTCATACTAACGTAGATCCAAATTTTCAACTGTGACACATCAAGAACCAGATAGACAATAGATCCTTCAAAATTTTAGCTCATAACATCAACCACGACATTTGTTCTGCATGGATGACACTCTAAACTGAGATCATAATCTTCCATGTACTTTGTCTACCTATGTTGTCTTGAATTTAAATCTCACTAAGTGAAAATATACTTTAAACTTTTATGGTATGAATACACCTCAAAGCTCGAACCATATGAATAACTCCTATAAAGCTTCAAAGCAAAATTATTGAAACCAACTTCAAGTCATGAGTTGGATAATTCTGGTCATGGAACTTCAATTGTCAAGATGCATAAATAACCACCTCACTCTGATGCATCATAACAAAACTAAGGCCAACTATTGATGCATCAGTGTAAACTGTGTAAGACTGCTCACTATCAAAATCGGTGCACTTATCAACCTGCAGTTTAACTTCTTAAAGGCATTTCGACAATTGTCATCACACTAGATCTAACACTCTTCTGATCAACTTGGTCAACGACAAAGGTATCGAAGAGAAATACTTGATGTAAAAAAGACCTAGAAAAACTACAAATTTCTGACACATTCCTTGCCTACTGCCACTTAACAACTACCATGATCTTAGCAAGATCCACCAAAATTCTTGCACTGGATACCACTTGTCCCAAAACTTAACCTATAACATCCAAACGTTGCACTTCTCCCTCTTAGCTACAACTCATGATTTCTCAAAGTCTACAACACAATTCTCATATGCTCATTATGTTGTGCATGAGACTTAGAGTAAACACGAATGTCGTCAATGAAACCACAATGAACCGATTGAAGAATGGCTTGAAAACCCAGTTTATTAGATTCATGAAGGCAACCGAGGCATTAGTCAAATTGAAGGATAAGACTAGGAATTTAAAATGCCCATATTGTGCCAGGAAGACTGTCTTCGAGATATCTTCCTCACAAATCTTCAAATTATGATATATGGAACTTTTTAACATTGATAGACTCACCTAGTTTGTCGACCAATTAGTCAATCCTCGGTAAATGATACGTATTCTTCACGATTACTCGATTTAGCTTCCTATAGTCTATGCAAAGCCACGATAAATTGTAAGCTTTCTTTGCAAACAGCACAAGAGTACCCTACAACAACTTACTTTACCAAATAAACTCATTATTGAGCACCTCCTATAGGGATCTTAGTTCTAAAAATTCTGTTGGGCCATCTTGCACGGTGGAATAGAAACTGGAGTAAAACAAGTTCTAATCAATAAAAAACTTATATCCCAATACAGTGACGACCCTAGCAACCTCTCTGGAAACATAATAGAATATTCTATAATCAATGACATATCCAAACCCTAACCAACAATCCCGTCATCCATATTAAAAACCAGAAACTTTTGTACTGCTCCAATTTTCAACAACCACCGTACGTGATTTCAAGATAGGGTTAGTCGTCTCTATACTAGAACCATTGTGGTAAACAAAAACCCTCCAATCTTTCGCTATATGTATAACAATCCTAAAATTAATTTTCCTAAAATTCAAACTCTAAAAATTTTTCTCCAATTCAATCCTCAAAATTAGAGTTGATTAAGTCATTATAAATCTTAATTTAATATATTCACAAATTCTCGATCGATATTTATGCGGAAGCTTTTAAACTTATTCAATAATCCATATTATATTTATTACAACTAAATCAGTATATTAAGATAAATAAACTCTCAATTATTGATTTAAATACATGAATATCATTTAACTATATTTATTACGATTCAACTTATATTATACCTCATAATTCAAAATAATTAGTGATATACAATGCTAAATACATGAATATCATTTAACTATATATTGTACCTCATAATTCAAAATAATTAGTGATATACAATGTTAAACAATCTAATAACTAAATCCTTGAATCCTCTAAATTTAATATTAATCAAACTAAATATCAATTTGATTATTTATTTACTTACGAGTTCTCAATTATAACTAAATTCTCAATGCATGATAGATGAATTGATTCAACTATCTAGTCACCTTAAAATCATGATTAAATTCTCAAGAGCACAATAGACAAATAAATTACAATATCTAGCATTAAAATCATAATATTCCTAAAATAAATGTTTGATTCAATTATTTGTTTTACATTATTTAATTGCTAGTGAACTTGCCTATATGCTCTCTCGTAGCTAGAAGAATCTCGATTAGCGATAAATCCTCTTAATAAGAATTATATCTACATCACAAAACTACTAGTGAATAAATAATTTCATCAAGCGAAACACGTGCATATAAATTAACAACATACATTACTTGAGTTCCATTTTTAAAAGTTACATAACATTGTAATTCATGTTCCAACTTCATTATGTTTTCGGTCATAGGCTGTAACATCCAAAAACTCTGGTAAGATTTAACATCGTATTCAAAGAGAAGTTTATGTTTTACATTACTATTATGATGTTTATGATGTATTTGGATAAAATAATACAATCTACATGATGGTTAAATGATGTAATAAGTAGATAAATTAATTGATTTAAGAGTAATTTTCTTTATTGGTGGAACGATCAACCTATAAAACTTGAAAAACGTTGTTGTGGGCGACCGCGCTACTGTTCAATCAAAGATTTTTTAAATATGGTTAAAGATTCATTAAACGAAAGTGATGACTTTGAAAGTGTAAAAGAAGAGTTTTTGAGTAAAAATTTACAAATAAAAGCCAAAAAGAAGTATGAAGTGCACCTTGTAAGCCATCCAAGTGAAAAATATGAAGTAGTACATGTGTTAGTGATTTTCTACACCCTAACGCAAATGCACGTGTCGCTAACGAAGTAATAAAGTAAGTAAAAGTCGATCCCACGAAGATATTTTTAATCAATTTAATCTTGCTATAAATTTCTATAAATAAAGGTGAAAATATGGAAATTAAATAAATGAGAATAAAATAAGGTAATAAATGATGAACTGAAATTACTTAAAATTGAATAAGACTAAAAAAGGAAAATGAATTAAAAAGGTAAATATGGGAAAAGCCTTGGTTAGGGTTGATTTCCTCTTTACATGCAATTATTACTGACGCTATAACATAAGTCTTGAACAGCAAGAATAAAAATATTTATAGGTTTCTTTCGAATTGCCTATGTAAATTCAAGTTTAGAATTTCTCTCGACTTTGAAAGAAGGTAACTAACATTGAATTTCTATAAACCCTATTCTTAATGACAATTGAATTAACGTTAACTACTTTGCAATATATTAATCCAATTAATCATTCGTGCATTTTAACATTTATATTTACCCATCGATATAATATAAACATGAAACATCAAACTATCTGTCGATATGAATTGAATTAGACAAGGAATATCACGAAAGATTGGTCCAAGCAAAAATACATTAGTAATGCTACAGTATTAATCACAGCACAACAAGAATTCATAATGTTTCTAGGGTTCCGTCGAATTGCCTAGATTAATTCGTTTCAGAATTTTCTTTTCGACTTTGAAAAGATAAAAACTTAATCCGAATTTTTGTGTAAACCTATTCTTATTGCCAAATAAATTAATGTTAGCTACTTTGCAACAATTTTAATTTATTTAATTACTCATGCATCTTAAATTCCTATTTACCTATCGATACAATAAGAACATGTGAATTTAAATCTGCCTATCGACACAATTTGTATTACGCAATAAAAACCATGAGTAATTGTGCAATGAAAAATACGTAGCATTCTTAGATCAACAATAAAAACATGTAAAGAGTACTTTCTCTCCTAACCAAGAGAAAAGAAACTAGCCTAAAATCATAATAAAATAAAAATAATAAAAATAAAAAGAAGAATAAGAATAAGAAGAAGAATCTGTAGATGTCTCTGCCGCCGATTCCGAGCTCTGGTGGTAGCAGTGTAAAAGATGTGTATAAATATCCTCTCTCCTTGAGGGAATTAAATCCCTCTTTTTTCGTTCTCTCTCCTCCAGAATTCCCTTGATCAATGGCTCATTATTATGACAGAATCTTTTTGATTTTCTCCTTTTTTTTATCTTTCTGTTTTTCCCAGTCGTCCACGCTTTCCATCATCCACGCTTTCTATTTTTCCCAGCTTTCCAATTGTCCACGCTTTTTTGTCTTTTAGTGACTTTTTGTCTTTTAGTTTCTGCCACTTCTCCATGTTGTACCAGTTGTCCATTTCTCACAGTCGTCCACACTCTCAGTCGTCCAAACTCTCAGTCTGCTTAGTCGTCCATGCTTTTTTGTCTTTTCGTGACTTTTTGTCTTTCTGTTTTTCTCTGTCGTCCACAGTTGACCGTGCTTTTCTCTGTCGTCCACGTTGCTCAGTCGTCCACGCTTTCTATTCCTTTATTTATGGAAACAGTTGCTTTATTTTCTTTTTCTTCCAGATTTTGGTAATCTTCATTGATTTTCTATTAAAACACCAATATCCCATTTTTGTATTTTCCCGCTAATAACTCTGCATTCAAAATATAAAATTTGAATTAATGTTGAAAATCTGCTTTTAATAGAAAATATGCATGAAATATATTTAAATTTAATCACGACACTGATCATGTAGCAATTATAGTAAATTCCCTTAATTTTTTCTAAAGTTCACTCAAATCATACAAGTTAAATTACATAAAAATAGTATAAAATAACTCTAAATTTAGAGTTATCAACATGTTGCAAGGCATTTGTAGCACTAGAGGCACAAAAAGGCGTGCGACTAGCGCGACTTCTGTGCCCAATTTTTCTAAAAATGCATTTTTTGTATTTTTTTTTTACGTTTTAGGGTTTTCTATAATTTTAGGGTTATTTTGAACTATTTACTTTTATTTTTAGGATTTGTTTGAATTCTATTTAAACACTAAATTTGTATCAATTTATGCATATTAAATCTCGCCCTAGAAACACATTATTTTGTCCGAACTCATGAATTGCTCATTGTTTATGTAGAATCTTCAAGGTAAGTCTAAACCTAATAGACGTCAACCCTCAAACAAGTAAACACATGAGTTTACATGACTGAGGGAGACAGTTAAGATTTTCATTATTGTTTGGGTTTCCATGAAAATCATTTTATTATGATTATTCACCTCGCTTTCATTCACTAATACGTAACAACTCTATGAATAGGTTAATTCAAAGATAAAGGATACCCATCATGAGCAAGAATCTACATACTAAGGACTCGAGGTAGGTGATGTTTTATGCGTTGACCCGTCGGTCTACATCAGTAAGTGATACGTTAAGTAGTTTCACTACTATAAGATTTTGAGGACTTGTTTGTTATTACGTTACGACATTAATGACTTGATGATTTGTTTAATCGTTATAATAGGATGAAGTTTACGATTGATTTTATGTTTTATAATTATATTTATGATGATGTAGCACCCGGTTCCATTGAACCAAAATTTAATTTATTATTAATGATGTACTTTTATAGAAGGGTTGGGGGAGTTATTGATTAGGTTAATAAATGATCAGGCGAGGGCATGATGGTAATTAGAATTTTACATAGTGGATAACCTATTTAAGGAAAAGTCCAGTGAGAGTAGCCGTCACTATTCCCTATTTCTCTCTTTCGGTTTTCAGCTCGAATAGTAGAACTCTCTAGGCGATTCTCTCGCCCGATTCTCCTTCAACCTAGGTAAGTCTTGTTTTCTTGCATTTTAGCGATTAGTTTACTGAGAGAATACAATGTGAAGATTTCGAGGTTTCTGTGATTGAGGGTGGGTTCAGGTTCTTGGTGATAAATGGAAATGCACGGGTAGCAGAGTTTCAAATCGATTTCCTCAAACATATTATTGATTTTTGGTAAGGTTTAGTAAGAGTTGGATTAATGTACTGTCATGACCTTAGGTGAGCGAGCTTCTGGAGTAGTTGTAACCGAGCATTTCCAGGAGAGCCAGGTAAGTAAAGTATGCATGTGCCTTCGGGCCTACATCACAAAACAATAGGGTTATGCATCTTGTGAATGATTTTGTATGTCATGCATCATGTTTTTTGAAAGATTACGAAAATGAATTTCCATGTAAGAATGGTAAGGTATGAACTGAATGTGACAGACAAACTATTAAGGGAACTAATCCGCCCCTTAATCGAGTAGAGAATGTATGACATTGGGAGAATTGATCCCACTCCCAAGGGAACCAAGGGATCAGATCAGCTATTAAAGAAATTCATCCGCCCCTTAATCGAGTAGAGGATGTATGACATTGGGAGAATTGATCCCACTCCCAAGGGAACCAAGGGATCAGATCAGTTTATGAACGTATGTGTATGCAACTGAGATGTGAAAGTAGAAATTGCATGTTTAGGAATTTATGTTTCAGCAATGCATTTCATTACTGCTTTACTTACTTAGCATTAGGCTAATAGATGAGTTTTGTGATGTAGGTGTTGAGGATACTGCAGTGAATTCCCTGAGTTTACTGACGAATAGATGGGGTTGGAGGAGCACTTCTCTGTCTCGAACTGGTATACTGATGAGGCGGGTTAACTGACGTCTGTTGGTGTGAAAGTTTAGTTGACAGTGTTTCAATTTAAGTATGTTGAGTTTTCATGACAGTAGTGATTTCTATGTTTTGAATACGATTTCGAGATTTTCCTGTTAATAGTATTCTGTGGGAATTTGATGTTGACACTCACTGGATTTTTAGTAATGTAATGGTTTGAAATGTTTTTGAATGGTTTCAGTGAAGTGAGTAGATTCTTTTCTAAAGGTTGAGTTGTTGTTCTGTTGTCTATCGGAAGATGTCTTCAGTGGAAGTCATCGGATGATATAGAACGAAATATGTCGTTTAGTGATCGGTATATGTAACCTGTTTCATCGGAAGATGTTGTTTTGTTCACTATCGGTAGATGTCGGGTTATAGTCATGTGTCAATCGGAAGATATAAGTAGAGAGTTTGTCGTTTAGTGATCGGCGTATGCAGTTTACTCAATCGGAAGGTGTAGGTTTAAGTCTATCGGATGATGTCTCAGCAAACTCATCGGCAGATGCGTGCTGACGTCGTCGGAAGATGTAGAGGGCATTTTGTTGTTTAGTCACCGGTAGATGTAGAACAAAGTCGATCGGATGAAGGAAATCATCTGGCTGACGTCATCGGAAGATGTAGAAAGTCTTTTGTCGTTTAGTGACCGGTGGATGTCGTGTGTAAATCTACCGGATGATGTAGAAAGTCTTTTGTCGTTTAGTGACCGGTGGATGTCGGGTGTGAATCTACCGGATGATGTAGAGAATACTTTGTCGTTTTGCCACCGGATGATGTCTTCCATTTTCTGCTTAAACCCTTTTTTGTTGACCTTGTTCAGCGGGCGATGCGTTTTGACTTTTGAATCTTAAGAAGTATTTTCTTTTTACGATTTAAACTTTTATTCCTTCTCGACCGATTATTCCTTAATTTTCCAACTGATTATTCAAGCATTGTTCAATAGTTTTATTTAACTCTATTTTTACTCAAATGATTTTTGCTGCAAGTTCTTAAATGTTGAGGTTTTAGAAAATATTAAATTACGACCTTCGAGCAAAATTTCAAATTTGAACCAGAGTTTCCGGGTCATGCGCAAGTTTTGTGTAACAAACCGGGTTCTGAAGACTCGGGGCGTTACAGTGTGGTATCAGAGACATTCAGTTAAACCGTTCAAAAGATTACTCATCAGTGCCAATCGTCGCATGGAAGTACTCCAACAACTGTAAGTTTTTATGTTAGCCCCAGTAATTAGATATTTATGAACATAGTTAACCTTGTATAGGAAGTTAGTTTAATGGCCAGACGCCCAGGAAGACCTAGGATACCGATGTTTCCATTGCAACAAGGTTGGCCATGTCAACAGATACTGCTCAGCTTTGAAGGGTGGCCCTGTCAAAATTAAGCAAAGAATATTCTCCATTATGGAGTCAGGTGACGAGGACCAGCCTGCTGTAGTGTCAGGTACTATATTGATAAACTCCGTACCTGCTTTTACTTTGATAGATTCGGGTGCAACGCATTCTTTTATAGCCTCTGCATTTGCTGATAAGTTAGATGTACGTTTTACTCCTTCTGAGCATGTGTTTAACGTAGCATTACCTTCTGGTGAGCACATGCACTCCAGTCAAATGATGCCTGATAGTGTGGTGTTAGTAGGGAACATGAATTTGCCTGCTGATCTCATTGTTATGGACATAATGGGATTTGATGTGATCCTGGGAATGAATTGGTTGTTTAAGCATTATGCCACAATAGATTGTAGAACTGGAATTGTTAGTTTTCAACCCCCTAGTGGTTTAAACCATACCTTCCAAGCCCTGAAGAAGAGTAAGGAAATGACTGTAATGACTTCTGTTAGTTGTAGACCCTCCCCTTGCAGAGAGTATTTGTGCTTTTTGGCCAGTGTTTTAGACACACAACTAGTAGAAAAATCAAGCCCCAAAAATGTTCTAGTTGTCCAAGATTTTTCAGAAGTATTTCTAGATGACCTTCCTGGCTTGCCACCAGATAGGGAAATTGAATTTGTGGTAGATGTTTACTCCGGCGCTGAGCCTGTATCTAAGAATCCATATAGACTAGCACCAACGGAACTTAAAGAATTGAAGAAACAGTTAGAGGATTTGTTGGAGAAGGGGTTCATACGCCCTAGCTTTTCACCATGGGGTGCACCTGTCCTTTTTGTCAAAAAGAAGGATGGATCAATGCGTATGTGCATAGACTATAGAGAATTGAATAAGCTAACTGTCAAGAACAAGTATCCGCTGCCGAGGATTGATGATTTATTTGATCAGCTTAAGGGTACAAGAGTTTTCTCTAAAATTGACCTTAGGTCCGGTTATTACCAGTTGAAGGTTAAATCTGAAGATATCCCAAAGACTGCCTTTCGCACAAGGTATGGACATTATGAGTTTTTGGTTATGTCTTTTGGTTTGACAAATGCGCCAGCAGCCTTCATGGATCTTATGAATAGGGTGTTTCGCGAGTATTTGGACAAGTTTGTCATTGTATTCATAGATGACATCCTAATCTATTCTAGAACTAAGGATGAGCATGCAGGACACCTAAACTTGGTGTTAGGATTGCTGAGGCAGCACCAACTTTATGCCAAATTTTCTAAGTGTGAGTTTTGGTTGGACAGAGTTCACTTTCTTGGTCATGTGATCTCTGGAGATGGTATATCTGTTGATCCAGCCAAGGTTTAAGCTGTTAAGGAATGGCCCCAACCGAAGAATGCTACGGATATCAGGAGTTTTCTTGGATTAGCAGGATATTATAGGAAATTCATCGAGGGATTTTCAAAGATTGCCACACCCCTTACTATGTTAACAAGGAAAAATGTGAAGTATAATTGGACTGATAAATATGAATCCAGTTTCCAGACCTTGAAACAGAAACTAACCAATGCTCCAATATTGACTCTTCCTGTCGAAAATGGTAAATTCAGTATTTATTGTGATGCTTCTAAGGTTGGACTTGGTTGTGTTTTGATGCAAGATAGAAAGGTTATAGCTTATGCTTCTAGGCAGTTAAAAGTACACGAAAAGAATTACCCCACACATGACTTAGAATTAGCTGCTGTGGTTTTTGCATTAAAGATTTGGAGGCACTACCTGTATGGACAAACCTGTGAGATATTTTCGGATCATAAAAGTCTGAAATACATTTTTACGCAAAAGGAACTGAATATGAGGCAACGTAGGTGGTTAGAGTTTGTCAAAGATTATGATTTTGAGATTAAGTACCACCCTGGCAAGGCGAATGTGGTGGCGGATGCTTTGAGTAGAGTGACTCCTTCAGTCTCTGCATTAATTCTAGAAATACCGATAGCTTTAGAGACAGAATTCTGAAGATTTAACCTGGAAGCTGTGTCTAGTGTGTCAGTCATGCTTTCGGCCATATCTTTGAGGCCAACTATTTTGGAGAGAATAAAGGAAGTTCGAATGAATGACACCGAATGCAATAAGTATAAGTTGTGCATAGATTCTACTGACAAGTCGGATTTCAACTGCTCAGCTGATGGAATTCTCAAGTTTCGAAATAGGTGGTTTGTTTCTACTGATACTGAACTTAGAAAAGAAATCCTATCTGAGGCACATTCCTCCAGACTTTCTGTTCATCCTGGAGGTACGAAAAATGTACAGAGATCTCAAGCAACATTATGGGTGGCCAGGTATGAAGAGAAGTGTGGCGGAGTACGTGGAGTCATGTCTGGTCTGCCAGCAAGTCAAAGCTGAACACCAGAGGCCTGCTGGAACATTGCAACCTTTACCAGTTCCCGAATAGAAATAGGAACAAATAACTATGGTTTTTGTTATAGGATTACCTAGAACAGCAAAAGGTCACGATGCAATTTGGGTAATAGTTGATCTTTTAACCAAATCAGCTCACTTTCTGCCAATGAAGATAACATACGCGATGGATCAATTGGCCGAGTTGTATGTGCACGAAGTTGTTAGACTGCATGGAGTTCCAAGCACCATAGTTTCAGACCGAGACTCCAGATTTACATCTAAGTTTTGGAAAAGTTTGCACAAGGCTATGGGAACACATCTTAGTTTTAGCACAGCCTTTCATCCTCAAACTGATGGATAATCCGAGAGAACTATCCAAACGTTGGAGGATATGCTTCGTGCATGTGTACTGGAATTTCAAGATTCTTGGAGTAAGTATTTACCATTGGTTGAATTCTCTTATAATAACAGTTTTCAAGCAACAATAGGCATGACGCCTTACGAGGCATTATATGGACGAAAGTGCAGATCTCCGTTATATTGGGATGAAGTTGGGGAAGCACAATTGATTGGTCCTGATATTGTGCAGCAGACAGTGGAGAAGATTGCTCTTATCCGACAAAGAATCTTAACAGCTCAAAGCCGGCAGAAAAGCTATGCAGACAAAAGACGAAGAGAATTAGAATTTGATGTTGGTAATGAAGTTTTCCTTAAAGTGTCACCTTTCAAAGGAGTTGTGAGATTTGGGAAAAGAGGCAAGTTGAACCCCAGATATATTGGACCTTTCCAAATCGTGAAGAGGATTGTAATGTCAGCATATCAACTTCAGTTACCAGCCTCTCTTGAGGGAATTCATAATGTATTTCATGTTTCCATGCTAAAGAAATGTGTTAGAGATCCTTCACAAATGGTGGAACAACAGAGTGTCGAAGTTCTTCCTACTCTTACTTATGAAGAGAAACCAGTAAAAATCTTAGATTATGCAGTAAAGGTATTACGCAACAAAGAAGTTCCACTGGTAAAAGTCTTATGGCATAACCAGAACATTGAGGAGACAACTTGGGAGCGCCAGCAGGACATGATGGACCAATATCCAGAACTATTCAGGTACTGAATTTTGAGGACAAAACTCTTTTAAGGAGGGTAGATTGTAGCACCCGGTTCCATTGAACCAAAATTTAATTTATTATTAATGATGTACTTTTATAGAAGTGTTTGGGGAGTTATTGATTAGGTTAATAAATGGTCAGGCGAGGGCATGATGGTAATTAGAATGTTACATAGTGGATAACCTATTTAAGGAAAAGTCCAGTGAGAGTAGCCGCCACTATTCCCTATTTCCCTCTTTCGGTTTTCAGCTCGAACAGTAGAACTCTCTAGGCGATTCTCTCGCCCGATTCTCCTTCAACCTAGGTAAGTCTTGTTTTCTTGCATTTTAGCGATTAGTTTACTGAGAGAATACAATGTGAAGATTTCGAGGTTTCTATGATTGAGGGTGGGTTCAGGTTCTTGGTGATAAATGGGAATGCACGGGTAGCAGAGTTTCAAATCGATTTCCTCAAATATATTATTGATTTTTGGTAAGGTTTAGTAAGAGTTGGATTAATGTACTGTCATGACCTTAGGTGAGCGAGCTTCTGGAGTAGTTGTAACCGAGCATTTCCAGGAGAGCCAGGTAAGTAAAGTATGCATGTGCCTTCGGGCCTACATTACAAAACAGTAGGGTTATGCATCTTGTGAATGATTTTGTATGTCATGCATCATGTTTTTTGAAAGATTACGAAAATGAATTTCCATGTAAGAATGGTAAGGTATGAACTGAATGTGACAGACAAACTATTAAGGGAACTAATCCGCCCCTTAATCGAGTAGAGGATGTATGACATTGGGAGAATTGATCCCACTCCCAAGGGAACCAAGGGATCAGATCAGCTATTAAGGGAATTCATCCGCCCCTTAATCGAGTAGAGGATGTATGACATTGGGAGAATTGATCCCACTCCCAAAAGAACCAAGGGATCAGATCAGTTTATGAACGTATGTGTATGCAACTGAGATAAGAAAGTAGAAATTGCATGTTTAGGAATTTATGTTTCAGCAATGCATTTCATTACTGCTTTACTTACTTAGCATTAGGCTAATAGATGAGTTTTGTGATGTAGGTGTTGAGGATACTGCAGGTGAATTCCTTGAGTTTACTGACGAATAGATGGGGTTGGAGGAGCACTTCTCTGTCTCGAACTGGTATACTGATGATGCGGGTTAACTGACGTCTGTTGGTTTGAAAGTTTAGTTGACAGTGTTTCAATTTAAGTATGTTGAGTTTTCATGACAGTAGTGATTTCTATGTTTTAAATACGATTTCGAGATTTTCCTGTTAATAGTATTCTGTGGGAATTTGATGTTGACACTCACTGGATTTTTAGTAATGTAATGGTTTGAAATGTTTTTGAATGGTTTCAGTGAAGTGAGTAGATTCTTTTCTGAAGGTTGAGTTGTTGTTCTGTTGTCTATCGGAAGATGTCTTCAGTGGAAGTCATCGGATGATATAGAACGAAATATGTCGTTAAGTGATCGGTATATGTAGCCTGTTTCATCGGAAGATGTTGTTTTGTTCACTATCGGTAGATGAAGACTATCGGTAGATGTCGGGTTATAGTCATGTGTCAATCGGAAGATATAAGTAGAGAGTTTGTCGTTTAGTGATCGGCGTATGCAGTTTACTCAATCGGAAGGTGTAGCTTTAAGTCTATCGGATGATGTCTCAGCAAACTCATCGGCAGATGCGTGCTGACGTCGTCAGAAGATGTAGAGGGCATTTTGTTGTTTAGTCACCGGTGGATGTAGAACAAAGTCGATCGGATGAAGGAAATCATCTGGCTGACGTCATCGAAAGATGTAGAAAGTCTTTTGTCGTTTAGTGACCGGTGGATGTCGTGTGTAAATCTACCGGATGATGTAGAAAGTCTTTTGTCATTTAGTGACCGGTGGATGTCGGGTGTGAATCTACCGGATGATGTAGAGAACACTTTGTCGTTTTGCCACCGGATGATGTCTTCCATTTTCTGCTTCAGCCCCTTTTTGTTGACCTTGTTCAGCGGGCGATGCGTTTTGACTTTTGAATCTTAAGAAGTATTTTCTTTTTACGATTTAAACTTTTATTCCTTCTCGACCGATTATTCCTTAATTTTCCAACTGATTATTCAAGCATTGTTCAATAGTTTTATTTAACTCTATTTTTACTCAAATGATTTCCGCTGCAAGTTCTTAAATGTTGAGGTTTTAGAAAATATTAAATTACGACCTTCGAGCAAAATTTCAAATTTGAACCAGAGTTTCCGGGTCATGCGCAAGTTTTGTGTAACAAACCGGGTTCTGAAGACTCGGGGCGTTACAGATGATGACACTCAAGGATGTGTTATAGTATAAACTTATGATTTTGAGGTTTTGTTAGATGACATGATTATATTGACGATGATGTCACTTGAAGATATGTTTTGTTTGATTATTTGATAGATATTGAATTATTGATACTTTTATCATACGTAGTAAGTGATGATTGAATAGAAAAAATAGACGAATTGACTCGAGAATATGTTATGTTTTGCATCGTATGTTTATGTATGACGCATGTATCATGAAAAATAATTTATGTTAAAAAAGATTTAAAGAGAACAAAGAAAGATAAAAAAAAAAAGAAATAATAGCTGACAGAAAGACGGAAAGATAAGAGAATAACTGAATGAACATAACTTCTGTTGTGAGGCAAGATTACTAGTTTGTTGTCCCATAACACGAGATCATGAGATGTCTTCTTGCTTCCTTAGACTGAATTACCTCCAACAAATAGACTGTATATCGAAACTAAAGCAAGAATAAAAGACTCTGTGATAAAGAACCGCGATAAAACTGTTTTTACGAAAAATTATATCTGCATACATGTTCATGATAGTTTATGTATATCTTACTGAACGTTAGACTCATAGTTTGAACTTTGTGATATAAGTGAGAAACTTTATGATGTATACGATGAAAGAAACGAATGAAAGATGCAGTTGAAAAGGTGCTCTCATGACGATGTTAGATGTTGTTATTGCAACTAGTGATTCAAATGCACTAAAGATAAAAACTTACGTTTTATTTATATCTAAGTTAAAAGAGATTTTATATCACCTATTATTTCGTTATGTTTATGAATGAAGTGATTTTGAAATTTTAAATGATCTCTTTTAAAGAAAAAGTAAAGTAAAAAGGGTACGATTTTCTTAATTCAGTAGGCTTTCTGACAAATAGTTGTTTCTTACCTTGAAAAGGTTTCATCAACATACCATTTAAGGAAAATGACTAAAGTCTGGTCAAGTCGTTTCATGCACTCACTTCATGCTCTATCAATTATATCTTTATGCATTCTTATGTTAACGTCTTTCCATGTGTATAATACCAAAATATGAAAATAAAATAATAAAATAAACAAAAAAATAGTTTGCATAATATATACAGCCAAAACCTTTATAATTAGTTTTTTTTACTTAGTTTGATTTTGAGAATACACGTTATGGCTTGCGAAATGCTTGTAAATCCTTTGTCAGCTTCAGAATCTGTTGTTTAAGGGCATTTCGGCTGAGTTTGGTGAAGGAAAATCATGTAGATCCTCACACTTGAAATTGTATCTGGAGTTTGGGTGAGACTGAGTGAAACCATAGGTTGGGTTTTTGGCCCCCAAAAATTATCAAACACAAGGAAAGTTCAAAGCTTTCTATGTGGGTGCACCGCTGAAACTTTTAGATGGAAACTCTTAAAGTATTCTTGTGTCGCATACACTCTTCCCTTGCTCAAATATAGATAAAATTGCTGCAGATTCGAGCGAACGTCGGGTGCTTTGGTCGGAGAGGTATTTTAAGGTGTCTAAGGTCTGCTAGTTTACCATCAATTTGTTGCGGAGAAATGTCAAATGTTGCTTCAGATTGTGTTCATCTTCATGCCCATTCAGATTCATCTATTTTTGTTTAGGTGAGATTGGTTTGAATTTGACGCAACGGAGGATCCTTCTAAGTGAATGAGGAAGTTGAGAGTCTCCTTGCCTTCATCGACGCAGCACCTTTTCATGCAGGGAAGAAGGAAGTTGTATTTGAATTATTATTCACTTAACAGGGAGAGAGAGAAGTTTATTTATTTATTTTTTATTATTATTTTAAATCTTTCATTGATGTATAAGCTATAAGATGAGTCTTTTAAGGTAAAATAGAAACTTCTTCAGGCCATAAATTTAGTTTTAATTTGGTTTACAATATTAAAAAGAATGATTTTGATATTTTTCCTAATTGGATTTTACTTGGCCAATATATACCAAAGATTACATAGAATTGTCATCGACATGACAACTAAATTTGCAGAAAGCTTGCAATCTTCGATGACCATTCACACCTGATTTAGGATGCTCAAAGAAGTGCTAAGAACCAATAGTATTCCAAATCCTCCACTCTCGGTCCCAACACGAAAAAAAAAGTAGGAATAAAAAATTGTGTCGACCAAGTGTCGAATAGCATCTGAGCAAAGAAATGAGAGACAAGAATAATAATATTGTTGGAAGATGAAGCCCAGTCCGTTGCTCAGCCCAGCAGGCCAGATCCTCAGCCCAACCCAACCAATTGCTGAAGGTGGATCTGACCCGATTGAGCCCATGACCTGGCTGCTTGACCTACCCACTTCACTTAAAGTTAAGTTTCTGATCCAACTTGACTAGGGTTTTTAGAGAGGCAACAGTTGTTCTCCCTAAGGGTTTTCTTCTTTTTCTTGGCGATATCTTCTCTGCCGATGTCAAGATCTCTGAGAGTTTGATCGATTATTGTGCGTGGTGATCACCTTGATCATCAGGCGTTTAGATTTTGTCTATCTCCTTTCCTGGTTGAGGAACGAGTGATGCGATTGTGTATTTTTGAGAGTTCTTGATGATGTATTGTGAGATCCGAGAGATCTGAGGGCATTTGCTATACATTTGAGGTTGATAGTGCATTTCAAGCTCGCATCGAGCTACTGTGGATGTAGGTTGTCATTATTGACAACTGAACCACGTAAAATTCGGTTGCCTTTTTACTTTTTTGCATTTTTCTTTTATCGTCTTTAAAGATCTGTTAATTTTATGACCATAGAAATCTCACCTAAATCTAACAGTGGTATCAGAGCCCGTTGAATCAATTGCTAGGACTCTTTATTGTGTTTGTTTTTAATATCTAACTTCCGCAGATTTAGGTTCTTGATTCTATGTTCTTAAATTCTCTGTGCAACAGATCTGATTTCTATTAATCTGACAATTGTGCATTGATCTGATCTTGTTTTCTGATTGTGTTTTTAACGAGTTATCTCTGTCATCCTGTTTGTGTATTATTTTCATATTGTTTGCCTCAGTTAATTGTTTTTTTTGTTAGAATTCTGGTTTGCCATTTATAGCAAATCTGAATACACTGACAAATATTTTTTTTGTTTAATCTGATTTCTCTATGGCTGCACGGATGGAGATATTGTCGTTTGATGGCAAGCATGACTTCGGGTCATGAAAAAAGAAGATGCAGGCTCTTCTTTCCTTCAATAAGGTGGCCATTGCGTTGGAATCTGATGAGGACAAGTGGACCGAGGAACAAAAGGCCAAAAAGGCCGAAATCAATGAGATGTCATACAATGATCCTTTTAAATTGGATGAGGCTAGTCTTGCAATGATCCTTTTAAATTCATTGCCTAAACGTTATAAGGTTGTTAAAGACTCACTTCAATACACTGGTATTGTACCTCAATTGGATTTAGTGATCTTTGGCATTAAAGCTAGAGAGCATGATCTAAACCAAATAAAGCGTACTGGAAATAACTTGTTTGTTAAAGGGAATAACAGTTTTGAAAATAATAACAAAAAGAAAGAGAATAGGAATAAAAAGGATAATAATAGAAAGAAAAAGAAAGAAACTAAAAACTGCCATCACTGTGGAAAAAAAAAGACACTTAATGAAACAATGTTTTAAGTACTTAGAAAAATAAAAGAATAAGGATAAAAATAAAAATAATGTAGCCTGCATGCTAGGTTCTGATTCTGATTTGTTTGAAGTACTTAATGTTTCTGATCTTCCTTGTGATGGCCGTTGGATTCTAGATTCAGGATGCTCTTTTCATATGACTCCTAATAAATCATGTTTTGTTAATTTTAGTGAAAAAATTTTTGAAACTGTTTACATGGAAAATAATCAACCTTGTGAAGTAAAAGGAATAAGTGATGTGATTCTATGTTTACATGATAACAAAAAAGTAAAATTAACAAATGTTAGGTATATCCCTGAATTAAAAAGAAATCTGATTTCTATTGATACTTTAGCTTATATTGGTTGTAGTTATAAGGCTGAAAAGACCATTATGAATGTGTATAAAGGTAGCAAACATGTATTGTCTTCTTCTAAACTTTCTGGTTTATATATTCTTCATGGTTCTCATGTTTGTGCTAATGTAAACCATGTTTGCTTGAGTACTGACAATGCAGATACTGAAAAATGGCACCTTAGACTCGGCCACATGAGTCATAAGGGACTAAAAGTGCTTCACAGCAAAGGTATGTCCGGTAAGAAACTTATTTTAGATCTGTCTTTTTGTGAAACTTGTGTTTTTGGCAAACAACATAGACTAAAATTTGATAGGGTACTCATTTATCTAAGAGTAGGTTAGAATATGTCCATGCGGATCTTTGGGGTCCTGAACAACATGCAACTCATGGAAATAATCGTTATTTTTTATGCATTGTTGATCTTTCTTGCTTAGAACTAAGAATGAGGCCCTAGATATATTTAGAGAGTGGAAAACCATAGAAGAGAACCAAACCGGGTGTAAGCTTAAGAATTTGAAAACTGACAATGGTCTTGAGTTTTGCAATTTTGAGTTTGATAAACTGTCTAAAAATAGTGGTGTCCTTAGACATAAAACGGTTATAAAAACACCTCAACAGAATGGACTGGCCGAGAGGATGAATCGAACCCTCCTTGAAAAAGTGAGGTGTCTTTTGTTCACCTCAGGGCTATCTAAAGGTTTTTGGGAGGAAGCTTTAAGTACAGCCACCTATCTAGTTAATAAAAGCTCAAATAGTTCTATAGATTTCAAAAACCCTACAGAGATGTGGTCTAATAGGAAACCTGATCTTAGTAACCTTAGGATCTTTGGGTGTGCATCGTATGTTCATTCCAAGGAGAGTAAATTAGATCACAGGTCTACCAAGTGTGTTTTCTTAGGATATCAGCAGCAACATGGTACTAAGGGTTATAGATTATGGGATAGGGAGTCTAGGGGGGTAAAAATTCTTGTTGAGTCATGATGTAATTTTCAATGAGGATAGCTTTCCTTGTAAGGAAGTCAACAACATCCCTAGATCAGATCCTGTAGATCCGATTCAAGTTGAACCTACACCTTCTGAGGTGGAGATTCATGGTGGAAATAGTGATGTTAGTGAAGATGCTCAGCAAGTAGTTGTTGATCATCAAGTCCCTAGTATTGAGAGAGAGTCTGAACCTGCTCATCCATCTATTGAGGTGGGGACCATGTTGATCATAATGAGGAGGTCCAGGAAGCCATTAAAAGTGAATTGACTGACTATCAATTGATTAGGAATAGAGAACCTAGGGTTTGGAGACCAAATATGAGATATTCCTATGCTGATCTTGTGTTTACAGCTTTGATTGTGGCTCATAATATCCAAACGGTAGAGCCTAGTTCTTATAGTGAAGCTGTGAGATCAAAAGACAAGGATAAATGGTTAATTGCTATGAAATCTGTAATACCCGAATTTTTTGGATTTTTGTTACATAATGGTATTTTTGTAAATATGTCAAATTAAGCCTATTTTAGAAATGGAAAATTTTATTGGAACCCTATGAATAAATTAGAGTATTTAGAGGAAAAAGGGAATTTTTGGAGATGTAACGTCCGGTTTATGAGTTTTGATATTTCTCGTCATATAAAGGGTATTTTAGTAAATATAGTAAACTAAGTCCGTTTTGCAAACGGAAAAGTTTAGTAGAGTCCTAGCAATAAATCAGAATTTTTGGTAAAATAAGGAAATTTGGAGAAACCGAATTTATAGTTAAATAACGAAACAAATAGAAAATCAAAAGGAGGAACAATATGGTAATTTGACAAGTCAAATTTCATTAAAATTTCACAACCCCTCTTTCTCCTCCAACACTAACGAAGTTTTCTCCAGAGAGAAAACTTCTCTAGCGATTTCTTCATCGCCTCCGACGTTTCCTCCACGGTTCGTTCGATTCCTCCTCTGGTCGTCGATCCTCCTTCACGTTTTCTTCTCCAATCGACGTTCTAGGTAAGATTCTACTATTTTGGGACGTTAGATTTTGTTTTTTAGAGAGGTTATTTGTTATGGTTTTGTGAAATCATTGGGTTATGCTAGAAACGGTTAGGTTTACCGTATTTACGACTTAAATGGACGTAGTTAGATAGTATTAATGCTTGGGTTGCAAATTTGGAGGTTGGAAACTTGTGAAAACTCCATTAATGGAGGCTTGGTTATTCTTGAGCGCGAATTGCTCGATAAAATGCTTGAGATAAGTAAATTAGAATTTTAGGAAATTTTCTTTAGCTAGGAGTTTCATAGTTTTGGAATTCGATATTTTTGGATCGATTCTAATAATGAGAATTGTGAAATTGTCTTAGGTGAACTACGTATTACAGACGGTGTTCGGCTTGCGACAGACCCGAGGTAAGTCCACATGATTTGCTTGGCCGATTCGGCCTACACCATATGAAACCGTCTTTGTTAAGGATATTGATGATTTATTGCTTTAGCGTAGGTTAGATGGGTAGTTAGGATGTTTGTGATTATAGAATGTTTCTCTAGGTTTTATGTATTGTTTTTATGCTTTCCTTATGTTTAGTGCATCGTACATGTTCATGCATCACGTTTTCTGAAATATCATGAAAAATGAACTTCCGCATACGTTTTCATGAAAAGATATGAATGTACGTAATTCTGGTCACGTCGGGGTGGGGTTCAGACATGGCTGTCCTACAGGTGAAACATGTTTTCTCCCCGGTAGATGGAAAGAGTTGTCTAACCGCAGGACGTGCCCTTTCCATCTGGTAAATGAACCCCCAGTGACACCTCCCGTTAAGTAACTAAAAAATGAAAATGAATGTACTTAATCCCAGTCACGTCGGGGTGGGGTTCAGACATGGTTGTCCTATAGGTGAAGCATGTTTTCTCCCCGGTAGATGGAAAGAGTTGTCTAACCGCAAGACGTGCCCTCTCCATCTAGTGAATGAACCCTGGTGACACCTCCCGTTATGTAACTAAATGAATAAAATGACTGCATGATTTTATGAACTGCATATGCATAGCACGCATTCTCATTTACGTCGATTTACTGAGTCTTTGTCACACCCCGATTCCCTGAACCCGGTTTGTTACTCAAAACCCCGAATATTACTAAGAAACACTTGGGCCAAATTTAAAACTTCGTTGAAAATTTCAGAATTTGAAATTTGACAAAACATAAAAACTTGCAGCGAAAATCGTTTAAACAAAAGTAAAATTAAACAAAGCCATGTTAAAATAATCGTTGGCAATATTAAGAATCAATCAGTTGAGAAGCAAAGGTTTAACTCGTAAAATAATTTAAAGATTTCAAAAGTCAATTTCATCGACCGCCGAACAAAGTCAACAAAAGGGAAAGGCTACTCGAAGACATCCACCGGTGACTAAACGACAAAGCACAAGATTTGTCATCCGGTCACTAAACGACAAAACATAAAATTTGTCATCCGGTCACTAAACGACAAAACATAAAATTTGTCATCCGGTCACTAAGCGACAAAATATATCCTTCATCTACCGGTGACGTCAGCTGGATGATCTCTCTCATCCGATCGACTTTACCCTACATCTATCGGTGACGTCAGCCGGATGATCCCTCTCATCCGGGCACTAGACGACAAACAAAACACCTATATCATCCGACAAACAAAACACTCGACATCATCCGGTAGAAAAGAAACACAACACTATCCACAGAAAAGAATTTACTTACTTCCCAAAGACCATTCAGGAACGACTCAAGCCATAGCATTAATCAAATCCGATAAAAACCAACATTTAAAACTCAACAGACTGTTAAAATCAGTAATCTTCAAAACGTATTCAAAATGCTAAAATTCTTACTGTCATGAGAACTCAACATACTCAGACTGAATCCTTGACTACTAGTCCTCCACACTGACAGACATCAGTTAAACCGCCCCGTCAGCTGCCAGAACATTGAATAAGTGTACTCCTCCAACCCGACTAGTCCTCAATGAACTCAGTAAACACACCTGCTGTCACTTCTTCACCTACATCACAAAACTCATCTATTAGCCTAATGCTAAGTAAGTAATGCAAAATGAAATGAATTACTGAAACATAAACTCCTAATCATGCAATTTCTACTTTCTCCTCTCAGTTGCTCATTCATCGTTTCTAATTCAGATCCCCCTGTGAAATTGGGAGTCGGATCAACTCTCCCAAAGTATATATCCACTGACTCATTAAGGGGCGGATTAATTCCCTTAACAGTAAATCTGATTCACATGTTCAGATCCCCCTGTGAAATTGGAAGTTGGATCAGCTCTTCTAAAGTATATATCCACTGTCTCATTAAGGGGCGGATTAATTCCCTTAACAGTAAATCTGATTCACTTTGCTGTTTCATCACATTCAATCCTCTCCATACCAATGTGTATTCAAATTCATTTTCGTATACATTTTGAAAACATGATGCATGGCATACAAACATATCCAAGTAAATACAAACCTAACGTGTGATGACCCGAATCTGTAAGTCCCGAATCTGTACTGGTACGATGGCTGCACGAACCGGAACCCGGATGGCGGTACGTCCGCGCGGGCGAGCCGGAAGGTGACAGGTCGTAAAGAGGGGGTCGTCACAATCCCACAGCGCTTGGGGAAGTATGTGGAAATGAAACATATGTAAGAGATCCCTCCCAACATAGCAAGACGCGTTTTGGAGCTCAATTGACAACGGATCCCATAAGAACTCCGAAGTTAAGAGGGCTTCGGCGAGAGTAATTCCAGGTTGGGTGACCTTCCGGGAAGTGCTCTCGCCAAACAAAGCCGTGAGGGGAGGATATTGGGCTGCGACCCGATCCCGGAGAGGACAATATCTTGTTGGGATGAGGGTCGTTACAAATGTATAAGAGCTTGTACCAACCGGAATGTGGCCAACGAGGGACGTTGGGCCCCAAGGGGGGGTGATGTGATGACCCCGAATTGTAAGTCCCGAATTGTACTGGTACGATGGCTGCACGAACGGAACCAGGATGGCGGTCGTCCGCGCGGGCGAGCCGGAAGGTGACAGGTCGTAAAGAGGGTGGTCGTCACAATCCCACAGCGCTTGCCCGGAGCGGACAATATCTTGTTGGGATGAGGGCTCGTTACAAATGGTATCAGAGCTTGTACCCAACCGGAATTGTGGCCAACGAGGACGTTGGGCCCCCAAGGGGGGGTGATTGTGATGACCCGAATCTGTAAGTCCCGAATCTGTACTGGTACGATGGCTGCACGAACCGGAACCCGGATGGCGGTACGTCCGCGCGGGCGAGCCGGAAGGTGACAGGTCGTAAAGAGGGGGTCGTCACAATCCCACAGCGCTTGGGGAAGTATGTGGAAATGAAACATATGTAAGAGATCCCTCCCAACATAGCAAGACGCGTTTTGGAGCTCAATTGACAACGGATCCCATAAGAACTCCGAAGTTAAGAGGGCTTCGGCGAGAGTAATTCCAGGTTGGGTGACCTTCCGGGAAGTGCTCTCGCCAAACAAAGCCGTGAGGGGAGGATATTGGGCTGCGGCCCGATCCCCGGAGCGGACAATATCTTGTTGGGATGAGGGGTCGTTACATAACGTTTTGTGATGTAGGCCCGAAGGCACAAGCAAACATTACTTACTTGGATCTCCTGGAATTGTCTGGGTAGCTAACCACTTCGGGTATTGTTCAACCTAAAACCGTAGACAGAGCATATATTAAATTCCCTCTAATCTTCATTCCAGACCACTATAAATCTAAGGGAAACTCTAGTCATTGTGCATTCTCGATTTCGACTTAAACCGAACTAACCCTCACTTACTGTATTCTCCAAAACCTCAATATCATCCCTCCCACCAACAATAGATACAATGTAGCTAGAAATAGAGGCAAAACTCACCAAGTTCGGAAGAAGTCACTGGAGAAAGTCGAAGGGGGGTCTCCTATCGTGCTCTGCTAGGCTGAGGAGCTGAGAATGGGGAGGAAATGGAATAAAACAGTGGCGGCTACTTCAATAATAGTTTCCTTAAATACGTTATCCACCTTTAGATTTCTAATTACCCTTATACCCTTGCCTAGTCATCCACTAACCCTACATTTAATATTGTCATTAGTTTTAAAAAAAAAGAATAGAGAAACGGTTTAACAGGACCGGGTATTACAATCTACCCTCCTTAAAAGAATTTTGTCCTCAAAATTCAGTAGCTGAATAATTCTGGATGTTGGTCCATCATGTCTTGCTGACGCTCCCAAGTTGTCTCCTCTATGTTCTGATTGTGCCATAAGACTTTCACTAGTGGAACTTCTTTGTTGCGCAATACCTTCACTGCATAGTCCAAGATCCTTACTGGTTTCTCCACATATGCAAGAGTAGGAAGGGCTTCAATGCTCTGCTGTTCCATAATCTGTGAAGGATCTCTAACACATTTCTTCAGCATGGAAACATGAAACACATTATGAATTCCCTCCAGAGAGGCTGGTAGCAGAAGTTGATATGCTGACTTCCCAATTCTCTTCACGATTTGGAAAGGTCCAATATACCTGGGGTTCAACTTGCCTCTTTTCCCAAACCTCACAACTCCTTTGAAAGGTGACACTTTAAGGAAAACCTCATCACCTACATCAAACTCTAATTCTCTTCGTCTTTTGTCTGCGTAGCTTTTCTGCCGACTTTGAGTTGTTAAGATTCTTTGTCGGATAAGAGCAATCTTCTCCACTGTCTGCTGCACAATATCAGGACCAATCAACCGTGCTTCTCCAACTTCATCCCAATATAATGGAGATCTGCACTTTCGTCCATATAATGCTTCGTATGGTGCCATGCCTATTGTTGCTTGGAAGCTGTTATTGTAAGAGAACTCGACCAATGGTAAGTATCCACTCCAAGATCCTTGAAAATCCAATACACATGCTCGGAGCATATCCTCCAAGGTTTGGATAGTTCTCTCGGATTGTCCATCAGTTTGAGGATGAAAGGCTGTGCTAAAACTAAGCTGTGTTCCCATAGCCTTGTGCAAACTTTTCCAGAACTTGGATGTAAATCTGGAGTCTCGGTCTGAAACTATGGTGCTTGGAACTCCATGCAGTCTAACCACTTCGTGCACATACAACTCTGCCAGTTGATCCATCGAGTATGTTACCTTTATTGGCAGAAAGTGAGCAGATTTGGTTAAACGATCGACTATTACCCAGATTGCATCATGTCCCTTTGCTGTTCTAGGTAATCCCATAACAAAATCCATAGCTATTTGTTCCCATTTCCATTCGGGAACTGGTAAGGGTTGCAATGTTCCAGCAGGCCTCTGATGTTCAGCTTTGACTTGCTGGCAGATCAGACATGTCTCCACATACTCCGCCACACTTCTCTTCATACCTGGCCACCAATAATGTTGTTTGAGATCTCTGTACATCTTTGTACTTCCAGGATGAACAGAGAGCCTGGAGGAATGTGCCTCAGATAAGATTTCCTTTCTAAGTTCAGTATCAGCCGGAACAAACCATCTATTTCGAAACTTGAGAATTCCATCGGCTGAGCCGTTGAAATCCAACTTGCCAGTAGAATCCATGCTCAACTTATATTCATTGCATTCAGGGTCATTCATTTGAACTTCCTTTATTCTCTCCAAAATGGTAGGCCTTAAAGATATGGTCGAAAGCATGGCTGACACACTAGACACGGCTTCCATGTTAAATCTGTGGAATTCAGTCTCTAAAGCTATTGGTATATCTAAAATCAATGCAGAGACTGAAGGAGTCACTCTACTCAAAGCATCAGCCACTACATTCGCCTTGCCGGGGTGGTACTTAATCTCGAAATCATAATCTTTGACAAATTCTAACCATCTAAGCTGCCTTATATTCAGTTCCTTTTGCGTGAAAATGTATTTCAGGCTCTTATGATCTGAAAATATCTCACAAGATTGTCCATACAGGTAATGCCTCCAAATCTTAAGTGCGAATACCACTGCAGCTAATTCTAAGTCATGTGTAGGGTAATTTTTCTCATGGACCTTCAACTGTCTAGAGGCATAAGCTATCACTTTACCATCCTGCATTAACACACAACCTAGACCGATCTTGGAAGCATCACAATAAATGCTAAACTTACCATTCTCGACAGGGAGGGTCAGAATTGGAGCATTGGTCAGCTTCTGCTTCAAAGTTTGGAAACTATGCTCGCAATCCTCAGTCCACACATATTTTACGTTCTTCCTAGTTAATCGGGTAAGGGATGTTGCAATCTTTGAGAATCCTTCGATAAATTTCCTGTAATACCCAGCCAATCCAAGGAAACTTCTGACATCCGTAGCATTCCTCGGTTGGGGCCATTCCTTAACTGCCTGGACCTTAGCTGGATCCACAGATATGCCATCTCCAGAGATGACATGTCCTAAAAAGTGAACTTGGTCCAACCAAAATTTACACTTGGAAAACTTGGCATAAAGTTGGTGCCTTCTCAGTACTTCTAACACTAAACCCAAATGTTTTGCATGCTCATCTTTAGTACTAGAATAGATTAGAATGTCATCTATGAATACAATGACAAACTTGTCCAAATACTCGTGAAACACCCTATTCATGAGATCCATGAAGGCTGCTGGTGCATTTGTCAGACCAAAAGACATAACCAAAAACTCATAATGTCCATACCTCGTGCGAAAGGCAGTCTTTGGGATATCCTCAGATTTAACCTTCAGCTGATAATAACCGGATCTAAGGTCAATCTTAGAGAAAACTCTTGCACCCCTAAGCTGGTCAAATAAGTCATCAATTCTCGGCAGAGGGTATTTATTCTTAACAGTTAACTTATTCAATTCTTTATAATCAATGCACATGCGCATAGATCCATCTTTCTTCTTGACAAAGAGGACCGGTGCACCCCATGGTGAAAAGCTAGGGCGTATAAACCCTTTCTCCAACAGATCCTCCAATTGTTTCTTTAACTCTTTGAGTTCTGTTGGTGCTAGTCTATATGGATTTTTAGACACAGGCTCGGCTCCGGGGTAAACATCCACAACAAATTCGATTTCCCTATCTGGTGGCAAGCCTGGAAGGTCATCTAAGAATACTTCAGGGAAGTCTTGGACAACTAAGACATTTTTGGGACTTGATTTCTCCACTAGTTGTATGTCTAAAGCACTAGCTAAGAAGCACAAATACTCTCTACACTGGGAGGGTCTACAATTGACAGAAGTCATTACAGTCATTTCCTTACTCTTCTCTGAGGCTTGAAAGGTATGCCTCAAACTACCAGGGGGTTGGAAACTAACTATTCCAGTCCTACAATCAATCGTGGCATAATGCTTAAACAGCCAATCCATTCCTAGAATTACATCAAATCCCATTATATCCATAATGATGAGATCAGCAGGTAGACTCACACTTCCTACTAACACATCTCTGTCAAGCATCACTCGGTTAGAGTGCATGCGCTCACCAGAGGGTAAGGTAACATTAAACACATGCATGGAAGGGGTAAACGGTACATCTAATTTAGCAGCAAATGTAGATGCTATAAACGAATGCGTTGCACCAGAATCTATCAAAGTAAAAGCAGGCATAGAGTTGATCAATATAGTACCTGACACTACGGCAGGCTGTTCTTCACCCGACTCCATCATGGAGAATATTCTTGGTTTAATCATAGCAGGACCACTCTTAGGAACTGGACAGTCTCTGCTAATATGGCCGACTTTGTTACAATTATAGCATCTGGTGACTCTAGGCTTCGAACACTCTTTGAACGTATGTCCAACTTCCTCACAGTGGAAGCACTTTCCCAAGCCCAGTCTACATTCTCCCGGGTGGTTCTTCAGGCACTTTGGACACTGGGGAAATTTCCTGACATTTTGCACCCTTCCCCCTGCTCCTTGGCTATTTTGGCCCTCACTTGGCCTCTTTGTTCCCCTTTGCTGGTGTGGCTGGTTAAACCTTTGCGGGGTCTCCTTTAGTCAAGCACACTTCCTTTCAGCCTCTTCCACTTCCAGAGCAGTGGACACAACTACGCTGAACGTTAAACCTTTAATGCCACAGAATTTGACTCCCCGATAAATCTCCGGCTTCAGTCCATGCACAAATTTGAACACCTTATCCTCGTCCTTATGAGCAAAGTGTCCAGCAAACCTGGACAAGGACTCAAATTGCCTACTGTACTCAGCCAGCGACCCTGTCTGCTTCAAATTCAGAAATTCCAACTTCTTTGCGGTTTGGACCGTGCTGTTAAAATATTTCTCATAGAAGATGTCCTTAAACTGTGACCAAGTCATAGTCAGAATGTCAGTGGTGGTTTCAACTGTTTCCCACCAGAGTTGAGCTTCGCCAGCCAAGTGAAATGTTGCTAACGTGACCTTATCTCCTTCTCCAATGCTGGCGCACCTAAACATGCTCTCTATCTTCCTAAGCCACCCTTCAGCCACAACAGGATCAGATGACTAACCATCAAACGTGGGTGGTCTTAGTCTCCGGAATCTATCCCCGGAATGCTCGTTGCTAGAACCCGAGTTGGCACTTCCTTGTACCTCTCGGTTCAGCAGTACTCCTAGTTGATCGGATTGTTGGCGCATTAATTCTGCCTGCTGTTGCACTAGATCCGTCAACTGTCCGATTACACTAGAATCCTCTGCGCTTCCCGGAGTTGGTGTCTCTCTCTGCACTCTTGGCCTTTCTTGTCGTCGAGACATTTTGCTATATTCCTGCGCAGGGTTAACTATTTTATAAACATCTAATTACTAAGGCTAACATAAACACTTACAGTTGTTGGAGTACTCCCATGCAACGATCGGCACTGACGAGTAATCTTTTGAACGGTTTAACTGAATGTCTCTGATACCACACTGTCACACCCCGATTCCCTGAACCCGGTTTGTTACTCAAAACCCCGAATATTACTAAGAAACACTTGGGCCAAATTTAAAACTTCGTTGAAAATTTCAGAATTTGAAATTTGACAAAACATGAAAACTTGCAGCGGAAATCGTTTAAACAAAAGTAAAATTAAACAAAGCCATGTTAAAATAATCGTTGGCAATATAAAATCAATCAGTTGAGAAGCAAAGGTTTAACTCGTAAAATAATTTAAAGATTTCAAAAGTCACTTTCATCGACCGCCGAACAAAGTCAACAAAAGGGAAAGGCTACTCGAAGACATCCACCGGTGACTAAACGACAAAGCACAAGATTTGTCATCCGGTCACTAAACGACAAACATAAAATTTGTCATCCGGTCACTAAACGACAAAACATAAAATTTGTCATCCGGTCACTAAACGACAAAACATAAATTTGTCATCCGAATTTGTCATCCGGTCACTAAACGACAAAACATAAAATTTGTCATCCGGTCACTAAACGACAAAACATAAAATTTGTCATCCGGTCACTAAACGACAAAACATAAAATTTGTCATCCGGTCACTAAACGACAAAACATAAAATTTGTCATCCGGTCACTAAACGACAAAACATAAAATTTGTCATCCGGTCACTAAACGACAAAACATAAAATTTGTCATCCGGTCACTAAACGACAAAACATAAAATTTGTCATCCGGTCACTAAACGACAAAACATAAAATTTGTCATCCGGTCACTAAACGACAAAACATAAAATTTGTCATCCGGTCACTAAACGACAAAACATAAAATTTGTCATCCGGTCACTAAACGACAAAACATAAAATTTGTCATCCGGTCACTAAACGACAAAACATAAAATTTGTCATCCGGTCACTAAACGACAAAACATAAAATTTGTCATCCGGTCACTAAACGACAAAACATAAAATTTGTCATCCGGTCACTAAACGACAAAACATAAAATTTGTCATCCGGTCACTAAACGACAAAACATAAAATTTGTCATCCGGTCACTAAACGACAAAACATAAAATTTGTCATCCGGTCACTAAACGACAAAACATAAAATTTGTCATCCGGTCACTAAACGACAAAACATAAAATTTGTCATCCGGTCACTAAACGACAAAACATAAAATTTGTCATCCGGTCACTAAACGACAAAACATAAAATTTGTCATCCGGTCACTAAACGACAAAACATAAAATTTGTCATCCGGTCACTAAACGACAAAACATAAAATTTGTCATCCGGTCACTAAACGACAAAACATAAAATTTGTCATCCGGTCACTAAACGACAAAACATAAAATTTGTCATCCGGTCACTAAACGACAAAACATAAAATTTGTCATCCGGTCACTAAACGACAAAACATAAAATTTGTCATCCGGTCACTAAACGACAAAACATAAAATTTGTCATCCGGTCACTAAACGACAAAACATAAAATTTGTCATCCGGTCACTAAACGACAAAACATAAAATTTGTCATCCGGTCACTAAACGACAAAACATAAAATTTGTCATCCGGTCACTAAACGACAAAACATAAAATTTGTCATCCGGTCACTAAACGACAAAACATAAAATTTGTCATCCGGTCACTAAACGACAAAACATAAAATTTGTCATCCGGTCACTAAACGACAAAACATAAAATTTGTCATCCGGTCACTAAACGACAAAACATAAAATTTGTCATCCGGTCACTAAACGACAAAACATAAAATTTGTCATCCGGTCACTAAACGACAAAACATAAAATTTGTCATCCGGTCACTAAACGACAAAACATAAAATTTGTCATCCGGTCACTAAACGACAAAGCACAAGATTTGTCATCCGGTCACTAAACGACAAAACATAAAATTTGTCATCCGGTCACTAAACGACAAAACATAAAATTTGTCATCCGGTCACTAAACGACAAAACATAAAATTTGTCATCCGGTCACTAAACGACAAAACATAAAATTTGTCATCCGGTCACTAAACGACAAAACATAAAATTTGTCATCCGGTCACTAAACGACAAAACATAAAATTTGTCATCCGGTCACTAAACGACAAAACATAAAATTTGTCATCCGGTCACTAAACGACAAAACATAAAATTTGTCATCCGGTCACTAAACGACAAAACATAAAATTTGTCATCCGGTCACTAAACGACAAAACATAAAATTTGTCATCCGGTCACTAAACGACAAAACATAAAATTTGTCATCCGGTCACTAAACGACAAAACATAAAATTTGTCATCCGGTCACTAAACGACAAAACATAAAATTTGTCATCCGGTCACTAAACGACAAAACATAAAATTTGTCATCCGGTCACTAAACGACAAAACATAAAATTTGTCATCCGGTCACTAAACGACAAAACATAAAATTTGTCATCCGGTCACTAAACGACAAAACATAAAATTTGTCATCCGGTCACTAAGCGACAAATATATTCTTCATCTACCGGTGACGTCAGCGGATGATCTCTCTCATTCCGACTCGACTTACCCTACATTACTGGTGACGTAGCCGGATGATCCCTCTCATCCGGGCACTAGACGACAAACAAACACCTATATATCCAACAAACAAACACACTCGACATCATCGGTAGAAAAGAAACACAACACTATCCACAGAAAGATTTACTTACTATCCCAAAGACCATTCAGGAACGACTCAAGCATAGCATTAATCAATCCGATAACGACTAAGCCATAGCATTAATCAATCCGATTAAAAACCAACATTTTAAAAACTCAACAGACTGCTAAATCAGTAAATTTCAAAACGTATTCAAAATGCTAAAATTCCCTACTGTCCTGAGAACTCAACATACTCAGACTGAATCCTTGACTACTAGTCCTCCACACTGACAGACATCAGTTAAACCGCCCCGTCAGCTGCCAGAACATTGAATAAGTGTACTCCTCCAACCCGGACTAGTCCTCAGTGAACTCAAGTAAACACACCTGCTGTCACTTCTTCACCTACATCACAAAACTCATCTATTAAGCCTAATGCTAAGTAAGTAATGCAAAATGAACTGGAATTACTGAAACATAAACTCCTACTCATGCAATTTCTACTTTCTCCTCTCAGTTGCTCATTCATCGTTTTCTAATTCAGACCAAAGTATGTATCCACTGACTCATTAAGGGGCGGATTAATTCCCTTAACAATAAATCTGATTCACATGTTCAGATCCCCCTGTGAAATTGGAAGTTGGATCAGCTCTTCCAAAGTATATATCCACTGTCTCATTAAGGGGCGGATTAATTCCCTTAACAGTAAATCTGATCACTTTGCTGTTTCATCACATTCAATCCTCTCCATACCAATGTGTATTCAAATTCATTTTCGTATACATTTTGAAAACATGATGCATGGCATACAAACATATCCAAGTAAATACAAACCTAACGTTTTGTGATGTAGGCCCGAAGGCACAAGCAAACATTACTTACTTGGATCTCCTGGAATTGTCTGGGTAGCTAACCACTTCGGGTATTGCTCAACCTAAAACCGTAGACAGAGCATATATTAAATTCCCTCTAATCTTCATTCTAGACCACTATAAATCTAAGGGAAACTCTAGTCATTGTGCATTCTCGATTTCGACTTAAACCGAACTAACCCTCACTTACTGTATTCTCCAAAACCTCAATATCATCCCTCCCACCAACAATAGATTTAATGTAGCTAGAAATAGAGGCAAAACTCACCAAGTTCGGAAGAAGTCGCTGGAGAAAGTCGAAGGGGGGGCTCCTATCGTGCTCTGCTAGGCTGAGGAGCTGAGAATGGGGAGGAAATGGAATAAAACAGTGGCGGCTACTTCAATAATAGTTTCCTTAAATACGTTATCCACCTTTAGATTTCTAATTACCCTTATACCCTTGCCTAGTCATCCACTAACCCTACATTTAATATTGTCATTAGTTTTAAAAAAAAGAATAGAGAAACGGTTTAACAGGACCGGGTATTACAGTCTTTAACTCATAGAATGTCTCTATGGTAGAGGTGATCTTAAGCAAGGTGAGGAAGATGTTCCTCCGCTAGATGATTGTACAGGTTGAAGAAGAATGCCCGTGGGAGTGCACTGAGTAGTCGAGGCAATTTTGACTTGTGGGAACTATAGTATAGGTATTTTGGGTAGGTTGGATGGAAATGATATGGAAATTGTATAGATAGTTGTTTTACGATGATTTGAAACCAGTTTGATAACATTTTGTTTCGATGACGGTTTTCTGGTTAGTTTTGTGGAAAAGTATGTGCAAAGATAAGTTCTTTTGAGGTGAATATTAGGGTATTATAATGTATAAGAATTGAAGTTTTTATTTTGTTAAAAACATATTGGAACTGCTTGGAGATTTCCTAAAATCGTAAGGATATGTTTAGTTTTCAAATCGATCCACATAGTTCGTTTTCATGAAATTTACTATGTTTTCAGGTACGTTTCGAGTCGTATTTTGGTGATATGGGATTGTGAAGCGTAAGTGAGTAGTAGTGTTTTGTTATGAGGAACTGTAATGGATGTAGTATAAAGAACGGAGGGGAGTATAATTGTGTGATGGGTAAAGAAGTGGAAAAATGGGGATGCAGGGGAGGCAGCTCTCTGGAACGAGGTCCAGAGAGCTTGCCGATCGATCGCCAGGGAGGGCGATCTATCGGCCCCTGCTGGCTACGCTCTGGAAGAAATTCCAGAGCAGTAGCCGATCGATCGCCAGAAATGGGTGATCGATCGGCTAGCAGAACACTGGCCAAGCGTAATTTTTGTTCTGGGCGTTTTTGCCCTCGGCTTCTTCGATTTCCTTTATATATATATATATATACACACTTTAAGTAGATTCTCAAACGACTTAATGGTTTTAACCTCGTTTAAATGTTTTAAAAGTCAAAAATTTTGACGTCCTAAAATGTTTAATTAGAAGTCAATGGCAAATTAAATCTTGTGACGGCCCGAAAAGGGGAAACGGGTTTGGGTCGTTACAAAATCTGAGATAGATTCACTTAAAATGAATAAAACTTGGACTTTAATAGATAAACCTAAGGATAAAAGGTTGTTCAATGTAAGTGGTTGTTTAAACTTAAAGAGAGGGTAAACCCAAATGAACCCCATCGGTTCAAAGCTAGGTTAGTGGCAAAAGGGTACACCCAAAAGGAAGGGATAGATTTTGATGAGATTTTCTCACCTGTAGTTAAGTTTAAAATCATTCACATTATGTTAGCATATGTAGTCCAATTCAACCTTGAGTTAGAGCAATTAGATGTTACCACTGCATTTCTTCATGGGGAGTTAGAGGAATATATTGTGATGGCACAACCTGAGGGTTTTAGTGCCAAAACATATCCTGATAGGGTCTATTTGTTACATAAATCACTTTATGGTTTGAAACAATCTCCGAGACAATGGTACAAACGTTTTGATTCATTTGTTTTTATTATTGGTTTCTCTAAAAGTAGTTATGATAGATGTTTTTATTTTAAAACTGTGAATAATGTTCCTATATTCTTGCTGTTATATGTTTATGATATGTTACTTATTTGCAAATCCATGTCTCTTATATGTGATCTGAAAGTTTCTTTAAATTCTGAATTTGATATGAAAGATTTAGGAAGTGCTAAAAAGATTCTTGGTATGCATATTATTAGAGATAGGAAGAGTAACATGTTAAAATTGCATCAACAGTTATACTTGAAAAAGGTAATCTCTAAATTTGGTATTGAAGATTCGAAATCTGTTCATATGTCTCTTGCAAATTATTTTATTTTGCATAAAGGTCAATTACCTAAAAATTCTACTGAATCTATGAAAATGTTAGATAAACCATATGCAAATATTATTGGTTCTCTCATGTATTCTATTATTAGTACAAGACCTGACTTGTAATATGCTATATCTTTATTATCTAGATTCATGTCTAATCCAAGGATTGAACAATTGGAATGCTTTAAAATGGGTTTTGAATTATGTAAATGCATATAGTTTTATAGGACTGATATACAAAAAATCAGATGTATTTACTTTAAATGGTTATGTTGATTCTGATTTTGGTGGTGATAGAGATAAAAGAAAATCTACTACTGCTTTCTTTTTTACTCTTGGTGGTAATTGCATATCTTGGAAATCACAAAAACAACCTTTAGTTATTCTTTCAACTACTGAAGCTGAATATGTAACATTGTGTGATTGTCTTAAGGAAGCTATTTGGTTATCTAGTTTACTTTCTAAAGCTAAACTTGTTTGTGATATTCCTGTTATATGGTGTGATTCACAGAGTACTATTTACTTGAGTAAAAATCTTGTATATCATGATAGGACTAAGTATATTGATATTAAATATCATTACGTAAGAGATGTTGTTGATTCAGGTACTATGAAGATACAGAAGGTTTCATCTGAGGATAATCCTTCCGATTTTGGTACGAAGATTGTCCCTGTTTCCAAGTTCACGCATTGCTTGCACTTGTTGAGGCTACAATAATCTTTAGGCATCAAAATTGCAGCGATGAAGATGCTTGACAGTCTACAAGTGCACTAGATACCAATGACATTTTTTTATAGGACTTGCTTCAAGGTGGAATTTGTTGGAAGGTGAAGCCCAGTCCGTTGCTCAGCCCAGCAGGCCGGATCCTCAGCCCAACCCAACCAGTTGCTGGAGGTGGATCTGACCTGATTGAGCCCACGACTCGGCTGCTTGACCTACCCACTTCACTTAAAGTTAAGTTCCTGATCTAACTTGACCTAGGGTTTTCAGAGAGGCAGCAGTTGTTCTCCCCGAGGGTTTTCTTATTTTTCTTGGCAATTTTTTCTCTGCCGATGTCAAAATCTCTCACGTTGATCATCAGAGGTTTAGATTTTGTCTATCTCCTTTTATGGTTGAGGAACGAGTGATGCGATTATGTATTTTCGTGAGTTCTTGATGATGTATTGTGAGATCTAAGGGCATTTGCTATACATTTAAGGTTGATAGTGCATTTCGAGCTCGCATCGAGCTGCCGTGGATGTAGGTTGTCATTATTGACAACTGAACTACGTAAAATCCGATTGCCTCTTTACTTTTATGCATTTTTCTTTTATCGTCTTTAAAGATCTGTTAATTTTATGATCATAGAAATCTCGCCTAAATTTAACAAATATCGTCCACGATGCCATGATCTGCTTGGCCGTAGAATACCTCGGTACCGTCTACTCATAGGCCTCATTAGAGGCCTTCTGCTTACTCTTTCAGCCCTTGCCACGACCACCCTTGTCTAAACTCGAACTGGCACCACTACTCTAATAGGAGCAATCCTAAAAAATGCTAAACCTCAACTAGAAAAACGAGTTCGACCGTAGCTCTTCTGATACCCATTTGGCTTTTAAAAATTAAGATCGCTTGGCTAATACTAAGGGGAATAGGAAGGTAAGAGTCCTAATGTTGCGGAGGGAAAAAGGTCAATTCATTCTTTAGGGCAGGGAACTCTTGAGCGACAAAATTTATTTCTCTATCTTGGCTAGCTTTTCTTTATAGGATCCTCTCAATTGCCTGAGTGGCAACGATAACCTCTTAGAAGGAAAGAAAATCAAGAACTGCAATTCTATGGTGGATCTTCAGCTTCAGACTAACATGAAACATCATTATCTTCTCAAGTTCATCCATAGTAGGGACATATTGTGATAATTGCAAGAACTGGGGAGATACTCTAAGACTTTCATCTACCCTTGGTTCAGCTCATGAAATTCCTTTGTCATAGCGTCGATGACAAGATTACGTAGTCGCCTCCAAAATCGATGCAAGCGGATCAAAACATGGGATAGCATCCACATGTGGACGACTACAAAGAGCTGTTCTTGAAGGCATTTTGATTTATCTTTAGAAATTCATATCAGGTGTTAGAACAATTCTATGTTTGAAGGCATGAAAGAAAAAAAGAAATGACTACCCGCAGACCAATTGAAATGTAACGAAACACCATGGTCAGGTTGCTCCTAAGGAATGACATCGAAGTTGCTTGACTATGACATGACCCATATAAACAAACACCATCTCGCAGTAAATGTGTATAAAAAAAATGACCCAGATCACGGCCCAAAAATAGTCGAGAACTCTATCTATAAAATAGTATGAAATACCATGCATATTGAAATAATACTATAAAATTGGTGCATATATAGTATATAAAAACTCATATGATGTTAAATAGCACATGTCATGTTTTCTATTTGATACATCACAGAATAATAGTTTCAAAAACTATGATGCATGTGCCAATATAGTAAAAAAAACCTAAACCTTGAAGATGATTTGCTTTCTTATTTGTGGAAATGATACTATTGGGAATAAGCTTGAAGTCTGCGAACTCGTTGGAACTTACAATAAGACCAGTATCAAAAACTCTAAGAATAATAGATGAATCATATACTGAGAGCACAAGCTCAAATAAAAATAAAATGTCAAAAGGCCGCAAACTTAAATCAAATAACTATCTAAAAGTGGCCTAAACATGACCATAATGTAAGACCGTTCTTGTCTAAGAGGGGGTGAATTAGACTTTTTAAATTTGTTTTCTTAACTAATTGCTTTCTCTCTTTTGTGCAATTACTAAATTTACAGCAAACACACAGGCAAAAATAAAGCAAGAGAAGAGAGAAAAGTGACACCGTAGTTTTTAACGTGGTTCGGCCAAACTGCCTACGTCCACGCTCCAAGGCTCCCCCTTGAAGATCCTTAACTTCTCCTCAACGAGAATTTCAGATCGAGCTTCACGGGTGTCGATCCACTGCCTTTAAGATTTTACAGATTTGAATAGATAAGCACAACAAACTACACTCTCTCAAAGCAGAATCTCAAGTTTAAGGGTCGAGAGATGTAGAAGAAAATACAGAGTAGTGTAAAGTATTTGCTCGTAAAGATTCAAAGATAATTTCAGCAAAAGTTGTTCTCCCGAGCTTCTTTCTTTTATTTATACTCTATCTGTAATCGGCTTTAGATCTGGAAAGCTTCTCATCTGAATATGGAAATTTTATGACCGTTGGAGAAACATCCGTACATAGACAGCTAGCCGTTGCATTCTGAAGTTGCTTTCGTTTGTCGCCATTAATGGTCTGGAGTTAAAGCTCTGGACGAGTGTCACTGTTGCTTCGCGGTATTTTGAATTTGGCAAAAAATACTGTTCAGCGGTAGATGTTGCCTTTGAAGTACTAGCGGTGGATATTGCCTTTGAAGTACCAGCGGTGGATGTTACCTTTGAAGAAACAGCGGTGGATGTTGACTTTGTTGTTTTGCTAGCGGTAGAAGTAAACTTTGTCGTTTTGCCAACGGTAGAAGTAAACTTAGGATGACTCTGCCAGCGTTAGATGTAAACTTTGTCGTTTTGCTAGCGGTAGAAGTCTTAGGAAGACTCTTCCAGCGGTAGATGTAAACTTTGTCATTTAGCTAGCGGTGAAAGTCTTTTCTTCTACTTCAGTGGATATGCAATACTTTATCAGTTTTAGCCATGTTTTGCCATCACACCCTGAACACTTAACCAGATTTGTTGAATAACTAAAATACTTTTTTTAAAGGGCATTTCCACTTAAAAGCTAGAGAAAAATATAATAAGGTCAATATTTAATTTATTAATCTCATCAACATAATTCATTAATCTCATATATTTACCTTAATCCAATTACACTTCTTAAAACACATCATCAAAAACATCGTTAGAATTAAACATTATTTAAGTCAACAATCTCCCCCTTTTTGATGATGACAAGCTATAAGTATAAATTGATTAAATATCTCTCCCCCATAATCCTAGCTCCCCCGCAACATGTGCATTCAATCCAATTTAATTTTCAAACAAAGTTCACAGTGTTGAGATCAAACATGCATACTATCAATGCCATATCAAATCTACTTTCGTATCAACACAAGCAAACATATTTCATACTATCAATCAGTGCTGTCCTACTTTCTCCCCCTTTGACATTATCAAAAAAAAAAAGGAAAAGTACAGAAAAAAATCAACGACACAACATTTGTATATTGAAACAATTATAAGATCAGAGTATCAAACAAAAACTGGTACATCTCGTGAATCTATAAAAATTGTCCACAAAAAAAAATATTTCCTATTTAATCTAAGTCCAAAAAACACTTCCACAACTCTTTCCTAATTGATGGTGGCACTGCATAGTTCATATTGGCATCAGGAACTATCAGTGGTTCTAGATTGGAAGTAGAAGCATAAGGAGCAGAGGCCTGAAAAGGATCTCGATACACCACCAAGTCCATACAAGGTGGAAGCTCTACCGGTGGATCAGCCGGAGGTGCAGCCAGTGAACTTGGTAGCTCAGAGGGGGACTCGGTGACAGAGGAACCAAAAGGATCAATAAATTTAAGCTCAGCATCCTGAATATTCATGGACATGAAGTTCACTTCCTTGTCAACCTTTGGTCGGAAGATCGGAGGGAGTAAGTTAGCAGAACAAGCCTCTGAGAAACAAAGAGGGCTAAACTGTTATGGTTGAAGAGCTTGGATGTCTGACTGTATAGAACGAGAGAGAGCCTTTAAGTCTATCCACCCTAGAAGCCAACCGATCTTGAATAGAGTCAAGGTCCTTGCTCAAGTCCACAAATGACGCCTGCATCTGATCCTTAACTGAACTGATAGCAGTTCCTAAACTTTCCATGCAGACCATCAACCCAGATATTTGATCCTCACTAATGGAAAGTCTCCTCTGATAGGTTTTTAAAGTTTGAGGAACGATTGGTGGGTTAGGTGAGGAGGTTTGGATTGGAGGAGTAGGGTGTTGAACAGGTGAAAGAAGTATTGGAGCGGCCAGAGAAGGCAAAATAAGAGTAGGTGAAGGAGAAGTTGGACTCTCTGGAAGTGGAAGAGGCACAGATGAGTGAGCTGAAGGTGCTGCAAGGATATAAGTTGGAAGGGCTGGGGTAGGGTGTCTTGGAACAGAATGAACAAGAGAGCGTGACACGTGAGAGGATGAAGGTGAATTAACAAAGGCAGGGATTTCAGATTCATCCACTCCTTCGTGAGTTGACTCCTCCTGCAGGATCAGCTTCCTCTTCCTTAACTTGGCAGAAGGTGCCTTAGAAACCTTCGTGCGGGTCTCATCTAAGACAAACTCCCCTTTTATTGTTCTTTTTATCTTCATTCTCTTCAGAGTGGAGAGTGAGTAGTAGCTTGAAGGTTGAAGACGGAAGGGGTCATCTTCCTCTGGATATTCCACTTCAAACTTTTGAAAGATTTTCATGAGAAGCAGATTGTATGGAAGTGATGTAGCCTTGGTTGAGACAATCTGAATCATTCTTCTCAAAGCAATAAATCTCATGTTTAAGGGGGTCTGTTGGTAGAGTGCAAACAGAACAAATAATTTCATTCCACTCACTTGATCATAATGACCACCTTTAGGAATGATGTTGTACCCGATCATTTGATAAAAGAGCCGAGCCCGGATGGTGAGGTGCTTGCTCCTTAATTGATTAGGGATGTGATTTGGGTCTAGAGCAATGGTCCTCAAAAACTGATGACCCTCAGGAGAGTTAAGGAGTGGGGGCTCATGCCCTGACTCAAAGAATTTGACATGGTTATCTAAATGTGGACTCTCCAGAAGTTCATTGATTGCTTGGGATGTTAGAACTGTGTTTTCCATACACAGCTCGAGATAGTTGAGAAGTCCGAAGAGTAGCCAAGATTGGCATAAAACATCTTAATCGCTATGGGGTAATAAAATGATTCAACGTCGAATAACCCCAATAATCCGAGACGCTTCAAGGGTTCAACTATATCCAAGCCAGCTAAATCCTCAAAGAGTATACCTCGACTTGGAATCAGGGATTTAAGCTTAAAATCGTCATGATACCTTTCTTCGGCAGCATGACTGAGGAAGTAGAGAGACGGCCACTGAGTTGCACAAGGAAGCTCTCGTGGCTAACGAACTAAAGTTTTGGCCTTCTTCTTGGCCGGTTCCTGAATCGCTCGAGATGAAGATGCCATTTAGACGGTTGAAGAACTTTCTGAGCGAAAACTCGAAAGAGAAGAAGATTTTGTAGAAGGGAACCGATGGATAAGGCAGGAGTTTTTGAAAGAGCGCGAAAAGATGAAGCGTCTTAAACAAACAAGTTTGAATGCTCTAGGGTTTCGCCCGACTCTAAGAATATAGACTTGAAAATAGGATATCGCCCGATGGTGACACGTGTCACCAGATAGATGCATATATCTTTCGACGCATAGTGGATGATACACATCTTTCGACGGTAAATGAATAATGCATATCTTCCGACGCATAGTGGATGATACGCATCTTCCGACAGCAATGGAAAGAATGGTCGATGTAGACACTCAAAACTTAGGTTTTTCATAAACTTTCAATTCTAATTAGACCCAAACGAATTCTTATATTATTGAAAGTCTTCTCATCCAATGGTTTTGTAAAGATATCTGCTAATTGATCTGATGAGTTGACAAATTCCAAAGTGATATCCCTTTTTTGTACATGTTCTCTAATGAAGTGACACCTAACCTCGATGTGCTTTGTTCTAGAATGCTGGATGAGATTCTTGGAAATATTTATGGCACTGGTGTTATCACACCGAATAGAAATCTTATCATAGAAAAGATTATAATCTTCAAGAGTTTGCTTCATCCAAAGCATTTGAGCACAGCAACTACCAGCAGCAATATATTCACTCTCAGCAGTTGAAAGTGCTACAGAATTTTGTTTCTTAGAATACTATGACACTAGAGATTCTCCTAAGAATTGACATGTTCCACTTGTACTTTTCTTGTCAACTAGACTTCCTGCATAGTCTGAGTCAGAATATCCTACTAATTCGAAGGAGGTACCTTTAGGATACCACAATCCTAGATCATGAGTTCCACTCAAATATTTGAATATTCTCTTGACTGCATTTAAGTGGGATTCCTTAGGGGCAGCTTGGAACCTAGCACAGAGACAGACACTAAAGAGAATATCTGGCCTACTAGCTGTCAGGTATAACAGAGATCCAATCATACCACGATATTTTTTAATATCAACTCTTGTTATATTTTCATCTTTGTCCAATTTGGTAGTGGTGCTCATGGGAGTTCTAGAAGACTTAGAGGATTATAATCTAAATCCTTTTAAGACATCTTCGATGTATTTTTCTTGACAGAAGAAAATACCATCAGGTTTTTGGCTAATTTTGGAATCCTAAGAAGAATTTTAGCTCACCCATCATACTCATTTCAAACTCACTTTGCATAACAGAGGCGAATTCATCACAAAGTGAAACATTTGTAGACCCGAATATGATATCATCAACATAGATTTGAACAAGGAGAATATCATTGTCCTTTTGCAAGGAAAAAAAGAGTTGAATCGGTATTACCCTTTTTGAACTTCTTTTCCTCAAAGAAATACTTCAACCTATCATACCAAGCTCTAGGAGTCTGTTTAAGTCCATAGAGAGCTTTCCTAAGTTTGTATACATGGTCAGGTTTTTCATAGTTTTTAAATTCTAAGGGCTGCTCTACATAAACTTCTTCCATGATATAACTATTTAAAAATACACTTTTTACATCCATTTGAAAGAGTGTGAAGTTTTTGTAGCAAGCATATGCTAAGACATCCTAATAGACTCTAATCTAGCTACTGGTGCTAAGGTTTCCTCAAAATCTATTCATTCTTCTTGATTGTAACCTTTAGCAACTAATCTGGCTTTATTTCTAATAACTATGCCACTTTTATCTATCTTGTTTTTAAACACCCATTTTGTTCATATAATTGGATGATCAACTGGTTTCGGAACAAGTTCCCAAACATTGTTCCTTTCAAATTGATTTAGCTTTTCCTGCATAGCCACAATCCAGTTTTCATCCTGCTCTGCTTTCTCAAACTTCTTAGGTTCAACTTGTGAAATAAATGCCACATTGGCACAGAGATTCCTAAGAGATGATCTAGTTTTCACTCCTAAGGAAGTATCACCTAAAACTTCATCTAAGGGATGATTTTTAACAAATTTCCAGTCCTTAGGCAGAGCACTATTCTCATCCTTGACTGGGACAATTTCTAAGGATTTTGAGGAAGACTCTAGGGAATTTTCTCCTTGAATGATTTCTGCAGGTTTGTCTAAGGAGAGAGAATCCAATTGCTTTTCTAAGGTATCATCCTCATCCACATTGATTGTGAGATGAGAAGATTCATCAAAATTGACATGCACAGATTCTTCGACAACTAGTGTTCTTTTGTTGAACACCCTATATACTTTACTGGAAAGAGAATAACCAAGAAAAATTCCAAGATCAGATTTGGAATCAAATTTTCCCAAATTATCCTTGGTGTTTAGAATAAAACACTTACATCCAAAGGCTTTAAAGTATTTTACAGAAGGGTTTTTCCATTCCAAAGATCATAATGAGTTTTCTCAAGAATTGGTCTTATGGAGACTCGATTAAGCACATAGCAAGCTGTTGAAACAACTTCAGCCCAGAAATACTTTGGAAGGAAATTTTCGTTGAGCATAGTCCGAGCTAGCTCTTGGATAGACCTATTTTTCCTCTCAACAACACCATTTTGCTGAGGAGTTCTAGGGGAGGAAAAATTGTGCTCAATTCCATATTTGAGACACAAGAGTTCAAATTTCTCATTTTCAAATTCTCCACCATGATCACTACGAATAGCAACAATAGTGAGCTCCTTTTCATTTTGAACTTTTTTCTTAAAGCTAGAGAAGGTATCAAAGGTCTCATCCTTTGACTTCAGAAAGTATACCCAAGTGAATCTAGAGAAGTCATCGACAATGACATAGGCATAGAGTTTTCCACCTAGACTTGCTACATTAGAAGGACCGAAGAGGTCCATGTGAAGAAGCTGAAGAGACTTTAAGGAAGAGATTGCATTCTTTGATGCAAAGGAACTTTGATCTGCTTGCCCATTTGGCAAGTTTCACAGATCTTATCCTTTTCAAAGGATATCTTGGGAATCCATCTAACTAAATTATTCTTAGTAATCTTAGCTAAGGTATCCATATCTACATATCCTAATCTCCTATGTCAAGTCAAACTATCAACTAACAGATTCACAGCAAGGCATTTTTCATCAAATTGTTCAAAGTTATCTAAATCAATAATATAAATATTTTCATTTCTATACCCTTTGAACAGAGCTTTACTACTCATACTATCTTTAATCACACAAGCATCAGATTTAAAAGAAACTTTATATCCCTTATCACATAGCTGACTGATGCTTAACAGATTGTGCTTTAACCCTTCTACTAATAAGACATTTTCAATGATGAGGTTAGAGCAGTTACCTATGTTACCGATGTCAACAATATTACCCTTTTAGTTTCCACCAAAAGTGACATTTCCTTTCTTCTTGTTGACAACAGCAAATTTGGTTGAGTCTCCCGTCATATGCCTCGAGTATCCACTGTCGAGGAACCACTGATTTTTCCCGGGAGAACAGTCAACCTGCAAAACAGAAGATAGAGTTGTCTTCTTTGGTACCCAAATCTTTTGGGTCCTAGAGTTAGGTCTGGTTCCCTTAGGAACCCATTGCAATCCCCTGCCAGGTTTAGTTTTTCCTAGTTTTAGAGGAAATTCAAAAGATTTATGTCCTATCTCATTACAAGCATGGCAGGTAGTTGGTTTAACAAAGAAGTTCTTAAAAGTTTTCTTTTTATTAAACTTATCATAACCTAAGCCTGCTTTATCAAAAGTAGCTCTTTGATTTCCTATCATCATGTTTAAGTTCTTGGTACCATTTGTGAACTTAAGCACGATATAATTCAAATCCTCATTTTTACTTTTAAGATCAGCTATCTCCTTTTCATGCAAACTTATCTCTTTACCATGCTTTTCAATTAAATCAGAATTCTCCTTTTTCACTGAGATGTATTTAGATTTAAGCATACCAAATTGCTTAATTAGATCATTAAAAGCATCAATTAAGTCTCCATCCTCAGTTTCACTATCACTAGAGGAAACACTAACCTCATGTGTGACTTCCATTGCTCTCTTCTTGAATTTCTTGGGGCCTTTCTTTGCTTGAGGACATTCGGCCTTGATATGTTCTGGCTTCCCGCATTCAAAACAGGTTATCTCCTTCTCTTTTTGAGGCTTTTCTTCTCTAGAGAATTTCCTCCCATGCATCCTTTTTCTCTGGAAGAACTTGCTGAATCTTCTGGTAATAAGAGCAATGTCCTCATCTTCATCTTCTTCCTCAGAGTCATCTTGTTTGCTCAAGGAAGCCTTAAGTGCTATATCCTTCTTTTTGCTGATCTCTTTCTCTTTGAGATCTTCCTTGTCATTGGCTCTCATGGTTATCTCATGAGTCATCAGAGAGCCAATGTGTGATGACCCGAATGTGAACGTATGTGTACGACTGCGGGGCAAACCTCGGGTTGCGGGGCAAACCTCGGGACCTAAGCCGAGTATAGGCGAATCCCGGACTCGAGTATAGGCGAATCCCGGGTCGTAAAAAGGGGGTTGTCACAATCCCACATCGCTTGGGGAAGTATGTGGAAATGAAACATATGTAAGAGATCCCTCCCAACATAGCAAGACGCGTTTTGGAGCTCAATTGACAACGGATCCCATAAGAACTCCGAAGTTAAAAGTGCTTCGGCGAGAGCAATTCCAGGTTGGGTGACCTTCTGGGAAGTTCTCGCCAAACAAAGCCGTGAGGGGAGGATATTGTGCTACGGCCCAATCCCCAGAGCGGACAATATCTTGCTGGGATAAGGGGTCGTTACAAATGGTATCAGAGCCTGTACCCAACTGAAAATGTGGCCAACGAGGACGTTGGGCCCCCAAGGGGGGGTGATTGTGATGACCCGACTGTTCTATGCACGTATCTGTACGACTGCGGGGCAAACCTCAGGTTGCGGGGCAAACCTCGGGACCTAAACCGAGTATAGGCGAATCCCGGACTGGAGTATAGGCGAATCCCGAGTCGTAATGAGGGGGTTATCACAATCCCACATCGCTTGGGGAAGTACATGGAAATGAAACATATGTAAAGAGACCCTCCCAACATAGCAAGACGCGTTTTGGAGCACAATTGGCAACGGATCCCATAAGAACTCCGAAGTTAAGAGGGCTTCGGCGAGAGCAATTCCAGGTTGGGTGACCTTCCGGGAAGTGCTCGCCAAACAAAGCCGTGAGGGGAGGATATTGGGCTGCGGCTCAATCCCCGGAGCGGACAATATCTTGCTGGGAAAAGGGGTCGTTACAAATGGTAATTGTGATGACCCGAATATGCACGTATGGATACGATGGCTGCACGAACCGGAACCCGGATGGCGGTACGTCCGCGCGGGCGAACCGGAAGGTGACAGGTCGTAAAAATGGGGTCGTCACAATCCCACATCGCTTGGGGAAGTATGTGGAAATGAAACATATGTAAAGAGACCCTCCCAACATAGCAAGACGCGTTTTGGAGCACAATTGGCAACGGATCCCATAAGAACTCCGAAGTTAAAAGTGCTTCGGCGAGAGCAATTCCAGGTTGGGTGACCTTCTGGGAAGTTCTCGCCAAACAAAGCCGTGAGGGGAGGATATTGTGCTACGGCCCAATCCCCAGAGCGGACAATATCTTGCTGGGAAACGGGGTCGTTATAAATGGTATCAGAGCCTGTACCCAACCGGAATTGTGGCCAACGAGGACGTTGGGCCCCCGAGGGGGGGTGATTGTGATGACCCGGATCTGTAAGTATGGTACGATGGCTGCACGAACTGGAACCCGGATGGCGGTACGTCCGCGCGGGCGAACCGGAAGGTGACGGGTCGTAAAAAGGGGGTCGTCACAATCCCACAGCGCTTGGGGAAGTATGTGGAAATGAAACATATGTAAAGAGATCCTCCCAACATAGCAAGACGCGTTTTGGAGCACAATTGACAACGGATCCCATAAGAACTCCGAAGTTAAAAGTGCTTCGGCGAGAGCAATTCCAGGTTGGGTGACCTTTCGGGAAGTTCTCGCCAAACAAAGCCGTGAGGGGAGGATATTGGGTCACGGCCCAATCCCCAGAGCGGACAATATCTTGCTGGGAAACGGGGTCGTTACACAATGAGCTCTTCAAGCTTGAGTACTTTGAGATCCCTAGCCTCTTGTATGGCTGTCACTTTTGGTTGCCATGCTCTTGGTAGGCATCTCAGAATTTTCCTTACCTGTTCTTCGCTAGAATAAATCTTACCAAGCACTTTTAAGCCATTAGTAATGTTAGTAAATCTAATAAATATTGAACTAATGGTTTCTTCTTTTTCCATAGAAAATAGTTCATAATCGTGTACAAGCATGCTTAGTTTATTCTCTTTAACCTGGTTGGTTCCCTCATGTGTGACTTCCAACAAATGCCATATCTCCTGTGCACTGTCACACCCCTGAACTCTATTAAACTCATTTCTATTCAAAGCACAATATAGTGTATTTATTGCTTTAGCATTTAGGCTCAAATTTTTCTTGTCTGATTCGGTTAGTTCATTATCCAATTTTGGAATACTAACCCCATTATCAGTTTTCATGGCTTTAAATGGACCATATTCTATAATATTTCATATATCATAGTCCATAGTCTAAACAAAAATTCTCATCCTAGACTTCCAATAAACATAATCATTCTCATCAAAGAATGGAGGTCTAGTAGTAGATTGACCCTCTACATGTGTTGTGTTGGTGTTGAAAGCCATTTCGAATATCACAATATTTTTTCTAGATAACAGCTTAGACAATATTTAACCTCTCTCTGATACCAATTGTAAGATCGTTATTGTCTAAGAGGGGGGTGAATTAGACTTTTTAAATTTATTTTCTTAATCTAATTGTTTTCTCTCTTTTGTGTAATTACTAAATTTACAGCAAACACACAGGCAAAAATAAAGCAAGAGAAGAGAGAAAAGTGACACCGTAGTTTTTAACGTGGTTCGGCCAAACTGTCTACGTCCACGCTCCAAGGCTCCCCCTTGAAGATCCTTAACTTCTCCTCAACGAGAATTCCAGATCGAGCTTCACGGGCGTCGATCTACTGCCTTACAATTCTGGATTGAACTTCACGGGCGTCAATCCACTGCCTTTAAGATTTTACATATTTGAATAGATGAGCACAACAAACTACACTCTCTCAAAGCAGAATCTCAAGTTTAAGGGTCGAGAGATGTAGAAGAAAATACAGAGTAGTGCAAAGTATTTGCTCATAAGGATTCGAAGATAATTTCAGCAAAAATTGTTCTCCCGAGCTTCTTTCTTTTATTTATACTCTATCTGTAATCGGCTTCAGATCTGGAAAGCTTCTCATCTGAATATGAAAATTTTATGACCGTTGGAGAAACATCTGTACATAGACAGCTAGCCGTTGCGTTCTGAAGTCGCTTTCGTTCGTCGTCATTAATGGTCTGAAGTTAAAGCTCTGGACGAGTGTCACTGTTGCTTCGCGATATTTTGAATTTGGCGAAAAATATTGTTCAGCGGTAGATGTTGCCTTTGAAGTACCAGCGGTGGATATTGCCTTTTAAGTACCAGCGGTGGATGTTGCCTTTGAAGAAACAGCGGTGGATGTTGACTTTTTCGTTTTGCTAGCGGTAGAAGTAAACTTTGTCGTTTTGCCAGCGGTAAAAGTAAACTTAGGAAGACTCTGCCAGCGTTAGATGTAAACTTTGTCGTTTTGCTAGCGGTAGAAGTCTTAGGAAGACTCTGTCATTGGTAGATGTAAACTTTGTCATTTAGCTAGCAGTGGAAGTCTTTTCTTCTACTTCGGTGGATATGCAGTACTTTATCAGTTTTAGCCCTGTTTTGCTATCACACCCTGAACACTTAACCAGATTTGTTAAACAACTCAAATACCCTTTTCAAAGGGCATTTCCACTTAAAAGCTAGAGATAAATATAATAAGGTCAATATTTAATTTATTAATTAACTTATTAATCTCATCAACATAATTCATTAATCTCATATATTTACCTTAATTCAATTACACTTCTTAAAACACATCATCAAAAATATCGTTAGACTTAAACATTATTTAAGTCAACACATAAGAATGGACCTAAATAGGGCTCAAAGAATTGGCCCCGACCAAAATGACATTGTTTCATGGCTTCGAAAAATGAGCGCCACTACGCCAAATAGGGCCAAAGCGTCACTACTCCCAAGGAGTAGTGCCACAGTGCGGCCTGCATGGTGCCCCCATTAAGAACTATGCTATGTCATGGATTTACTTGAAGTCGCAGCGCGACACATATCAAGAGCAGAAGTGTTCTCAAAGAACATTATTAGTACCGTGACTTAGCATGGACTAAGTTGTGGAGGGCCTAGGTGTGATGACCCGAATGTGAACGTATGTGTACGACTGTTGGGCAAACCTCGGGTTGCGGAACAAACCTCGGGATCTAAGCCGAGTGTAGGCGAATCCCGGACTCGAGTATAGGCGAATCCCGGGTCGTAAAGAGGGGGTTGTCACAATTCCACATCGCTTGGGGAAGTATGTGGAAATGAAACATATGTAAAGAGACCCTCCCAACATAGCAAGACGCGTTTTGGAGCACAATTGACAACGGATCCCATAAGAACTCCGAAGTTAAAAGTGCTTCGGCGAGAGTAATTCCAGGTTGGGTGACCTTCCGGGATGTTCTCGCCAAACAAAGCCGTGAGGGGAGGATATTGGGCTACGGCCCAATCCCCAGAGCGGACAATATCTTGCTGGGATATGGGGTCGTTACAAATGGTATCAGAGCCTGTACCCAAACGAAAATGTGGCCAACGAGGACGTTGGGCCCCCGAGGGGGGGTGATTGTGATGACCCGAATGTGAACGTATGTGTACGACTGCGGGGCAAACCTCGGGACCTAAGCCGAGTGTAGGCGAATCCCGGACTCGAGTATAGGCGAATCCCGGGTCGTAAAGAGGGGGTTGTCACAATTCCACATCGCTTGGGGAAGTATGTGGAAATGAAACATATGTAAAGAGACCCTCCCAACATAGCAAGACGCGTTTTGGAGCACAATTGACAACGGATCCCATAAGTACTCCGAAGTTAAAGTGCTTCGGCGAGAGCAATTCCAGGTTGGGTGACCTTCCGGGAAGTTCTCGCCAAACAAAACCGTGAGGGGAGAATATTGGGCTACGGCCCAATCCCCAGAGCGGACAATATCTTGCTGGGATATGGGGTCGTTACACTAGGTTCTCCTTGAGCTGGATTTTGAAAAATCCTGATCGATTTTGCTAAAACTCGACACAAAACACACACCAACAGTTTTATGACTAAAAATTGACCCACAAAAATCTATTTTAACTAACGATTTTGAATTTCCAAGCACGAAATCAATTTTTCTAATGAAACATGAAAAATAACGAAAATCAACAAAATATAGGGTTAGATTTGATATAACCCTTGAAGAACCTTGTTAGAACTCGAAAATTAAGACGTTTGAAACTCATATCAAACTTCAAAAATCACTCTCCACGCGACATCCCTCTCCCTCTAGACTAAAAGAAGGGGGACTCTCTCTTTTATAAATAAAAATTACTATCTTAAAATTTAAATATGTTTATTTAATAGTAAAATATAATTTTTTTAAAATTATATTATTATTAAATCAATCTACGTAAACTCTATACGAAGGTATTTCAATTTAACTAATATTGTTTTGAATTTTTCACCCTGAGATGACTTCCAATTTCTACCAATTTGACTACTTCGCCGAAAAATACACGTGATTGAACGATAACGCGCTACGAAAATTTGAGTCAACTAAGAAAAAATATAACCTCAAAAAGTGCAAAAAAAATTGCTCGAAGATTTTATTAGTTTAGAATTGGAGGATTTACAATTCATATCTACCTATTCAAAATTCAAAAAGACATGATTCGTAAGTAACAAAAAAAAAATCAAATAAATCAAACTGGGATGAGGACTGCGACGATGTTTCAAAAACTCAAAATATCACAAAAAACATTGTTGAAGCAGCCATGCAGCGGATCACATGGCATTCCTTCCCCTTACCTTATCCTTGTCCCCAGGGATATAAAAGAAGGAAATGATTTTTTGATAAAACTAGCACATTCGCAATTTGTATGGTGAGATGAAGTGTCTTTTCCAGTGGAGTAGCCATTTGGTGACAGCATGATTGCCTTGACGAAATGGACGAGTCTTTCAGACAACATGAGGATCGCAAGAAAGGTTCTTATCTACTAGAAATCGTGGAAGGTCCATGACCAAAACATCATCATCATCAACAACTTCCTTCTTCAAGAGTAGCACATGGAAGATGGGGTTGATAGCAGAGCTGGTTAGAAGGGCCAACTTATGAGTAATTAATCCAATTTTTTCCATAATTTGGTAAGGGCCAAAACTTAGGTGAATGCTTTATATTTGAACGATGGGCGAGGGGCTATGCCGATAAGAGTGTTTGTGAAGAGAGACCCAATCATTAACACTAAAATACCGTTTTGATCACTTTTTATTTGCAAAATATTTCATTCAGGCTTTGTGCTTGAGTGGTATTGCCTTTCAGTAACTAATCCATAACTTGACATTCTCGCACTAAAGTTTTAATCGCGGCTGTATTTGTTTGCAGTTAAAGCCCGTGCTATTTAGGGTGATTTTATGTCATATGGGCTTCAAAAGGCATCATGTTATAAGCAAATTAAAAGATTGTGTTGTATTATGGGAGGTATCCCGTAATTTAAATAATTCCTCTAAGAATGAGAGACAATACTGTTAATGTAAATATGTGTTGGCATAGATTTTTTAACAAATTAATTAAAGTGTTTACTTTGTTTATCTTGGAAATTAAATAAAGATTACAGTAATCTTCTTATGCAAGGCAGACAGATTTTATAGAGATTATGGTACCAAATATAAATAGAATATTCACTTTTGGTAAGCTTAAAAAAGAAAGTTAGTTTCTTGGAAATCAAGTTATCTTGTGAATTTATCTATAGAAGGCCGATTTGAAGATTATAAATTCTGTGTACCATAACAGATAGCAAGATTAGTGATCCAATTATTCTGGGATCCAAATCAGTTTTATTCTGGTATTTTCCATAAGTATCGTAAAGAGTGTCACGACTCCGGATTATGTGATTTTGTTTTCTTATATTGTGCATTCTGTTTTGGAACAAAAATCTATTGCAGACATACTTAAGCATCTACCCTTCAGAGAATATGCACGCAGATTATTGATTATTCTCTAATAATTACTTGTGCTGCAAGACGCTGTTATTTCCTCCCTCAAGCTTCTACGAGTGAGTGTGTTATTGTTTGCTTCAGTCTCTGTTGACTGTTTTCACACTCTACCTCTGTTGGATTTCATTGTTATACAAATGCGGTGGTTGGTTGCATCCTAAGACAACGGTTGGTGTCACAAGCGGTGTCTTAGGTGTATTCCTTTTTGTTCTTCATTGAAGCTCAGTCTCGGGAAGAGGCTGCACTGGAACTCGGGAGGAGTTCTATTTAATGACAAGGGGAGCTTGTCATTCTCATCGCGGGTAAGGGGATCTTACTATACACAAATTCCGGGATGAGTCATTATCGACAAGGAGAACTTGTCGTATTTAGATCTTGGGAGGGATCGTCTCAAAGTCGAGGGGAGCTCAGAAAAACAGTTTCATTGGGAAATCTAGTGAGAGATGGCGACAAAGATATAAGGGAGTGTTTATTTGTATAAGTCCGGTTGTCTTGTAGCTTTGTGAACTTGTTAAATGTTTTTAAATCTGGGCGTGGCCTCGTAGACATAGGCAATTTACCGAACTGCATTACTAACCTTGTGTCTTCTTACTTTACGCATTTTATTACTGTTCATTAATGCTGTTCACTATTGATGTCACAAGTAGTGATACGACACCACATAACTAATTACGATCTTTCAAATACTTTTAGGCAACCCATGGTGCTTCCATATATCGTCTAAAAAATTATGAAAACCGTTGAAGCTATAAATGGGTGGGATAATTAGAGAAAGTGAATAAACTTCATGGTTCGATAAATGATAACTGAAATAATGATTTTGCTCTATGAAATGTGAAAGCCTTCTATGAAGACAACTTGAATCAAGATCCTGCCCAAACACTAGAGAGCATCAATTTCGACATAGTTTGACCCTCATGGGTTTACCTATGTGGAAATTTTTGAGCAATTTACGACATTACTCATGAAAGAGAGGCTCATATTAGAAAGGGGCATTAATCTGCGCAGCAGGTCCAATGTGGGTAACATAGCAATAGAGATGTTAAACGAGCGAGCTACTCGCCAGCTCGCTCGCTCGACTCGTTATTGTAGCGGGACGAGCTTGGCTCGGCTCGCTACAGTAACGAGCGAGTTTGGCTCGAGTCACACAGGCGAGTCGAGCCGAGCTTGGACAACTCGGCTCGCGAGCCCGTGAATGACCGGGGTCGACGAGCCTGCTCGCGAGTTCGCGAGCCTGCTCGCGAGTTCGGGAGCCAGCTCGCGAGCTGGCTCGTCAACGGAAGCCCAGCTCGGGTCCTGCGGCGAGCGCTGAACCCTCTCCGATGCGGCGACGCCTGACAATCGATAATCTCCCACTCTTCGATATCTCGGTCAATCACTCAATCCCAATCCGATGCCCAATCACTATCAACCAAGTAGGAGAGCCGATTGATCGCCCACGTTCCGCTATCAATCGGCTCTACCTCTGCTGAGTGCGGCACTGTATTTTGATTTTTGAGTAGAGTTAATCTAAAGCATAAGCAATGGCACTGTATCGTCTTTCTTCCATCTGCCTGGATTTGATCACCTCTGCACATCTGAGTGTCTGCTCTATGTGATAACCTCCTCCGATGCTCACTTCTCTCTCTAAATGCCGGCAGTAGCTCTCAAAAACACTCAAATTCATGTGCAATTTGAAACCCATCAAGAACAGGAAGTCCAGCTCCAGCTGGTTCATCTCCTTCGTCGTCAGTCCCCCGACTCGAGCGAAATATGAATTCCTGTAGTTTCTGTTTCAAGAAATCGAACAGTTCTTATCGGAAAATGTTGTCAGATTATGATTTGTTCGATTTGCAGAGATGGAGAAAGGCTTACAAGTCTTCAGTGTATTTGGAAGCCACCATTAAATTTTGTGAAATCATGGAAAAAAGAGTAGAGATCAGATCGTTAAGCTCACCAATGGAGCAAGGACGCTGATCACCAATGGAGTCCCCTCAGAGTCTCCATCGTGGGAAAAAGAGTAGAGATCAGATCAAAGTTTTTTCCGGCAAAATTTTTATTCATGTAATTGTAACCTCGGCTTGTTAAGCTCGGCTCGTTACGCTCGTTGAGTCGGCTCGGCTCGGCTCGTTATGCTCGTGGCTCGCGAGCTGCTCGGGTTGGAAATTTTTTAAGAGCCGCTCGTTAGGCTCGATAGGCTCGTTAGGCTCGGTGAGCTAGATTTTTTTCAGCTCGGCTCGGCTCGCTCGTCCGTTTAACATCTCTACATAGCAGATCAGAAGTGACAGTAGTTTACCAAGTCGCCCAAAGCTATAGCTCTCCTAGCTGTGCCAGAGGTTTACGTAACACCTATGACAACCCTAGACTTTTTGGCGTTCGTAAGAGGTCTTGTTAAATTCGGTGACACTCAGAATTTTAATTTTGAGCTGGGTCAGTTTAACCCAAGTTATAAATTTCAGAATAACTAAAATTTTAGTTTATGAATAAAATTCATTATATTAATTTTAATTAGTAATTTCTACTATGTTGTCCGTACATAGTTGAAGATTTTTCCGTGAAAATCGTGTTTTTTGATTCATGGGAGGTATGAACGATATAACTATAAGTGACTTCTGAATTGGGAAAAAGAAAAGGAAATAAAAAAAAAAGGAAAAAGAAAAATTTTTCTTTTTCCACTGTTCTGTTCTCTCGCCACGAACAGTATAGAAGAGAAGCCCTGGGAGAGGGCTGACGGCCACGAAAGAAACAGAGGGAGCGCGCCGAGAGGGGACTGTCGTTCTCCTACAGACCCGTGTCACTGACAAGCTGTCTGTGCGCAGAACAGCGCACCCCCGTAATACGATCTCCGTCTGCGCTCGTGTCGTAGAGCCACCGTTCAACAGAGAGAGGAGAAGCACGCATAAGTTCGTCGTTCATCCTCCGCCGGCAACACCATCTTTCTGAACAGAGGAACTCGATTCTGCACCTTGTTATTTCCTGATTCTGCTATCTGTTGCATCGTGTCTGAGTGTCGCCGACGAAGCTCTACGTTCTGTTGAGTATAGAAGTCACCCTAGCATCTTCGAACAGTCCAATTTCAAATTCATTCCCTGATTTGGAATTTTCAGTGTGATTATTTGTTTGGAATTTTCTGTTACTGTTGGTGTTCAGAAATTCTGGTACTGAAATTTGGGGTTTCAGTTTCGAGTTATAGTGTTGTGGAAGAGCTAGTATTTGCGGAAAGATATTTACTATTTCCTCCACAAGAACGTTTACAGACCAAAATGAAGAACGAAAAGGAAAAAAGAGTAAAATGAAAAAAGAGTAAAATAAAACTAAAATGACAGATACAGACAATCATCCACCATCCTTCCTTCCTTCCATGCTGCTGTTATAGATTCCTTTTCTAACGACTTAGACACATCAGCCTGCAGGGACACAACGACAGCTTATTTCCCATGCACATGGGCTTGGGCTCGATTGTGTTGGTTATGGCTACGCTTCTTCTTGGTGGCCCAGCTGTGCAGCACATCCTGGTAGGAGCTTCCATGATAGTCCACCCTCTCAGATTGACCTTGTCCCCAAAGTCGGAACTCGGAAAACTGGGCGGTAATAACATCGGAATCGATCCACGTAACGTCAGAAACCGGGCAGTCTTGCCATTGAATCAGCCATTGCGTAACTGGAAAATTACCTCTTTTGACGACACGAGTTTGGAGAAGACCGAGTGGAACGTTGGAAAAGTTGTCGTCTTAGAAGTCTGGAGGAAGAACAAAGGAAGAGATCGCCAGACTGTCGAGTTTCTTCTTTAATAAGGAAACATGAAAGACTGAATGAATACGGGCCTCGGCGGGAAGAGCCAACTTATAAGCGACCTGCCCAACCCGAGCCAGAATCTGAAAAAGACCAAAGTACTTCGGGGCAAGCTTGTGCGAAGGTCGGGTGACAACCGACTGCTGTCTGTAAGGTTGAAGTTTGAGATAAACCCAGTCAGCCGGCTGAAAACTCTGTTCGGTGCGGTTGCGATCGGCATATAATTTCATTCGACTCTGGGCCCGAGCAATATTTTCTTTAAGCAGATTATCCTCGCGTGGCGATCCCGAAGGTAACTATCCACGACGGCAGAAGAGGATTGGAGGTATGGACCCAAAGCTAGCCGAGGAGGAGGCAGCCCGTAAAGGGCTTCGAAAGGAGTCATTTTAATGGCAGACTGGAACGTGGTATTGTACCACCATTCTGCCAAGGGAAGCCACTACCGCCAGACTGACGGCTTTCGGTAAGTCATGCAACGAAGGTACATCTCCAAGCATTGATTCAGACGTTCAATTTGGCCATCGGATTCTGGATGATAAGCGGTGGAGGTGTCAAGTGTGGAGCCCAAGGAAGAGAAAACCGATTGCCAGAAAGAGGAGAGGAAAATCGAATCCCTGTCTGAAACCATGGATTGAGGAACACCATGTAGTTTGAAAACGTTATCGAGGAAAAGGTTGGCGACCTGGACTGCAGTGTAAGGATGTCGAAGAGTAAGAAAATGAGCATACTTGGTAAGGCGATCCACCACCACCAAAATGCAGTTGGATTGAAGTGAGCTCGGGAGACCTTCAATAAAATCCATGGCGATGTGCGACCAAGGGTGATGAGGGATAGGCAGAGGTTGGAGAAGGTCAGGGTACTGTACATGCTCGTGTTTGCACCGCTGGCAAGTCTCAAAGTTGCGAACGTGATTCTTGACATCAGTAGAGAGTCCTGGCCACCAGAACAAGGACTTGGCCCGATGGAGCGTGGCTTGGATGCCAGAGTGCCCTCCCTCCGCCGAATCGTGCAGAGTGCTGAGAACTTGGGTGCGGATTGCATTCCCTTGCCCCAGAACTAGCTTTCCTTTAAAACAAATTATTCCATTAATAACAGAGAAAAAAGGATCGTGCGACGGGTCCATAGAAAGCTTGGTAAGGAGGTCGGCTGCCCAAACATCCCCATCGTAACTGGCGATGACCTCTTGCATCCACCGAGGAGATTTGAGGGAAATGGCGTGACAATGAGAACTAGTCGGTGGTGTAATAGGGGGAACCCGTGAAAGGGCGTCAACCACCACGTTGTGTCTCTATTCCCGGTACTCTATTTGATAATCCAGCCCCAGGAGTTTGGACAACCACTTTTGTTGCAGTGGGGTGGTAATTCGTTGCTCCAGGAGATATTTCAACGACTAGTGGTCGGTCTGGACAATGAAAGAGTTGCCTTCTAAATAATGATGCCAAAGTTGAACGGCGGAGACCAAGGCCAGAAGCTCCTTCTCATATATGGACAGCCCCATGTTTTTTGAGTTAAATGGCTTGCTCATGAAAGCTATTACATGTCTGGTCTGCATTAACACAGCACCCATGCCCCCCTGGCAAACATGGGTTTGGATTATAAACGGCAGGGAGAAATCGAGTAACCGGAGAACTGGGGTTCACTCATTGCCGTTTTGAGAGTCTGGAATGCCTCCTCGGCCCCCTATCCCAAACGAACGCATTCAGCTTCAGTAAAGACGTGAGGGGTTTTGCCATGATGCCGTAGTTGCGAATGAACTTCCGGTAATAGTTGGTGAGGCCCAGGAAACCTCAGAGTTGCTTGACATTAGTGGGAGGAGGCCAGCTTACCATCGTGGCAATCTTAGCCGGATCAGCTTGTACCCCGGTCTTGGAGATAATATGGCCGAGATAACCGACTTCAGATTGGCCAAAGGTACATTTAGATTCTTTAGCAACGAGTTGATGATCACGTAACGTTTCAAGCACCGTGGATAGGTGAGCACAGTGAGACTCCACGGTTGGGCTGTATACTAAAATGTCGTCAAAGAAGACCAAAATGAATTTACGTATAAACGGCTGAAAAACAGAGTTCATCAGCGCCTGAAAAGTGGCCAGGGCATTCTTGAGGCCAAACGGCATCACCCTGTACTCGTAGAGACCCTGATGAGTTTTGAAAGCCGTCTTATGGCAATCTTCCTCCTTGACTCGAATTTGGTGATATCCTGGCCGTAAATCAATTTTTGAGAATACCGTCGAACCGTGAAGCTCATCTAACAGCTCATCGATAATAGGCATTGGAAACTTGTCTTTAATCGTGAGAGCATTTGGTTGTCAGTAGTCGACACAAAAATGCCACTGTCCATCCCGTTTTCCTACTAAAAGCAGCGGCGATGCGAAGGGGCTAGTGCTCGGAACGATGATACCCTCTCGCAACATTTCTTGCAACAGTTGCTCTATCTCCGTTTTCTGTGAGAAAAGGCATCGGTATGGTGCTAACCTGAAAGGTCTGGCATCGGATTTAAGAGGGATCTAGTGGTCGTGGCTTCTTTCCGGAGGTAAGCCCGATCGTTGAGCAAAGACGTCGAAAAATGTTCGAACGATAGTTCTTATACAATCGGGGCCTTGCTGTTCGAAATCTGGCTCTAGCAGGCTGAGTTGGGCGATAAAACCGCCGGAATAGGTAGCCCAGCAAGTGTTCAAAGACTTTGGGCTGGATATCGTGTTGAAGTCCAATGGGTTGGTGTAGGGAATGATGACTGGGCTTCCATCGTAATGGATCAGTAATTGATTATTGGGTGGGTCGAAAGTCACCGAGCTGTGGGTGGAGATCTAGTTGATACCCAGAATCACATCGCTGCCTCAAAAACGCAGAGTCCGTAATGGGAATGTGAAAGAGAGACCCGACATAAGCCAAGTAACCGGATCCGAGAGTTCTCGGCTCTCCAGTTTGTCACCATTGGCGACCATAACCTGGGTAGACATTCTGGCCACCGGCAGTAACCGAAAGTGAGTTGCCAGCCGCTCGTCGAGAAAACTATTAGTACTACCGCTATCAATAAGAATGGAAATGGGGTGGTGACCCAATCGCCCAGAAATCCGCACTGTTGAATTTGTCGTCTGGCCGAAGAATGCGTGGAGAGAAACCTCTAATGGTGCGTTCGCCAGAGGGACCTCCAATTGTTCCTCCTCAGACAAATTTGCAAGCGCGACTTCAACCGGATCCACGATGAGTACGTTTAGGGCTCGGTTTTGGCAGACATGCCCGGTTACATATTTCTCATCGCACTTAAATTAGAGACCTAATTTTTGTTTGAGCTGTAAATCTGCCTGTGGCACCCGTTGGAGCTAGGTGGATGACTTGGGGACGTCGGAGCTCAAATCGCCATGTAATCTGTTGGAAGGAGGTTTTGGTGTGTCTGTCCAACGCGTCGAGGGTGAAAAACGTGAGCCCCTAGCAGCTTTAAGCGCAGATTCTTGTAAAACTGCCACCTCAATGGCTTGTTCCAAGTCCTCCAAACGAGCAATTCAAACCATGGCGCGGACTTCTTCTTTCAGGCCGCCAGCAAATCTGGCAACCCAGAATGAATCAGGCATTTGTGGCAGCAATGTCTGAGCTTGAGCTTTGAGCTCCTCAAATTTCTCCAAATAGTCCAGAACTGAATCAGTTTGGCGCACCTTACTCAAAGCCTCCAGGGTATCTTCCCCGGGTTTCGTTGAAAAACGTTTACACAGAGAAGTGGAAAACTGTGTTGACTTAAATAATGTTTAAGTCTAACGATGTTTTTGATGATGTGTTTTAAGAAGTGTAATTTGATTAAGTTAAATATATGAGATTAATGAATTATGCTGATGAAATTAATAAGTTGATTAATAAATTAAATATTGACCTCATCATATATTTCTCTAGCTTTTAAGTGGAAATGCCCTTTGAAAAGGGTATTTTAGTTGCTTAACAAATCTGGTTAAGTGTTCAGGGTTTGATAGCAAAACAGGGCTGAAACTGATAAAGTACTGCATATCTACCGAAGTAGAAGAAAAGATATCCACCGCTAGCAAAATGACAAAGTTTACATCTACCGATAGTTCATCAGTGTGATCATCCGCCTTGTTGGACAAAGCTATCTGCCACTGGCAGAGTCTTTCGCTAAGTGATATCTTCCGAAGACTTCTACTGCTAGCACGACAATATATCTTCTGTCAGTTGATTGTCTTCCGCCAGACTTGTTATCCACCGCTGGTACTTCAAAGGCAATATCGACCGCTGAACAGCATCTTCTGCCAGACTTGTTATCCACTGCTAGTACTTCAAAGCAACATCGACCACTGAATAGCATCTTCCGCCAGCATAGCAAAGAATAACATCTACCTGCAGAAGAGAGTGACGTTGACCACTTACATCTACCGCAAGCATTGTAAAGATACATCTACCGATGGCAGATCAATGTTGCATTGTCCACAGGTAGTTCACTTACATTTTCCGCCAACACTAAAGTCGTCCACCTGTATTTAATTCTGTCCCAAAATAGACATCAACGGATATATTTCGACACAACGGTCATCTGCAGAGTTTATGGAAATAGGAAAACAACAAATCTGAAGAAAATGCCAAATCAAAATTGAAGCAAATCTCGGAAGCATAAATAGAAGAAAAGAATTCTGAGAGAGGACTTTTTGCAAAATTACTGAACGATCGAAGATCACTCTCTGCGCTTGCTTTGCTAACAATTCTTCTATCATCTACAACTCTCCAGATCTGAACTTGAGAGAAATCATTGTGAGGTTGTAGACTTATGTGAAAAACCTTTCCATATTCAAAAGTGTAAGGCAGTGGATTGACGCCCTCGAAGTTCAATCTAGACGTGTAAAGGCTTTTGATCGACGCCCGTGAAGAGCGATCAATTCACTCGGAGAGAGTGGTAGTGAATCTTCAAGGAGGAGATCCTTGGAGCGTGGACGTAGGCAGTTAGACCGAACCACGTAAAATTCTTGGTGTTATTTCTCTCTTCCTTTCTTCTTAATTTATTGGTTGCGCTTAGATTTAAGAGAAAAACTCGATAGGTTAAATTAAATCAAAAAGTAGACAGATTACACATAACTATCTAATTCACCCCCCCCCCCCCCCTCCTCTTAGTCAGTTTCAGTCCTACAAACTGGTGCTAGCTGATCCGTGGTCTGTTCGCCGCCCAACCGTGATACCACACGTCAGCCTTATCCCCCAAGAACAGCTCTGCCATTTCCATCTTCTGGAGGTCATTCAGGTGATGAAGCTCAAAGTATCTATCGGCTTTTCGAATCCATTCCAGTGGGTGTCCCCCGTGAAAATTTGGAGGTCCAAACGTGGAAATCGTGGTGGTGGTTGGGGGCCGAATTGTAGATGTTCCTCTGCGGCTAAAGGTAGTGAGTAGGCCGGAGGACGGAAAATGGGTTCCGCCCTGCCTTGTGGTGGCACGGGTTGCAGATGGGGCGGGATCCAGGTGTTAGAACCTGATTGTACTACAGGTTCGCTTCCCATGGGTCTTTTCAACCACGCCTCCCTCTATTTAATGTTGCTCGGCCCCGCCTCCGAAATAAGAGGTGAGTTGGGCAAGCTCCGCACAGGTTGGATCCCCGGGGTTCTGGGCTTCTCGCCTAGGTCCTGTGTGAGCTTGGTCAGCAGTGTTAGCATCATCCCCTAGGTCGTTTGCAGTTCATGAAAATTTTGTTCAGAGGTGGTCACCTTCGTCGTGATGTCGGTCATCGTGTTCCTCAGATCTTGGAGGTTTTGGTCGGAGATGGTCACCTTCGTCGCAATGCTGACCAACGCATTCCGCAGCTCCTGGAATCCTTCAGTGAGTTTTCGCAAACTGTCTTCGTTCGTTTTTGCTCTCGTCTCTCCCATTCTCCCCGAACGTAGCTTCTCTGATACCACTGTTGTGGAAGAGCTAGTATTTGCGGAAAGATATTTACTATTTCCTCCACAAGAACGTTTACAGACCAAAATGAAGAACGGAAGGGAAAAAACAGTAAAATAAAACTAAAAAGAGAGATACAGACAATCATCCACCATCCTTCATTCCTTCCATGCTGCTGTTGTAGATTCCTTTTCTAACGGCTTAGACACGTCAGCCTGCATGGACACAACGACAGCTTATTTCCCATGCACATGGGCTTGGGCTCGCTTGTGTTGGTTATGGCTACGCTTCTTCTTGGTGGCCCAGCTGTGTAACACGTCCTGGTAGGAGCTTCCATGACATATAGGTTCAAAATATTGAATTTGGGTTCCGAAATTCTGGGATTTGAATCTGCGTTGGTAAATTTTGTGGTGGATAATTTCTGGGCAAAATTCTAAAATTTTGAGAGATGACTTCGAGGAGGTGGGATATTCCGATGTTAGATCGGAATACGAGATTTCTATTATAGCAAGTAAGATATGAGACGTGCTCGTTCCGATAGAATTGTACAGCACATTGCATGATTCCGATAAAATGCATGCGTCTTGGACAAAGGAGAAACTTTTGAGGGATAAAAAAGTTGTCTTTAATTGGTCTGCATTTATCAAATAGTATTTTGTAGAACATTTTGAAAGAAGAATCTGCTGGGTAAAGCTATAGAAATTATGAATGCACAAAACTTTGGCGCGGTAAATTGCCCCTGAAGCAACATTTGTATTCTTATCATTTGGCAAAAGGTTATTCCATTGAAGAACGCTTCACTACATTCAAGGAGATAATTTTGGATTTGGAAACTGACATGTCTAGAGGCCCAATCACATGAAAATCCGATAAATGCTCAAACTTTATTTATTTTCTCTACTCATCACGTGTTCTCTTTTACAGGTATGAATCTATGAGAGGAATGCACATGGAAAACTTGCTTGATAGACATGGATCACCCCCTTCAACTTCTGACATAGTGTACCTCCTTAGAGAACTCGGATTACCATGAAGAAATCATTAGAGCACCAGCTAGAGTATCAGAAGCTAGAATTTGTTTTCCGGAGACAACTCCATGTAATTTTAGAATTTGTTCTTTTTTTTCTTTTATTTGGCAAACTCTAGGCCATTAGTTAGGATTTTATCACCATTTAGACTTAGTCACGTATGGTGGCTTGATTGGGGTGACCACCACTTGGCCCATTGTGGAGTTATCACATGACCATCACTACTTGGCCCATTACTAGGCCCATTTTAGAGACATCACTTGGAGCTTCACTTGGCACCTTTTGGAGACATCACTTGGAGCATTTGGAGGCACCACTCTAGGAGGCACATTCGACCTACTCTTTTGGATTTCATTTTTGGCCCATAGAGTTTCAAGCCCAAGGGAAGCCCAAGCTTGCATTTTTAGCCTTGTAAGGACATGTTAGTGAACTCATGGATAGATGACTTGGCGCCATACCCACCATTGATCACTTTTGGGGTGACCCATCTTTCCACCATTAGAGAGAGCATCTTTGATATGAGTAATATGATCATTAGTCCATTGTATTCCACCCAAAGAGTTGATGATTGGTTCACCATTTTTAAAGGACTAGCCTAGTGGTCAAAACGGTATAATGAAGATATCTCACATGTAGGATTCTGCTACTGTCGAAACCTTTACTCCACCACCCAGCAAACGCCATTCAACGTAGTTTTTGAATTCTATCCTCTCATCCTTACCAACAAACTCTATGGAAAGACCACCCACCCACCTACCCACCCAAAATTTGGAAGTTATATCAAGAATGCTATTGTTGGTTGAAATGATTTCAACTCTACACCTTGATGGAGGACTATACCTTCGTCATGTTCAAGTTTAACATCTTAGCGAGTTTAGTTGACATGCCTAGGGACCCAATCACATGAAAATTTGATAAAGGCCCAAATTTTATTTATTCTCTCTACTCATTACGTGTTCTCTTTTGCAGATATGAATCAATAGAAGGAATGCACATTGAAAGCTTGCTTGATGGACATTAATCAGCCTCTACACAAATTGACTTGGGATGTACGGATGGATTCAACTCAAGGCCTAAAGGGAATTTGTCTTCCCGGTCTCAACACCGTGTAACTATTTATTTGTTTTTCTTTTGGCAAACATGAGCCTCTTTTTGTGTTGGCAAACAATTAGCCATTTGAGTCACATGCATGCATTTAGATTGTGTGGTTAGGATTAGATTGAATGGTGAGGATTAGATGTATGATGGTGGCTAATTTGGGTTAAGTTCATGGGATGATGCTAGGCCATGAAGGAAGATTGCATGCAAGGCTCCTTCAATTGCACCAATGAAAATTTAGCTTAAAGGAGGCATGGATTTGTGACTTGGCACCAAGGACAAGAGGTAGTACTCATAAGGATTGATGATGTGACACAAGGAGGGCACTTGATGACTTTTTCAAGGGAGGAAGCTTCACCATTGGATGAAGCACAAGCACAAATGATCTCGGCCGCCCATCTCCATTTGATCAATGGTCATTGTAAAAACTTAGCCACCTAGGTTTCTATTTAAGCATGGTTATTGGTGTTTGTAGAAATCTTTTGTCAAATTTAAATAGAATTTCGTTTTCCTTTTGAGCATTGCTCTTGGAGTCCATGACTTGTGCCAAAACCGTGAAGAAGTGAGATCTCCATTGATATCTAAGCCTAAAGGTGCTTGAATATCTCTTACCCTTCTTCTTCCTCTCTCTTTGGAGAGCATATAGGTTGAAGAAGACAAACCTTCCCCAAGGTGATTAGTGTTTCCTTTCGGAAAACACTTTTGCCTCAAAGCAAAATATAAGATAGCTTTAGGGGCCTCCAAGGGGCTATCCTTAACCACAGTTTTTTCATCCATTTTTCGTTCATTTTTTTGCGTTGCCATTGTCATGAATTTTCTTCCTCACGCACTTCTCTACATTTCATCTTTTTATTGCATTTCATTTCTACCTCATCTTCATCTTCATTTTCATCCATTTTTCAACATAAAAGCCGACCACCCTATCACCCGAGCACTCTCTAGTTTTTGTGGGTTTTTTAGCTAGCTCTTTTTGATGGCTTGGCTCGTCATTAGTTGAGACCCTTGGTATTAATTTGTGAGAGAACATCATCGCTAAGAAGCCAACCAATGGATTTGAGGCCAAATCCTCAAATCACCCAGAAAGGATGACATGCCTAGCGGCCCAATCACATGAAAATTCGATAATGGCCCAAATTTTATTTATTCTCTCTACTCATTACGTGTTCTCTTTTGCATGTATGAATTTATGGGAGGAATGCACATGGAAAGCTTGCTTGACGGACATGAGTCACCCTCTTCTCCTTCTGACATGGAGTACCTCCTTGGAGAGCTCGGATTACCATGAAGTAATCATTAGAGCACCCGCTAGAGTATCAGAAGCCAGAATTTTTCTTTCGAGAGACAACTCCATATAATTTTAGCTTTTTTCTTTTATTTGGCAAACTCTAGGCCATTAGTTAGACTTTTATCACCATTTAGACTTAGTCACATATGGTGACTTGATTGGGGTAACCACCACTTGGCCCGTTGTGGAGTTATCACATGACCATCACTACTTGGTTCATTACTAGGCCCATTTTGGAGACATCACTTGGAGCTTCATTTGGCACCTTTTGGAGACATCACTTGGAGGATCACTTGACACATTTGGACTCATCACTTGGAGGATCACTTGGAGCATTTGGAGGCACCACTCTAGCAGGCACATTTGGCCCACTCTTTTGGAGTTTCATTTTTGACCCATGGAGTTTTAAGCCCAAGGGAAGCCCAAGCTTGCATTTTCAGCCTTGCAATGACATGTTAGTGAACTCATGGATGGATGACTTGGTGTCATACCCACCATTGATCTCTTTTGGGGTGGCCCATCTTTCCACCATTGGATTTGTGCTTGTTGGATTTGATCTTGACCATCCACTTTCTTTTGTCATCCACGACCCTCATTACATCTTACTTTTGGAAACCATAATCTATCATAGGTCTCTCTATATATAGCCTACTCTTTGTAATGGTTAAAAACCTTTTGCCAAATTTGAATATAATTTCGTTTTCCTTTTGAGCATTGCTCTTGGAATCCACAGTTTGTGCCAAAACCGTGAAGGAGTGAGATCTCTATTGATATCCAAGCCTAAAGGCGCTTAAATATTTCTTACCCTTCTTCTTCCTCTCTCTTTGGAGAGCATAATGCAAACCTTTCCTAAGGTGGTTGGTGTTTCCTTTGGGAAAATACATTTGCCTCAAAGCAAAACATAAGATAGTTTTGGGGGCCTCCAAGGGGATATCTTTCACCACAATTTTTCATCTATTTTTGTTCATCTTTTCAAGTTACCATTGTCACGACTTTTCTTCCTCACACACTCCTCTACATTTCATTGTTTTATTGCATTTCATTTTGACCTCATCTTCATTCTCATTTTTTCACAAATCTAACAGCACACTATCTCTCGAGCACCTTTAGTTCTTTGTGGGGTTTGAGCTAACTCTTTTTTGGGGCTCGACTCATCATAAACTATAGAATGCAAATATGACAAAGAGAATCTGAGATTGATCATGTTGTGCTCACTACCAGCTTTGTACAATATTTTTTTAGAAATTATATTATATAGTCGTGACACATTAACCATGAAAGAAGTCTACAACGCCTTAAGGGTGGGCAGGGTCCAGGACCGGACCGAACTTTCAGAAATTTTTTTTCGAAACTCAGAATCGGCCCTGGGAGGAACTGGGACCGAACCGGGACTGGACCAAAAAATGGGTCCTGTCCCGGTTCGGTCCCCGTTCCTCCCACTTTTTTTTTTAACCTCAAACCTAGCAATCGATGAATAACCCATCTTCTTCCTTAAGCTTCAGTTCAGAAACCATAAAAAGAAGCTAGAGTTTGGTAGATCTAAGAATGGAAGTTCATTGAAGAATAAAGCTTGCAGATCCATAAATGATCGAATCCATAAAATTAGCACAAACCATAAGTGAAAACAGAGGGAGAAGAAGATACAGACCAGCTTTCCAGAAAGAGTTTGTTCAGAACCAAAGCTTGGAAAGGGCCTAGCGCAACACCATCTTCAATTCTTCATCACGAATAAAGAACTTGGCCACTAGCGAGCAGGCGAGCACGAGGATAGAGGCGAGCACCTGGCATCAAGGACAAGCGAGGCGAGCACTGAGGAGGGACTGGGGTCTGGTCTGGCCGTCTGGGAACACTGGAGCAGTGGAGCACGAATTGGGAGCACCAGAGAAGTGGGGCACGATTCGAGAGCACTAGAGCAGTGGGTTTTCCTCTTTGCCAAATGTGAATTTCTGATTGCTGAAGCCCTAGCTTGCATTTTTTTAAATTTCTGTCTGGTCTGGTTTTTTAGGATTTTGAGCCCAAGAACCGAGGACCGGACCAAAATCAATGTGAATCCTGGCTTGAGGACCAAAATTGGACTGAGGATCGAAGATCTAGGACCAAAACCAGACCAAAATTGGTGGTCCGGTTCAGTTCTCGGTCCTCGGGCCAGTTCTGCCCACCCCTACAACGCCTTGCTTTCTAAGGAGAGGATGAAACACCTTGTAGTTGGGTCTGGAACTCAAGGAAAGGGTCTAGTTATTCAGGGAAAAGCAACTGAAAGCTATGATAAAGGCAACAATAATAGAAATGGTTCAAGGAGCAGATCCAAGACCAGGAACAGAAACAAAGTTTATTTTTTCTGTTAGAAAAAGGGGCATATAAAGTCCGAGTGTTATAATTGCAGAACAAAAAGAAAAAGAGGAAGTTTAGTAGAAGAGAAACAACCAAAGAAGTTTGGTGAAGTTGTTGTTGGTGAAGAAAATCAGAGTCAAGGAGAGGAAGATCTTCTTGTAGTGTCTGATGGAAACTTAAGGTCATGTGATGAGTGGATTCTCTTTTCAGCCTGCACGTTTCATATGTATCTCAATCGAGACTAGTTTTCATCATATGAGTCTGTGTCAAAGGGTGTCGTGTTGATGGGAAATACTTCATCGTGCAAGATAGTTGAGATTAGTTCGGTCCAAATCAAATATATAATGGAGTTGTCAGAAAACTTGGTGATGTGTAGCATGTTCCTGATCTGACAAGAAAAAAAAAAAAAAAAAAAAAAAAAAAAAAAAAAAAAAAAAAAAAAAAAAAAAAAAAAAAAAAAAAAAAAAAAAAAAAAAAAAAAAAAAAAAAAAAAAAAAAAAAAAAAAAAAAAAAAAAAAAAAAAAAAAAAAAAAAAAAAAAAAAAAAAAAAAAAAAAAAAAAAAAAAAAAAAAAAAAAAAAAAAAAAAAAAAAAAAAAAAAAAAAAAAAAAAAAAAAAAAAAAAAAAAAAAAAAAAAAAAAAAAAAAAAAAAAAAAAAAAAAAAAAAAAAAAAAAAAAAAAAAAAAAAAAAAAAAAAAAAAAAAAAAAAAAAAAAAAAAAAAAAAAAAAAAAAAAAAAAAAAAAAAAAAAAAAAAAAAAAAAAAAAAAAAAAAAAAAAAAAAAAAAAAAAAAACCCCCCCCCCCCCCCCCCCCCCCCCCCCCCCCCCCCCCCCCCCCCCCCCCCCCCCCCCCCCCCCCCCCCCCCCCCCCCCCCCCCCCCCCCCCCCCCCCCCCCCCCCCCCCCCCCCCCCCCCCCCCCCCCCCCCCCCCCCCCCCCCCCCCCCCCCCCCCCCCCCCCCCCCCCCCCCCCCCCCCCCCCCCCCCCCCCCCCCCCCCCCCCCCCCCCCCCCCCCCCCCCCCCCCCCCCCCCCCCCCCCCCCCCCCCCCCCCCCCCCCCCCCCCCCCCCCCCCCCCCCCCCCCCCCCCCCCCCCCCCCCCCCCCCCCCCCCCCCCCCCCCCCCCCCCCCCCCCCCCCCCCCCCCCCCCCCCCCCCCCCCCCCCCCCCCCCCCCCCCCCCCCCCCCCCCCCCCCCCCCCCCCCCCCCCCCCCCCCCCCCCCCCCCCCCCCCCCCCCCCCCCCCCCCCCCCCCCCCCCCCCCCCCCCCCCCCCCCCCCCCCCCCCCCCCCCCCCCCCCCCCCCCCCCCCCCCCCCCCCCCCCCCCCCCCCCCCCCCCCCCCCCCCCCCCCCCCCCCCCCCCCCCCCCCCCCCCCCCCCCCCCCCCCCCCCCCCCCCCCCCCCCAATTGGCTTCTAAAACGCGTCTACTATCTTGGAAGGGTTTCTTTACATATATTTCATTTCCATATACCGCTTTAAGCGATGTGGGATTGCTATAACGACCATCTGGCTCACCCGAAACAGGCTGTGCGGTCCCTCCGGCTCACCCAGATCTGGCCCCACCACGTGGCTTCAACCCGACGGCACCACATTGTAGAATCGTGATTGTCTAAAAGGGGGGGTGAATTAGAAATTTCTTAACCCAATCGCTTTTAGATATGCAAATTAGGTTTATCTTATCTTTTCACTTTTTGTGCAAATACGCAAAATTAGCAATTAACAACAAGCACTTAAAAGTAAGAGTGAGAGAGAAATTGACACAGCTAATTTTTACGTGGTTCGGCCAAACTTGCCTACGTCCACGCTTCAAGGTTTCCCCCTTGAAGATCCTTAACTTCTCCTCAACGAGATTTCCTAATCGAACTTCACGGACGTCGATCTACAGCCTTACAATTCTGGATTGAACTTCACGGGCGTCAATCCACTGCCTTCAATTCTGGATTGAACTTCATAGGCGTCAATCCACTACCTTACGGTATTTTTACAAGATGAAAATATTGAGCACAAAGCTACACTCTCTCAAAAAGCAAAATTTCAAGTTCTGGTCCCAAGAGGTGTGAAGAGTCAAAGAGTATTACACACTTAAGCTTACAAGAGGTTAGAGAAAAATTATTCAAGTTGGCAAAACTTCTTCTCTCGAGCTACTGTTCTTCCTTTTATACTCGTGTCTGAAATTTGCTTCACATTCGGAAGACTCCTTGTTTCCGTACCAAAATATGACCGTTGTGAAGAGTCCGTACGTCGAAATATAGCCGTTGCGGTCTAGAGTCGATATCACTCATGGTGGAAGACTTCTTGATTCGGAAGATGTTATCCTAGTAGACGAAGTCTTTGTTCGGTCGACGTTGATCTTGTGAAGCATTCTCATATTGAATTTGGTCGACAATGATTTCGGAAGACGTTAACCATTTGGAAGACTTCTTGATTTCGGATGATGTTAATCTGGCAGACGAAGTCTTTGTTCGAACGATGTTGAAGCATCCTCATATTGGACGACTTCTTTATTCGATGATGTTATCGTCGTGGACGAAGTCTTTGTTCGGTCGTCGTTGTTTTCGGTAGATGTAAGAGTCTTGTTGTAATACCCGGCTTTACGGGATATTAATATTATATTATATGATGATATTTTTGTAAATATGTCAAATTAAGCCTATTTTGCGAAAAAAAAGCATCATTTCGATCCTAACGATTAATAGGAATTTTAAGGAATTTACGGGATTTTTCGGAGTAATAATGCTATATTTCAAGAAATTACGTTTCTCGTAATATAAAAGACGTTTTAGTGAAAATAGTAAACGAGGTCCGATTTGCGAACGGACAGTCTTAATAAATCTCAAATAATAAGTTGGACTTATTGGTGAAATAAGGAGATTTGATGAAACCGAATAGTTAGCCGATTAACGAAACGAAGGACGAAACGAATATAAAAAAAAAATGCAAGGGCAAATTGGTAATTTGCCAAATCAAATTATAAAAAAACCTAAATCATTTTCTTCTTCTTCATTTCTCCTCTGCCGCGTGAAAAACCAGAGAGCGAAGCTCTCTGCCATTCGACGATTTCCTCCACACCGACCTCTGATTCGTCCTCCGATCGACTCGTTTCTTCCGTGCTTTCTCCTCCTCTCGCAACCTTAGGTATGAATCTATGATTCTAGAGCGTTAGTTTTCAATTTTCGGGCCGATTTAACGTTAGGGTTTAGGTTAAAAATGCGATTTCGGGTTTAAAAATCAATAGGTTATCGTAGTTTATGAACTGTATAGAACTTATTGAGTGTTATTAGACGAAACTAGAATAATTTGTGGAAAATGTTAAAATTCGAGAAATTTCGAGATTTAGGGAAAACTCGTAATTTGGGATTTGAGTTGCAGAACGTGTATTGCTTGATGAAATAGTTCAATGAATTGGATTAAAGCTTTAAGAAATTTCTTTTGTTAAGGTTTCGTTAAATTTGGACGTTTAGTAGCTTAAACTTGTTTTAGTGACAAATGTCGTGTTTTGCCTCAGGCGAACGACTCTCGTGGACAGAGCTCGAAGTCTAGCGTGCACCAGGTAAGTTCTCGTGACTTACTCTGGCCGATTGGCCTACACCGTACTTCGATGTCGCGTCGAGGATCTTAGAGTATTGTGTGTTTAAATTACTTTGGTTCGGTAGCTAGGTTAATCGTTTATTAGGTTATGTTTTTATTCGTCCTGATGGTATGCATGTTGGTTGTTTATTTTATGCTTATAACTGTTCATGCATCACGTATTTTAACTAAACATGAAAATTAATTTCCGCACGATGTTTTCAGAAAACCGATGTGGCCCGAAAGGGGGCTATCGATCTATTGTGTGGACCGATTAAGGGTCTGACCAATACCACATCTCATATAATGTAATAAAATACGTAATCTGTTATCTGGTCATGCGGGGTGGGGTTCTGGCACGGCTGTACGTGTTGTAAACGTGTACCCCCCTCCTCTAGCCGGAAAGAGTAGTCCGACCGCTGGATGGGCTCTCTCCGGTTAGGGGGCTGAGATCTCGGTGATATTCTGTCTGCCACGATCTGTATGTTATGCATGATTTCTGAACTCTATATGCACTGCACGCATCTGCATTTACGTAGAATTTACTGAGCCTTTAGCTCATAGTGTGTCTGTATGGTGTAGGTGACGTTGTAGGTGACATTGAGCCAAGTGAGGACGACGTTTCTCTTCCTGATGTACGATGCGGTTGATGGAGAATGGCCCTTGGGAGTGTGCTGAGCAGTCGGTGCGTTATGACCCGTGGGGATGTATGTACGTGTTTTGAGAGTACTGGGTTATTTTTGTACAAAATATGTGTAAAGTAGAACATATTAGGATGCTTGGATCTGGTTAGATGTTAGATTCATGTTTTGAGGTTTTAAACGATTTGAAAACCTGTTTTTATAAACTGTGTTTTTATAATGTTTCATTGGAACTGCTTGGGACTTAAAACAGGAGGATTTGTCGATTTTTAAATGTATCCACGCAGTTTATTTTTATAAAATTTTAATATGTGTTTAGGTTGTTTAGTTGGAGTTGATAAATTGTGAAGTGTGTGATGTGCAGGGATGAGAAATTTGTAGGAAAGAAAGTTGGTGTTTTCTCTCTAGAATTTCGGATTCCAGAGAGCTCAAAAAAAAGAAGAAGAGAAGAAAGAAGGAGGGTGTGAAGGGCGACTGGGCGCGGGTGTGAGGGGCGACTGATCGCCCCTCCCTTGTGTTGATTGCAGCGATCGATCGCTGGGGCAACGATTGATCGCCCTTGGCTTTCGATTGTCAAATGTCGAATATGCCCTCCCATGTTTAGCCGATTGTTTTTAATAGTTTTATTTGTTTTATTAAATGTTTTAAGTTTTATTTAATTGGATTTATGTTGTTTTTAAACGATTTTCTAAACGAACTTCGATTTTGATTTAATTTCCGCTTAAGTTTAAATTTAAAGTTCATAATAAGGATATAAAAAAAAAATATGTATGGGAAATTGGGTACAGTACTAGGGTCGTTACAATTTATGGTATCAGAGCCCCCGGGTTTTAAAATCGGTTCTGTAGACTGCTCGACTGCACAGCCACTACGCGGACATCCTTCCTCAACTGTAAGTACGTTTACTGCTTTATTTGATTCCATATTTCTTAGAATTATTGTTTTGATTTTATAGGAGTTATTAAATATGGTTCGAGGAAAAGATCCTCAGGATGACGTGCTAGATCGATTTACGGAGTTGCTAGACTGTCAGTCGCAGCACATGGACCGCCAAGCACAACAAATCGAGAGTCTAGTAAATCGAGAGAACTAGAGGGCCCAGGATTTGGTGGTTCCTAATAACCAGGGTATGCAGAAGTTCCAGAGTCTACGGCCTCCAGTGTTCGACGGTCGATCATCGGATCCAAATATTGCGGAGGAGTGGATTCGAGTGATGGAGGATATGCTGAATTATGCAGAGGTGGGGAACGGGAGTAAGGTGGCTTATGTTACCTTCCACCTAGCGTTAGACACCCGTTTCTAGTGGGATTCGATCAAGGTGACGACGGATGTATCAGTTATGACTTGGAAGCGGTTTAAGACCGTATTCTTTGACAAGTATTTCAGCCGCACAATGAGGGCGGCAAAGAGGAACGAGTTCACGCAGCTAAAGCAGACAGGTTCGGTTGCTGAGTACATACGGAAGTTCGAGGGTTTATCACGATTTTCCCCTCGTCTTGTCAGCAATAACGAGGAGAAGGTGCACCAATTTATGGAGGGACTTAATCCGGAGATTCGGATGCACGTTATTGTCTCAGGTATTATTGATGTGCCCTATTCTGACATCACAGCTAGAGCTCTGGATATTTAGGCTGCCAGAGCCACTTGTGTTAGACCGAGGGAGCCAACTAAGGGCTTCTTCCGTGAGATCCGACCTCAGTCGCAGAACCGAGGTTGGCAGCCTAGAGCGCAGCCCCAGCAGCAGCAAAGGGGTGTGAAGAGACCTCTTGAGGGAGGTAATGATCGGGGTAAGAGGAAGCAAGTACAGGGGGCTTCTCAGATGCCATGGTGCCCCAGGTGCCAGAAAGAGCATAGTGGTGAGTGCCGCGTTGGCACTAACCAGTGTTTTAGATGTGGGGAGATTGGCCTTTACGTCAAGGATTGCCCGAAGCCCGGCCGAGATTTGTCAGGCGGTGATCAGAGGAGGGTTATGCCGAGGATTTTTGCATTCATAGAGCCTGGCGATGTCAACAGTGTGGCTCAGCCCTCTGTGATGGCAGGTACTATTCTGATTATGGGCACCGCTATTTTTACTTTGATGGATACGGGAGCTACGCACTCCTTCATATCGACTGCATGCATGACTAGATTAGGATTAGAGTCTGAGTTAGCTGGGGTCGAGTATAGAGTGATGCTGCCTTCAGGAGAGCTTATGCAGTCATAACGTATTCTCTAGGGCAACGTCACCTCAGTGGGGGATATTACCCTTTATGCTCGTTTGATAGTTCTGAGCATAGAGCGGTATGATCTTGTCTTAGAGATGGACTAGCTTGCACAGCACTTAGCCACCATCGATTGTCGATCTGGGATTGTAACCTTCCGACCCCCGGGTAAAGCCGAGTTTTCTTATCAGGAGATGGCAGATTGAGCGGATCGCCTATTTCTTATTCCATGAAGGTCAACAAGCAGTTTAAAGGTGTGTGCGCTATTTATTTGGCCTCAGTATTTGATGTTCAGTTGCTCAGCAGAGTAAAGCCGAGCGACATTCCTATAATCAGAGAGTTCTCTGAGATATTCCTTGATGATCTTCCCGGGTTACCGCCAGACTGGAAAATTGAGTTTACTATTGATGTCTATCCGAATACCGCGCCAAGGTTTAAAAACCCGTATCGGTTGGCGCCAGCTAAGTTGAGAGAGCTGAGGACTCAGCTTGATGAGTTGTTAGAGAAGGGTTTTATTCGACCTAGTGTTTCACCCTGGGGTGCGCCTGTTCTGTTTGTCAAGAAGAAAGACGGGACCCTCAGGATGTGCATCGATTACAGAGAGTTGAACAAATTGACGGTGAAGAATAAGTATCCATTGCCTCGGATCAATGACTTGTTTGATCAGCAGCAGGGTGCCTGAGTGTTTTCCAAGATTGACCTACGCTCGGGTTATTATCAGCTGAAGGTCCGGAGGGATGATATTCAGAAGACGGCATTCCGAACGAGGTATGGGCATTATGAGTTTCTTGTCATGTCTTTTGGACTTACTAATGCCCCTGCAGCGTTTATGGATTTGATGAACCGTGTCTTCAAGGAGTATCTGGACAAGTTTGTGGTGGTTTTCATCGACGATATCTTGATTTATTCTAAGACGAAGGAAGAGCACGAAGAACATCTGCAGATTGTTTTGCAGATTCTGAGTCAACGCCAGCTGTATCCAAAGTTTTCAAAGTGCGAGTTTTGGCTAGACAGAGTGAGCTTCCTTGACCATATTATATCGCAGGATGGAGATTTCTGTTGATCCGAGCAAGATTCAGGTGGTCAGAGATTGGCCACAGTCGAAGAACGTACGTGAGGTGCGTGGATTTCTTGGATTTGCTTGTTATTATCGGAAGTTTATAGAGGGATTTTCGAAGATTGCAGTTCCTCTTTCCCGTTTGACTCGGAAGAATGAGAAGTTTGTATGGTCAGCTGCTTGTGACGACAGTTTTATGGAGTTAAAGCAGAGAATGACCACCGCTCCAGTATTGACGCTACCTGTTGAGGGTGACAAGTTCAGTATTTATTGTGATGCGTCTGGAGTTGGACTCGGTTGTGTATTGATGCAGGAGGGGAGAGTTATTGCTTATGCTTCTCAGCAGTTGAAGCCGTACGAGCAAAATTACCCTACGCACGACCTTGAGTTAGCAGCTATGGTCTTCGCACTGAAGATATGGAGACATTATTTATATGGGCAGCAGTGCGAGATATTTTCCGACCATAAGAGCTTGAAGTATTTATTTACGCAAAAGGAGCTGAATATGCGACAGAGACGGTGGCTTGAGTTCGTCAAAGATTATGATTTTGATATCAAGTACCATCCAGGAAAGGCGAACAAGGTTGCTGATGCTTTGAGTAGAGTGCCTTCTATGAGTCAGCCTTTACTAGCAGCGATGTCAGTCACGCTGCGGTCTGAGATTAAGAGGTTCGATGTGGAGATAGTGGCAGAGTGTTCCAGTATGCTCACCAACATTTCTCTCAGGCCGACCATTCTGGATAGGATACGCGAAGCTCAGCAGAATGATACGGAGTGTGAGGAGCTTCGATTGAGTATGACGTTGGGAGACTCGTTGGATTTCCATTTATCGGATGATGGTCTTCTGAAGTTCAGGCATAGGTGGTACGTGCCTAACGACGAGGATCTGAAGAAGGAGATATTAGCTGAGGCACATTCTTCGGTATATTCTGTGCACCTGGGAAGTACTAAGATGTACCGGGATTTAAAGCAACATTTCTGATGGTCAAATATGAAGAGAGAGGTCGCCAAGTACGTTGAAACCTGTCTAGTCTGTCAACAGGTAAAGGCAGAGCACCAGAGACCGGCCGGAACATTATTGCCACTGCCGATTCCGGAGTGGAAGTGGGAGCAGATCTCCATGGATTTTTTTGTGGGGCTCCCGAGGACGACGAAGGGCCATGATGGTGTTTGGGTAATCGTGGACCGATTGACAAAGTCGGCCCACTTCTTATCTATCAGGATGACATCTTCTATGGACCAGCTTACCGAGCTTTACGTGCAGAAGATTGTTAGACTGCATGGGGTGCCAGTTTCTATTATCTCAGATCGAGATTCGAGATTTACTTCGAAGTTCTGGAAGAGCCTGCATAAAGCTATGGGGACTCAGCTTAATTTCAACACGGCATTTCATCCTCAGACTGATGGTCAGACAGAGAGGACGATTCAGATTCTTGAGGATATGCTCAGAGCTTGTGTGCTGGAGTTTCAGGGCTCGTGGAGTCGATATTTACCTCTGATTGAGTTCTCGTACAACAACAACTTCCAGGCTACCATTGGCATGGCACCGTACAAGGCTTTGTATGGTCGGAAGTGTAGGTCTCCATTATATTGGGACGAGGTTGGCGAGGCCAGCGTCATTGGTCCTGAGATTCTACAGCAAACGGCAGAGAAGATTGCCATTATCCAACAGCGTATTGAGGTAGCTCAAAGCAGACAGAAGAGCTATGCTGACACGAGACGGAGAGAGCTAGAGTTCGAAAAAGGTGACGAGGTTTATCTTAAAGTTTCTCCGTTTAAAGGCGTTGCGAGATTTGGAAGGAGGGGCAAGTTAAACCCTCGTTATGTGGGGCCCTTTCCTATTCTGAAGAGAATCGGGAAGTTGAAGTACAGACTACAACTTCCGGCTTCTATGGAGGGTATCCACGATGTATTCCATGTGTCTATGCTTCGAAAGTACCTACGCGATCCATCGCATATCGTCGAAGCTAGAGAGATCGAGGTACAGCCTACCTTGACTTATGAGGAGAGACCCGTACGTATTTTGGAGTCTTCCATCAAAGTTTTGCGCAACAAAGAGATTCCGCTAGTCAAAGTCCTATGGCGGAACCACGAGGTGGAAGAGGCTACGTGGGAGCGACAGCAGGATATGATGACTAAATATCCTGAATTGTTTGTATGATTAAATTTTGTGGACAAAATTCTAAATAAGGTGGATGGAATGTAATACCCGGCTTTATGGGATATTAATATTATATTATATGATGACATTTTTGTAAATATGTCAAATCAAGCCCGTTTTGTGAAAAGAAAGCGTCATTTCGATCCTAACGATTAATAAGAATTTTAAGGAATTTACGGGATTTTTCGGAGTAATAATGTTATATTTCGAGAATTACGTTTCTCGTAATATAAAAGACGTTTTAGTTAAAATAGTAAACGAGGTCCGATTTGCGAACGGACATTTTAATAAATCTCAAATAATAAATTGGACTTATTGGTGAAATAAGGAGATTTGGTGAAACCGAATAGTTAGCTGATTAACGAAACGAAGGACGAAATGAATATAAAAACAATGCAAGGGCAAATTTGTAATTTGCCAAATCAAATTATAAAATAACCTAAATCATTTTATTCTTCTTCATTTCTCCTCTACTGCGTGAAAAACCAGAGAGCGAACCTCTCTGCCATTCGACGATTTCCTCCACGCCGACCTCCGATTCATCCTCCGATCGACTCGTTTCTTCCGTGCTTTCTACTCCTTTCGGAACCCTAGGTATGAATCTATGATTCTAAAGCGTTAGTTTTCAATTTTCGGGCCGATTTAACGTTAGGGTTTCGTTAGGGTTTAGGTTAAAAATGAGATTTCGGGTTTAAAAATCAATAGGTTATCGTAGTTTATGAACGTATAGAACTTATTGAGCGTTATTGGACGAAACTAGATTAATTTGTGGAAAATGTTAAAATTCGAGAAATTTCAAGATTTAGGGAAAACTCGTACTTTGGGATTTGAGTTGCCGAGCCTGTATTGCTCGATGAAATAGCTCAATGAATTGGATTAAAGCTTTAGAAAATTTCTTTAGTTAAGGTTTCGTTAAATTTGGACGTTTAGTAGCTTAAATTTGTTTTAGTGACAAATGTCGTGTTTTGCCTCAGGCGAACGACTCTCGTGGACAGAGCTCGAAGTCTAGCGCGCACAAAGTAAGTTCTCGTGACTTACTCTGGCCGATTGGCCTACACCGTACTTCGATGCCACGTCGAGGATCTTAGAGTATTGTGTGTTTAAATTGCTTTGGTTCGGTAGCTAGGTTAATCGTTTATTAGGTTATGTTTTTATTCGTCCTGATGGTATGCATGTTGGTTGTTTATTTTATGCTTATAACTGTTCATGCATCACGTATTTTAACTAAACATGAAAAAGAATTTCCGCACGATGTTTTCAGAAAACCGATGTGGCCGGAAAAGGGGCTATCGATCTATTGTGTGGACCGATTAAGGGTCTGACCAATACCACATCTCATGTAATGTAATAAAATACGTAATCTACTATCTGGTCACGCGAGGTGGGGCTCAGGCACGATTGTACGTGTTGTAAGCGTGTACCCCCCTCCTCTAGCCGGAAAGAGTAGTCCGACCGCTGGATGGGCTCTCTCCAGTTATGGGGCTAAGATCTCGGTGATATTCTGTCTGCCACGATCTGTATGTTATGCATGATTTCTGAACTTTATATGCACTGCACGCATCTGCATTTACGTAGAATTTACTGAGCCTTTAGCTCATAGTGTGTCTGTATGGTGTAGGTGACATTGAGCTAGGTGAGGACGACGTTCCTCCTCCTCATGTATGATGCGGTTGATGGAGAATGGCCCGTGGGAGTGTGCTGAGCAGTCGGTGCGTTATGACCTGTGGAGATGTATGTACGTGTTTTGAGAGTACTGGGTTATTTTTGTACAAAATATGTGTAAAGTAGAACATATTAGGATGCTTGGATCTGGTTAGATGTTAGGTTCATGTTTTGAGGTTTTAAACGATTTGAAAACCTGTTTTATAAACTGTGTTTTTATAATGTTTCATTGGAACATCTTGGGATTTAAAACAGGAGGATTTGTCGATTTTTAAACGTATCCACGCAGTTCGTTTTTATAAAAGTTTAATATGTGTTTAGGTTGTTTAGTTGGAGTTGATAAATTGTGAAGTGTGTGATGTGCAAGGATGAGAAATTTGTAGGAAAGAAAGTTCGTGTTTGCTCTCTGGAATTTCGGATTCCAGAGAGCTCAAAAAAAAAGAAGAAGAGAAGAAAGGAGGGTGTGAAGGGCGACTGGGCGCGGGTGTGAGGGGCGACTGATTGCCCCTCCCTGTGTTGATTGCAGCGATCGATCGCCCTTGGCTTTCGATTGTCAAATGCCGAATATGCCCTCCCATGTTTAGCCGATTGTTTTTAATAGTTTTATTTGTTTTATTAAATGTTTTAAGTTTTATTTAATTGGATTTATGTTGTTTTTAAACTATTTTCTAAACAAACTTCGATTTCGATTTAATTTCCGCTTAAGTTTAAATTTAAAGTTCATAATAAGGATATAAAAAAAAATATGTACGGGAAATTGGGTACAGTACTAGGGTCGTTACACTTGTCGACTTGATTTTGGACGTTGTTGATTTCGGTAGATGTCAGAGTCTGGTCGAAGTAATTTCCGCGGATGACTTTGGTCGATAATCAACTGGTTTTGGTAGAGGTTGAAAATGGTCGACATTGATTTTGGCAGACTTCATAAATGGTCGACATTGATTTCGGCAGACTTCATAAATGGTCGATGTAATTTCCTCGGACGACTTTGATCAATAATCAATTGGTTATGCCATCGATCGACTTTGCTTTGTCATTGATACATCTAGCGGAGGACTTTCTAACCCGCTTTGACAGCGGTCGTTGTTCAGTTGGTTCCACCATCGGTCGATGTTGATTCTGGCAGAAGACTTAAAATTCTGGTTGACATTTTGCTTGCACCCGTCTTGACTACAACCACTTAATCAAAAATATTAGAAAACATAATACCCTTTTTAAAAGGCATTTCCAATTAACTGCAATTATTAATAACATTCATTTCTTACAATTATTTTATATTTGTATATTTCATGTTAATCACAATCATCAAAAACATAGTTAGACTTAAACACATTTTAAGTTAACAATCTCCTCCTTTTTTATGATGACAAACATACAATGATTCAACTACTCCCCCATGCTATTCTGTCAATTAACAATGTATAAACTCCCCCATACTATATGCAGAGTATAAGCTCCCTCATACTATATGCATTAATATCAATTACTTTTCTCCCCCTTTGACATTATCAAAAACAAATATTAGCAAGCAGGGTAAGAGTCGAGAATGTCATTCAATACAACACAAGGGTGATAAATAATGAGAAAAATTCAAAGAAAAATAATGGTAAAAAATGATCAATAAAATAAGTATCCTAAGAGAGTTCTAAGTTCCTAAACTAGCTACCTGAGACAGAGACTGGAGGAATGAAAAGATACAACAGAAGAAATAGCATAGACATCCCTAGAACCTGCGAGCATAGAAATCCCTCGCACATCTAAATAGAGGCTCATCTTCATCTTCATCTGCAACAATAGTAATAGGAGAAACAGGAGGAGTTCCTTCTCCAGCATTTACATCCATTGCATCTCTTTCTTCAGCTATTGGTGTACCATCCAAGGGCTCTTCCTCCTTAACCGGTTCAGCCATGACAAGATCACTAGGACCAGCAACATCATCAACAACATGAGCTGGAGTAATTACTAGCTCATCCTCACAAACAACATCCCCAACAGCATCCTAAGCTACAGCATCCCCTACATCACTCTCTCCACCCGAAGGCATATCACTCGAAGAAGCAGCTGTAGTGGCTGGATGAGCTTCTTCAGGATTTTCTCCACCTTCGTCCAAGCCCTCATCCAGACGAAAGGGCTCACTATCACTCCGGGCCGAAGATAAGTTAAGAGAGCAAAAGTGAGAAATAATGCGATCAGACTCTCGGCGCAACTGATTTACTAAATGACTGGAATTGAATCTAACGGAAGAGATGACATCATCAATAGCTTTACTGTGATCTATTTCCACTTGATCAATGCGATTGTGAAGTCCTTGAATAGCAGCAGCAAGATGATCATTCCGAGAGAGGGTGGAGGCTTCGAGTTGACGAAGCTGAGAGAGGCAGAAGACTTCAAAGTGTTCTAGTTATGAGAGAACAAAAGCTTCAAACTGATCATGGCGGGAGAGATACATGGACTGAAAAAATTCAATCTCGGTGCCAAGACTTTCAATACTCGCCCGAAGCTCATAATAATGTTCCTCAGAAATAGGATTCCTCATAGAAGAAGTAGGAGGACCTTGAGGTCGAGGAGGAACACGAGCTGTCAAAGAAGGAGCCTGTGCTAGTGAAGGAGCAGGAATTGGACTGGAGGGAATTGACGACCCTAACACTGTACCCGATTTTTCCGTACTATTTTTCTATTTTTTTTTATATCCTAAATAAATCTCGTACGTGTGAGCGGAATTAAAACTTTTTAAATCGAGATCGAAGTCTAAATTTATAAACTATTAACAAAACTTTAAACCAATTTAAATAAAACTTAAAATAATTATTAAAACAAATTAAAAAAAACAGAAAACGTTACGGGGGACAAAAAGGGACTTTCGTCCCAAAAACGTTGGGGCGATCGATCGCCCATATCTGGCGATAGATCGCCAATGGCCAAAATAGGAGGGGCGAACGTTCGCCCCTCGAAGCAGCGATCGATCGCCTTGCGATCGTTCGCCAGGCGATCGATCGCCCTCCCTCTTGGGCAATCGATCGCCACACTCCCTGGATTTTTTCATGGGAATGGCGATCCCTCCGCCGATCGCTGGCGAGCGATCGGCAGCTCCTCTGCCTCCTTCTTTCTTTCTTTTTTCCTCTTCTTTATTCATTTCCAATTTTTCCTTCATACTCTTACATACACATACTCTTTTACAATTTCATTAACACTACCTTACCAACATCTTAATCACACTTTTCAACATTAATCAACTCAAATCTTATCCAAAACAACGACTCAAAACACGTTTAAAACATAGCCTAGTTTCATAGAACAAACTGCGTGGATATGTTTAAAACCATTCAATTCCTCCTGTTTAAAATTTCTAAGCAACTTATTAAAATAGGTTTTCAAAACGTTTTAAAACATCAAAACATGAACCTAACATCTAACCAGATTCAAGCACCCTATTATGTTCTAACTTTACATTTTTTATTGCCATCAAATCCCCCAAAATACTTACACATCCCCACGGGTCATAACGCACCGACTGCTCAGCACACTCCCACAGGCCATTCTCCATCAACTGCATCATACATCATGAGGAGGAACGTCATCCTCACCTGGCTCAATGTCACATACACCATACAGACACACTATGAGCTAAACGCTCAGTAAATTCTACATAAATGCAGATGCGTGCAGTGCATATGGAGTTCAGAAATCATGCATAACGTACAGATTATGGCAGACAGAATATCACCGAGATCTCATCCCCCTAACCGGAGAGAGCCCATCCAGCGGTCAAACTACTCTTTCCAGCTAGAGGAAGGGGGTACACGCTTACAACACGTACAGCTGTGCCTGAGCCCCACCTCGCATGACCGGATAACAGATTACGTATTTTATTACATTACATGAGATGTGGTATTGGTCAAACCCTTAATCGGTCCACACAATAGATCGATAGCCCCCTTTCGGGCCACATCAGTTTTCTGGAAACATTGTGCGGAAATTCATTTTCATGCTTAGTTAAAATACGTTATGCATGAACAGTTATAAGCATAAAATAAACAACCATCATGCATACCATCAAGACGAATAAAAACATAACCTAATAAGCGATTAACCTAACTACCCAACCAAAGCAATTTAAACACACAATACTCTAAGATCCTCGACGCGACATCGAAGTACGGTGTAGGCCAATCGGCTAGAGTAAGTCACTAGAACTTACCTCGTTCGCACTGAACCTCGAGCTCCGTCCACGAGCGTTGTTTGTCTGAGGCAAAACACAACGGTCGATGTTAAAACAAGTTTAAGTAACTAAACGTCCAAATTTAACAAAACCTTGACTAAGGAAATTTCTAAAAGTTCTAACTTAACTAATCGAGGCATATCGATGAACAATTTACGATTGATACCTCGAAACAACAATTAACGAGTTTTTCCCTAAAACCCAAAAATTCTCAAACTTTAACATTTTTCACAAATTAATCTAACTTCGTCCAAAAACGCTCAATACGTCCTTTATATCCTCAAACATGATAAACCTATCAATTTCGAACCCTAAATCGCATTTTTAACATAAACCCTAACGAAACCCTAACATCCTAACTCCGTGAAAACTGAAAACTAACGTTCTGAAATCATAGATTCCTACCTAGGGTTGCCAGAGGAGGAGAAAACACGGAGGAAACGAGTCGTTCGGAGGAAAAACGGAGGTCGGAACGGAGGAGATCGTCGGCTGGCAGAGAGGAAATCGCAGGAGAAGAAGCTCTTTGGCGTGAAAATGGTGAAGGAAGAAGAGATTTGTTATTTTTATAATATTGACTTGGCAAATTACCGTTTTGCCCTTCCTTTGATTTTCTATTTGTTTCGTCCTTTGTTTCGTTAATTAACTAACTATTCTGTTTCACCAAATCTCTTTATTTCACCAATAAGTCCAACTTATTATTCGGGATTTATTAAAACTGTATGTTTGCAAATCGGACCTCGTTTACTATTTTTACTAAAACACCCTTTGTATTACGAGAAACGTAATTACTCGAAATATAGCGTTATTACTCCGAAAATTCTCGTAAATTTCCTAAAATTCCAATTAATCGTTAGGATCGTAATAAAGCTCTCCACTCGCAAAACAGACTTGATTTGACATATTTACAAAAATGCCATCATATAATATAATATTAATATCCCGCAAAACCGGGTATTACATTCCATCAACCTTATTTAGAATTTTGCCCACAAAATTAAATCATACAAACAACTCAGGATACTTAGCCATCATATCCTGCTGTCGCTCCCAAGTAGCCTCTTCCACCTCGTGGTTCTGCCACAATACTTTGACTAGCAGAATCTCTTTGTTGCGCAATACCTTGATGGAAGACTCCAAAATACGTACTGGCTTTTCCTCATAAGTCAATGTAGGCTGTACCTCGATCTCTGTTGCCTCCACGGCATGTGATGGATCACGCAAACGCTTCCGAAGCATGGACACATGAAATACGTCGTGGATACCCTCCATAGAAGCCGGAAGCTCTAATCTTTACACGAACTTCCTGATCTTCTTCAGAATAGGAAAGAGCCCCACATATCGAGGGTTCAACTTACCCCTCCTTTCGAACCGCACAACTCCCTTAAACAGAGAAATCTTCAAATAAACGTCATCACCTTCTTCGAACTCTAGTTCTCGCCGTCTCGTGTCAGCATAGCTTTTCTGTCGACTCTGAGCTATCTTGATACACTCTCTAATAATGGCAATCTTCTCTGCCGTCTGTTGTAGAATCTTAGGACCAACCACACTGGCTTAACCAACCTCGTCCCAATACAGTGGAGATCTACACTTTCGCCCATACAAAGCCTCATACGGAGCCATACCAATAGTAGCCTGGAAGCTGTTATTATAAGAGAACTCAATCAGTGGCAAATACCTGCTCCACGATCCTTGAGATTCCAGCACACAAGCTCTAAGCATATCCTCCAGAATCTGATTCGTCCTCTCTGTCTGACCATCAGTCTGAGGATGAAATGCCGTGATGAAATTAAGCTGAGTCCCCATAGCTTTGTGCAGACTCTTCCAGAACTTCGATGTGAATCTCGGATCTCTGTCTGAGACAATCGAAACTGGTACTCCATGAAGTCTAACAACCTCTTGAACATAAAGCTCGGCGAGCTGATCCATAGACGACGTCATTTTCACAGATAAGAAGTGAGCCGCCTTTGTCAATCGATCCACGATTACCTAGATGCCATCATGAACTTTCGTAGTCCTCGGGAGCCCCACAATAAAATCCATAGAGATCTGCTCCCATTTTCACTCCGGAATAATGGAATATGCAGTGGCTGTAATGTTCCGGCCGGCCTCTGGTGTTCTACTTTCACCTGTTGACAGACTAGACAGGTTTCAACGTACTTGGCAACCGCTCTCTTCATATTTGGCCACCAGAAATGTTGCTTTAAATCCCGGTACATCTTAGTACTTCCTGGGTGCAAAGAATATGCCGAAGAATGTGCCTCGGCCAATATCTCCTTTTTCAGATCCTCGTCGTTAGGCACGTACCACCTATGCCTGAACTTCAGAATACCATCATCCGATAAATGGAAATCCAACGAGTCTCCCAACGTCATACTCAATCGAAGCTCCTCACACTCTGTATCATTCTGCTGAGCTTCGCGTATCCTATCCAGAATGGTCGGCCTGAGAGAAATGTTGGTGAGCATACTGGACAACTCTGCCACTATCTCCACATCGAACCTCTCAATCTCAGACCGCAGCGTGACTGACATCGCTGCTAGTGAAGGCTGACTCGTAGAAGGCACTCTACTCAAAGCATCAGCAACCTTGTTTGCCTTTCCTGGATGGTACTTGATATCAAAATCATAATCTTTGATGAACTCAATCCACCGTCTCTGTCTCATATTTAGCTCCTTCTGCGTAAATAAATACTTCAAGCTCTTGTGGTCGGAAAATATCTCGCACTGCTGACCATATAAATAATGTGTCCATATCTTCAGTGCGAAGACCATAGCTGCTAACTCAAGGTCGTGCGTAGGGTAATTCTGCTCGTACGGCTTCAACTGCTGAGAAGCATAAGCAATAACTCTCCCCTCCTGCATCAATACACAACCGAGTCCAACTCCAGATGCATCACAATAAATACTGAACTTGTCACCCTCAACAGGTAGCGTCAATACTGGAGTGGTGGTCAATCTCTGCTTTAACTCCATAAAACTATCGTCACAGGCAGCTGACCATACAAACTTCTCGTTCTTCCGAGTCAAACGTGAAAGAGGAACTGCAATCTTCGAAAATCCCTCTATAAACTTCCGATAATAACCAGCTAATCCGAGAAATCCACGCACCTCACGTACGTTCTTCGGCTGCGGCCAATCTCTGACCACCTGAATCTTGCTCGGATCCACAGAAACTCCATCCTGTGATATGATATGGCCAAGAAAACTGACTCTATCCAGCCAAAACTCGCATTTAGAGAACTTTGGATGTAGCTGGCGTTGACTCAGAATCTGCAAAATAATCTGCAGATGTTCCTCGTGCTCTTCCTTCATCTTAGAATAAATCAAGATATCGTCGATGAAAACCACCACGAACTTGTCCAGATACTCCTTGAAGACACGGTTCATCAAATCCATAAACGCTGCAGGGGCATAGTAAGTCCAAAAGACATGACAAGGAACTCATAATGCCCATACCTCGTTCGGAATGCTGTTTTCTAAATATCATCCCTCCGGACCTTCAGCTGATAATAACCCGAGCGTAGGTCAATCCTGGAAAATACTCGGGCACCCTGCAGTTGATCAAATAGTCATCAATCCGGGGCAACGGATATTTATTCTTCACTGTCAATTTGTTTAACTCTCTGTAATCGATGCACATCCTGAGGGTCCCGTCTTTCTTCTTAACAAACAGAACGGGCGCACCCCAGGGTGAAACGCTGGGTCGAATAAAACCCTTCTCTAACAACTCGTCAAGCTGAGTCTTCAGTTCTTTCAACTCAGCTGGTGCCAACCGATACGGGTTCTTAAACCTTGGCGCGGTATCTGGGTAGACATCAATAGTAAACTCAATCTCCCGGTCTGGCGGTAACCCAGGAAGATCATCGAGGAATATCTCAGAGAACTCTCTAACTATAGGAATGTCACTCGGCTTTACTCCGCTGAGTAACTGAACATCAAATACTGAGGCCAAATAAATAGAGCACGCACCTTTAAAATGCTCGTTGACCTTCATGGAATAAGAAATAGGCGATCCGCTCAATCTGCTCATCGCCTGATAAGAAAACTCGGCTTTACCCAGGGGTCGGAAGGTCACAATCCCAGATCGACAATCGATGGTGGCGAAGTGCTGTGCAAGCCAGTCCATCCCTAAGATAAGATCATACCGCTCTATGCTCATAACTATCAGACGAGCATAAAGGGTAATATCCCCCACTGAGATGACGTTGCCCTGGAGAATACGTTCTGACTGCATAAGCTCTCCTGAAGGCAGCATCACTCTATACTCGACCCCAGGTAACTCAGACTCTAATCCCAATCTAGTCATGCATGCAGTCGATATGAAGGAGTGCGTAGCTCCCGTATCCATCAAAGTAAAAATAGCGGTGCCCATAATCATAATAGTACCTGCCATCACATAGGGCTGAGCCTCGTCGTCGACATCGCCAGGCTCTATAAATGCAAAAATCCTCGGAATAACTCTCCTCTGATCACCGCCTGACAGATCTCGGCCCGGCCTCGGGCAATCCTTGACGTAATGGCCAATCTCCCCACATCTAAAACACTGATTAGTGCCAACGCGGCACTCACCACTATGCTCCTTCTGGCACCTGGGGCACCATGGCATCTGAGAAGCCCCCTGTACTTGCTTCCCCTTACCCCGATCGTTACCTCCCTCAAGAGGTCTTTTAACACCCCTCTGCTGCTGCTGGGGCTGTGCTCTAGGCTGCCAACCTCGATTCTGCGACTGAGGTCGGATCTCACGGAAGAAGCCCTTAGCTGGCTCCCTCAGTCTAACACAAGTAGCTCTGGCAGCCTCAATACCCAAAGCTCTAGCTGTGATGTCAGAATAGGGCACATTAATAATACCTGAGATAATAACGTCTATCCGAATCTCCGGATTAAGTCCCTCTATAAACTGGTGCACCTTCTCCTTGTTATCGCTGACAAGACGCGGGGCAAATCGTGATAAAGCCTCGAACTTCTGTATGTACTCAGCAACCGAACCTGTCTGCTTTAGCTGTGTAAACTCATTCCTCTTTGCCGCCCTCACTGTGCGGCTGAAATACTTATCAAAGAATACGGTCTTAAACCGCTCCCAAGTCATAACTGATACGTCCGTCGTCGTCTTGATCGAATCCCACCAGAAACGGGCGTCTAACGCCAGGTGGAAGGTAGCATAAGCCACCTTACTCCCGTTCCCTACCTCTGCATAATCCAGCATATCCTCCATCACCCGGATCCATTCCTCCGCAATATTTGGATCCGATGATCGGCCATCGAATACTGGAGGCCGTAGGCCTTGGAACTTCTGCATGCCCTGGTTATTAGGAACCACCAAATCCTGGGCTCTCTGGTTCTCTCGATTTACTAAATTCTCAATTTGTTGTGCTTGACGGTCCATGTGCTGAGACTGACGGTCTAGCAACTCCGTAAGTCGATCTAGCGCATCATCCCGAGGATCTTTTCCTCGAACCATATTTTATAACTCCTAAAAAAAATTAAAGCAAATAGTTCTAAGAAATCTAAATCAGACAAAGCAGTAAACGTACTTACAGTTGAGGCAAGGATGTCCGCGTAGTGGCTGTGCAGTCGAGCAGCCTACAGAACCGATTTTAAAACCCGGGGGCTTTGATACCATAAATTGTGACGACCCTAACACTGTACCCGATTTTCTCGTAATATTTTTCTATTTTTTTTATATCCTAAATAAATCTCGTACGTGTGAGCGGAATTAAAACTTTTTAAATCGAGATCGAAGTCTAAATTTATAAACTATTAACAAAACTTTAAACCAATTTAAATAAAACTTAAAATAATTATTAAAACAAATTAAAAAAAACAGAAAACGTTACGGGGGACAAAAAGGGACTTTCGTCCCAAAAACGTTGGGGCGATCGATCGCCCATATCTGGCGATAGATCGCCAATGGCCAAAATAGGAGGGGCGAACGTTCGCCCCTCGAAGCAGCGAACGATCGCCTTGCGATCGTTCGCCAGGCGATCGATCACCCTCCCTCTTGGGCGATCGATCGCCACACTCCCTGGATTTTTTCCAGGGAGTGGCGATCCCTCTGCCGATCGCTGGCGAGCGATCGGCAGCTCCTCTGCCTCCTTCTTTCTTTCTCTTTTCCTCTTCTTTATTCATTTCCAATTTTTCCTTCATACTCCTACATACACATACTCTTTTACAATTTCATTAACACTACCATACCAACATCTTAATCACACTCTTCAACATTAATCCACTCAAAATCTTACCCAAAACAACGACTCAAAACACGTTTAAAACATAGCCTAGTTTTATAGAACAAACTGCGTGGATATGTTTAAAACCATACAATTCCTCCTGTTTAAAATTTCTAAGCAACTTATAAAAACAGGTTTTCAAAACGTTTTAAAACATCAAAACATGAACATAACATCTAACCAGATCCAAGCACCCTTTTATGTTCTAACTTTACATTTTTTATAGCCATCAAATCCCCCAAAATACTTACACATCCCCACGGGTCATAACGCATCGACTGCTCAGCACACTCCCACAGGCCATTCTCCATCAACTGCATCATACATCAGGAGGAGGAACGTCATCCTCACCTGGCTCAATGTCACCTACACCATACAGACACACTATGAGCTAAAGGTTCAGTAAATTCTACGTAAATGCAGATGCGTGCAGTGCATATGGAGTTCAGAAATCACGCATAACATACAGATCATGGCAGACAGAATATCACCGAGATCTCATCCCCCTAATCGGAGAGAGCCCATCCAGCAGTCGGACTACTCTTTCCGGCTAGAGGAGGGGGGTACACGCTTACAACACGTACAGCCGTGCCTGAGCCCCACCTCGCGTGACCAGATAACAGATTACGTATTTTATTACATTACATGAGATGTGGTATTGGTCAGACCCTTAATCGGTCCACACAATAGATCGATAGCCCCCTTTCGGGCCACATCGGTTTTCTGGAAACATCGTGCGGAAATTCATTTTCATGCTTAGTTAAAATACGTGATGCATGAACAGTTATAAGCATAAAATAAACAACCAGCATGCATACCATCAAGACGAATAAAAACATAACCTAATAAGCGATTAACCTAACTACCCAACCAAAGCAATTTAAACACACAATACTCTAAAATCCTCGACGTGACATCGAAGTACGGTGTAGGCCAATCGGCCAGAGTAAGTCACGAGAACTTATCTCGTGCGCACTGAACCTCGAGCTCCGTCCACGAGCGTTGTTTGTCTGAGGCAAAACACAACGGTCGATGTTAAAACAAGTTTAAGTTACTAAACGTCCAAATTTAACAAAACATTGACTAAAGAAATTCCTAAAAGTTATAACTTAACTAATCGAGGCATATCGACAAACAATTTACGATTGATACCTCGAAACAACAATTAACGAGTTTTTCCCTAAAACCCGAAAATTCTCAAACTTTAACATTTTTCACAAATTAATCTAACTTCGTCCAAAAACGCTCAATACGTCCTTTATGTCCTCCAACATGATAAACCTATCAATTTCGACCCTAAATCGCATTTTTAACATAAACCCTAACGAAACCCTAACATCCTAACTCCGTGAAAACCTGAAAACTAACGTTTCGAAATCATAGATTTGTACCTAAGGTTGCGAGAGGAGGAGAAAACACTGAGTAAACGAGTCGATCGGAGGAGAAACGGAGGTCGGAACGGAGGAGATCGTCGGCTGGTAGAGAGGAAATCGCAGGAGAAGAAGCTCTCTGGCATGAAAATGGTGAAGGAAGAAGAGATTTGTTATTTTTATAATATTGACTTGGCAAATTACCGTTTTGCCCTTCCTTTGATTTTCTATTTGTTTCGTCCTTTGTTTCGTTAATTAACTAGCAATCGGTTTCACCAAATCTCTTTATTTCACCAATAAGTCTAACTTATTATTCGAGATTTATTAAAACTGTCCGTTCGCAAATCGGACCTCGTTTACTATTTTTACTAAAACACCATTTGTATTACGAGAAACGTAATTACTCGAAATATAACGTTATTACTCCGAAAATTCTCGTAAATTTCCTAAAATTCCAATTAATCGTTAAGATCGTAATAAAGCTCTCCGCTCACAAAACAGACTTGATTTGACATATTTACAAAAATATCATCATATAATATAATATTAATATTCTGCAAAACCGGGTATTACAAGGGATGTGGAAGAGTAGCTGCTTGAACTTCCAGAGGAACAAGCAGAAAGTTTTGATCATTAAAGCCCTCAGCAGCTGATGGGAGAAAATCGGAGCAGGGTGAAGGAGCTGAAATGAGAGACCCTGGAAACTGAGGAGGATCAAAGGAAGGAATATAAGACTCTTCCTGAGCCTCAGCTTCTTCTTCTTTGTCGCACAATAGCACTCTTCTCCTCTTCCGAGGTTCAGGAATAGTTGGAGAGGCATGGCTTCTTGAAACACTGCCCTGGGTTTCTTTTTCACACAAAACACCTTGCTTATTTCTTATAATGCCCATACGCAGCAAGGTTGAAGCAGAGAAGAGATCAGTGTTCTTCAATAAAATTGGCTCGTCTTCAGCCAAATGGATGGAAGATCTTCATTAAGAGAAGATTATATGGAAGTGATTTGGAGGCTGTTTTGACAACTTAGAGCATCCTTCTCATAATTATGTAACCAATGTGAAATGGTTCTTTACGGAAGAACCTAGAAAGACATTCCACTGACGTGGTCACGATGTCCATCTCGGGAAAGAATGTTGTAGTTGATCATTTGATGGAAAACTCGGGCCCTAATATTCACATCCTTGCTCTTGAGCCTCAAGGAAGTATTGCTTGGATCCTTGGAGATATCTTTGGCTAAAGCAAGTCCCTCTGGAGTGCCAACAAAGGGAGGATCCTTAGCAATTTCAAAACATTTGGGCATATCATTGAGAAACTCACAGTTGAGCAGTTCATGAATTATCTCTTGGGATAGCTCGATGTGCCTTCCATACACATAGCTGCGGATAACAAGGGGCAAATATGAGTGTTCTAGATTGGCATAAAACATCCTAATAGGGGTTTCGCAGTAGGAAGTGCCAAGATGGAACAGTCCGAATAATCTCATTTCTCGGAAAGGCTGCTCCAGATGTAAACCATTAAAGGTCCTTAAATACAACACCTCTACTTTTAATAAGCGGCTTCTCTTCAAAATCTTTATAGTACCTTGTAAATGCAGCCTCATTGAGAAACTGCGGAGATGGCCATTGGAGAGAAGGAGGTTGCACTGTAGGTGGAGACTCCATTTGTTCTGCATTCTTCTTGTAACACCCGGTTTTACAGGTTTTTCAATTGTGCGCGTAATGGCAATTTTGTAAATAATCCAAATATGTCCGTTTTGTGAACTAAGAATTTTAATGGAATCCTTATATTTTATATGAATTTTGGGAGAATTATGGGGATTTAAGGAATTCAAACCGAGATATAATGCTTAAGTTTCCGATTTTGACCCTATAGCGATTTAATTCGTAGAAATAGCAAATTATATCTGTTTGACGAACGGAGAGTTTTATTAGAGCTCTAGAAATAAATGGAAATTATTAGAGAAATAAGAAAGTTTTGGAGAAACCGAATCGATAGACGAATAATAGGATAAACGAAAGATTAAACCAAAGGGCAAACTAGTAATTTGACAAGCCAAATGGATTAAAAATGCCAAGCCCCTCTTTCTCCTCCACACTTCACGTATTTTTCACTCCCTCTCCCTCTTTGGCGATTTCTTCTTTCTCCACGGCGACTCCTCACATTTCTTCATCGTTCCTCCTCCGATCTTCGACGTTTCTTCAAGTTTTCTTCTCCAAGCGATATCCTAGGTACGATTCTATAGTTTTCGGGCATTCGTTCTCAATTTCTAGGTTGTTCAACGGTTAGGGTTTCGTTAAGTTTTATCGAAAATAGTCGGGTTATGTTAGAAACGGTTAATTATTGCCGTATTTGTGATTGTTGGACGAAATATTGGGTGGATTCGATGTTTAGGTTGAAAAATAGGAGATTTGGAGCTTGGAAACTCCATTAATGGAGATTTGTTAGTTGTGAGCGTAAATTGCTCGATGAAATGCCTGATTGAGGTTTATTAGAATTTTAGGAAATTTCCTTTAGTTAGGAGTTTCGTAAATTTCCGAAATTTTATGTTTAAGCTCGGTTTTGACAAAGGAACGTTATGGATTGACTTAGGTGACAAAGCTCGAAACGAGGAGCTCGGTGTGCACGGGACGAGAGGTAAGTTCTCGTGACTTACTCTGGCTGATTGGCCTACATCATATGTTGGAATTTGTGTTGAGGATTGTTGGTGCTTGGTTTGTTTAATTGATTTGATTGGGTAGTTTAAGTTTGGTTGTTTTTATAGGTTAAGTATTGTTATGTTTTGATGGTATTGGTAGCGTCTTGATGGTATTCACGTTATATATGTTATATTGTGCATATTGAACTGTTCACGCATCATGATTTTCAAAACGTCACGAAAAATGAATTTACGCATGGATTTCAAAGAGAAATAATTGCATACATGAAATGGCAAGTAAAGTATCATAGTAAACAACACATGGCATGGGGTTATCGGGGATGAGGTTCAGACCTGGCGTTCCGTGGTGAGTAGGTTTTCCTCCCTTCAGATGGTGTGGGCTGTCTAACCGCTTGACGTGCCCTATCTATCTGTCGAGCGTTTCCGATAACCATAGACTGACACGTACTGATATATGAAATGACATGGACGGTTTTCATAGCATTGAGCATACATGATCATGCATAGGCATTTACGTAGAACTTACTGATATTTTATCTCATAGATGTCTTTATGGTGTAGGTGACTACGAGCAAGGTGAGGACGATGTCCCTCCACCTGACGAGCCTGCAGCTTGAAAGAGGATGTTTGTGGGAGCGGCTGGCATAGTCAATGCGAGCACGACCCGTGGGGAGCATAGGTTATGTGTTTTGAGATTTTGGGATGAAATGGGTTGATGGGTGATATTATTTGATGAAATGTATAGAAACCATTATAGGATGCTTGGTATCTGGATAGGTTGAAAATTAAAGTTTTGACGATATTTTTTTGATAGCTTCCGCTATGTATGGATGGTTTTGATGAAAAAAGATAGGGTATTGATGTTTGATGTGTATTTGGGTGAATATTGAAGATTGTGGAATGTTTTGATGAAATAGAATAGATTTTGGATGAGTTTTGGTGACTAGAAAATAGGTTTGTAATTTTAAGTTGAAATCGAAGTTTTGTGTCGAGATTTGATGATTTAGGTTGGATGTTCAGGTTTTGGATGTGTAATTTAGTTGGATTATTGATGGATGTTTTGACAATGAAATTTGAAGTGTGTATTAGGTGAAAATTTGAAGAAAAACGGCAAAATGGTAGAAAAAGGGGCAAGAGGGCGCGGGTGGCGCACTGGCCGGGCGCTGGAGGTGCGCTGGCCGTGCGTGCGCGCGCTCGGGATGCGCGCTGGGTGTGCTGTGCGCGCGCCCAGGTGGTGTCCTCCCGATCGATCGCACCCGAGGGGCGATCGATCGGCGTTTATGGATGTTTTTAAGTCAGAATCCAGAGAGGGCCCGATCGATCAGCCTTATGTTCCGATCGATCGGCGTTGATGATTGTTTTTAATCGGGAATCCAGAGAGGGCCCGATCAATCTGTCCCTATCGATCGGCATAGATGATTGTTTTTAATCGGGAATCCAGAGAGGGCCCGATCGATCGACCTTATATCCCTATCGATCGGCGCCATACTTGACCCCAATATGATATTTTCGAAAATTGAATTTTCATAACACGTTTTAACCCGACCTTTTACAATACTTTTTAAACATATTTTACGAGCGATCCCCAAGTAATTTTAAAGGAGTTTAAGGACCCAAAAAGTGAGTCAATGTTCTTCCAAAAAATGGTTTTAACCTCGTTTTAGTGATGTAAAGGTCGACGAACTTTAAGGTTAGGTTAGAGCCCAAGTGTCTTGATATGGATTGAAAGCCCAAGTCCGTTCTCTAATGATTAAACGAATTAAAAGGAAAGGAAACGAAAAATGAAATGAAAGAAAAGAAAAGAAAAAAAATTTAAGTGAGAACGGCCGAGGGTAACACACATGTATGTATGTAGGCACGCACGGCACAGGTCGTGGCAGCACCGACGTGAAGTCGGGGTCGTCACACTTCTGCTTCTTCCTGGAAAAGGTTAATCCGACGTTAGAGGAGGAGGCCATTTATGGAGTAGAGATAGGAGAGGTGACAGGAGATTATTAAGATGATCGTCGGAGAGACAGAGAAGATGAGAGATTTTTGAAGGTTTTTCACGCTCTGGAAGAAGGTAGGGTTTCTGTAATCCGTAAGCTAATTTATAGGATTTAAGAACAGACTTCATCCAATTCGTACATTGACTGTTCCCCACATCGTCCGATTCATATATAAATGCAGTCCGATATACTTCAAAAAAAAAAAACACAATTTCTCAACCGTTCCTTCCAGAGAGACATAAGAGATTACAAGCACAAGACATCGACCGTTTAATTTTTTTCACTCCTAATAATACATAAACGGATTCGAATATCACTAAAGGTCTTCTCATCTAAAGGTTTTGTAAAGATGTCTATTAATTGATCGGAAGAATTGACAAATTCTAAGGTGATATCACCTTTTTGAACATGATCCCTAATGAAGTGATATCTGACCTCGATGTGCTTAGTCCTGGAGTGTTGGATAGGATTTTTTTGAAATTCCTCTAACTAGATTATTCCTAGTGATCTTAGCTAAGGTATACATACCTACGTATCCTAATCATCTAAGCCAAGTCCAACTATCAACCAACAAATTAGTAATCAAGTGGTCTTCTTAGGTACCCAAATCTTTTGGGTCCTAGTGTTAGGTTTGGTTCCCTTAGGAATCCACTGTAATTTACCAAATAAATTAGAGTTGTTAAATTTTAAAGGACATACAAAAGATTTATGGCCTACTTCATTACACATGTAGCACGTGGATGGTTTGACAAAAAAATTATTGTATACTTTCTTTTTATTAAACTTTTCATAACCAATTCCAGCCTTATCAAAAGTTACTCTTTGACTTCCTAAGAGCATATTCAAGTTTTTGCTCCCATTAGTGAATTTCAAAATTATGTCATTCAAACTATCATTCTTAGACATAAGATCACTTGTTTTCATTTCATGTAAACTAGTCTCTTTAGCATGCTTTTCAATTAAGTTAGCATTTTCTTTTTTCAATAGATTGTATTTAGACTTAAGCTTGTCATATTGTTTAACTAAGTTATTAAATGCATCAATTAAATCACTATCATCAGTTTCACTATCACTAGAGAAAAAACTAACCTCGTTCTCCTTGGCCATGAAGTATAAGTTGGCCACTTCCTCGTCTTCGAAGGAAGTGTCGCTATCGCTATCATCCCATGTTGCTTTCATGACCCTTTTTTTAAACCTTTTGGGGGTCTTCTTGGCTTGAGGACATTCGGCCTTGATGTGTCCCGGCTTTCCACATTTGAAACACGTGATCTCCTTTTCTTTTAGTGGTTTACCTCCCTTTGAGAACATCTTCCCTTGCATCCTCTTTCTTTGGAGAAATTTGCTGAAATTTCTCATGATGAATGCAATCTCCTCATCATCCTCTTCTTGTTCGGATTCTTCGTTTTTGCTTGACGAGACTTTGAGTGCGATGTCTTTTCTTTTAGTGATCTCCTTGTCTTTGAGATCCTCCTTCTCATTAGCTCTCATTGTTATCTCATGTGTCATAAGAGATCCAATGAGTTCTTCAAGTTTGAAAACCTTAAGATCTCTAGCTTCTTGAATGGCCGTCACCTTGGGCTGCCACCCTCTTGGTAGACACCTAAGAATTTTCCTTACCAATTCTTCATTTGGATATGTTCTACCAAGCACTTTTAAGCTATTAGTAATGTTAGTAAAACGAGTGAACATTGAGCTAATAGATTCATTCATTTCCATAGAGAACAATTCATATTCATGCACTAACATAGTCATTTTACTTTCTTTTACTTGATTTGTTTCTTCGTGAGTTATTTCAAGTAAACGCCAAATTTCAAGCGCACTATCACAACCTTGTACTCTACTAAATTCATCTCTATTTAGAGCACAGTATAAAGTGTTGATTGCCTTAGCATTCAATCTCAAATTCTTTTTATCTAAATCACTTAGTTCATGTGATGCTTTAGGAATACTAACACCATTTTCAATTTTGACCGCTATGAATGGACCATTTTCAAAGATATTCCATAAATCATAATCCATAGATTGAACAAAAATTCTCATCCTAGACTTCCAATAAACATAATCATTTTCATCAAAGAATGAAGGTCTAGTAATAGATTGTCCTTCTACATGTGAGGTGTTGGCATTGAATGCCATATATGGTTATGCAACAATATATATATATAATCACACAAATCTACCGTTCACAATTTAGACAATCTTAAACCTTACTCTGATACCAATTGTAAGATCGTGATTGTCTAAGAGGAGGGGAGAATTAGAAATTTCTTAACCTAATCTCTTTTAGATGTGCAAATTAGGTTTATCTTATCTTTTCATTTTTTGTGCAAATACGTTAAATTAGCAATTAACAACAAGCACTTAAAAGTAAGAGTGAAAGAGAAATTGACACCGATATTTTTTACGTGGTTCGGCCAAACTTGCCTACGTCCACGCTTCAAGGTTTCCCCCTTGAAGATCCTTAACTTATCCTCAATGAGATTTTCTGATTGAACTTCACGGGCGTCGATCTACAGGCTTACAATTCTGGATTGAACTGGCGTCAATCCACTGCCTTCAATTTAGATTGAACTTCACGGGTGTAACACCCGGCATTTTTGGCTGGGAAATTATCCCTCGAATTATCCGATGGGATTAGGTTTATATTAATATAATGTATGTTTTGGTGAAAACTTGTTGGGATGTTTAATGGAAAACTAAACCAAAGTGTAACCAAAGCATTTATTTAGTTAGAAAACCAATGGATGGGTTGTTTAGGTAGGAATTAAGGTAGGTGGGAGGAAGCCAATGAATGGCTGCCATGTGTTCAACTTGTTGAACAAGATATACTCTTCCTCCTACGTGAAACCCTCCTCACTTCTCTTCTCTGTTCTCTCCACTCCTCTCTGCTCTCTCTCGTCTAGACGACAAACGACCAGCGAAGCTCCTCCGATCTCCTCAGTTTCTCTGCCTAAGATCCGTGGATCGCCAAGGACTTACGTGCGAAGCGTTCAACTCTACAGCAACAGGTAAGTTCATGTGTGTAGATCGGTCCTTAAGGCCCTACATCACGGAGGTACTAGGTTTTCCATTTCTGTCGAGTTGTTGTTGGGTAGATAAGTCACAGGTTATGTTTTGAGTTATCTGTGTTTTGCTTTTCGTCTTGCTGTGTTATTCCTGTCGACTGTATATGTTAAGTTTAAGCACCGTATCTGTTCATGCATACAATTTTTCTCTGAAAGTCATGCAAATATTTTCTGCACACGGTTTGAAGTTAAGAAAGATAAAACCTGTAATGTAATGTATGGTTAAGTGTGGACGAGGACTGGCACCCTGTTATCCCTATTATCCATGTTAAGTACCTGACGTGTACTCCTGTTACGCCAGCTCTTCTTCCCACTTATACCTCCCCGTCTAGTGAAACGAAATGTAATGTAATGTACTGTAATGTAATGTTCATATATTTCGAAAGTTCATGCATAGCATATGCATCACTGCATTTCTAACATGTTCTTACTGAGCTTTAGGCTCATAGTTGAACTCCCTGTTGTAGGTACGGACCCCGTGGATGAGGATTTTGTGCCTCAGCCCGATGCATAGGTGGTTGGTGGCACGAGCTCATGGGGGTTGGTTGGTACAGTCAGACAAGAGTTAACCCTGTGAGAATGTATTTTCTGAAGTTATGCCAAGTTCTGTATCATCTTTTGAAGTTTTAAAATATTTGAAGTGTAGGTTCAATCCTGTAGGTTCAGTTCTGTATTGATGTCTAAAACCTCTGTATTTGACAGTTGTATATATATTTCAATATGTTTTGAAAACATTCTGGAACTACTTGAGCTCTCCCTTTTTAGGTTATGCATGGATGGTCTCGAATTTTAGAGCTATCCATGCAGTTTGTTTTCTTGAATCTCTGTCATTTGTAAAGCATGTTTTACAACCTTATTTCGAATCGGGTTTTGAAGTTTTCATGCTTTCTGTTTTATGTCTCTCTGTAAAATAGTCATCTATTCTACCTTTAGTTTTTGCCTTTCAAGTTTTCCAGTATTTGGCTTTGTGTTAGTCGTCCACCACTGCCTTTAAAAGTCACGTCCACCGTTGCCTTTAAAAATCACGTCCACCGTTGCCTTTAAAAAATCACATCCACCGCTGCCTTTAAAATCACCTCCACCGCTGCCTTTAAAATCACTTCCACTAGTGAATAGTTCATTTTTGTCTGTAGTTCACATCCACCGGTGAACAGTTCATTTCTGTCTGTAATTCACGTCCACCGATGAACAAGTTCATTTCTGTCTGTAGTTCACATCCACCGGTGAACAGTGCATTTCTGCCTGCATCCACCGCTAACTTTAAAATTATGTCTTCCGCCTGACGTCATCCACGTCTTCCATCTGACGTCATCCACATCTTCCGCCTGACGTCAACCACATCTTCCGCCCATTTTATTCATGCCCTCGGCGCTGTCAGTATTCACTTTTGTCTTATTACATCTGCCGTTGTTTACTATTCACTTTTGTCTTATTCACATCCACCACTAGACTATATCGCCCGCCTAATTTACTTACATTTTCTGCTTCGTCTACTGCCTACGTCTTCCGCTCAGTTTATTCGTGTCATCCACTGTAGCCTTTCTTCCCATATGTCTTCCAGCTTATATTTCTTATTTATTTTCACTGCATGTATTTTATCACGTTTTCCTCTGCATGTCTGTCGCCCACCCAGCCTTTTATTTAAACGTTCAAAGTGTTCTGTCCCCCCTGTTTTCTTCAGTCTTTCATTTCTGTGGTTCAAAAATTAATATGTCTTCTGATTCTGTTCCAAGTATTCTGATTCTTCTGTTGTTTATTCTGCAGTTCGATTTTAACTGTTTTCCCGTTTTGTTTTCAAATTCAGAGAAGGCTCTTTCTCTCTGCAATGCTTTTAAGGGTTTGCTCTTAAAAGTTCAGTCAGTTTGGTTCAAAAAAAATAGTCCACGTTTTAAAAATATCCAGAGTGAGGCCTTTCAACCCCGATCGGGTCTGGGGGCGTCACAACGGGCGTCAATCTACAGTCTTACAGTTTTTTTTACAAAATGAAAATATTGAGCACAAAGCTACACTCTCTCAAAAAGCAAAATCTCAAGTTCTGGTGCAGAGAAGTGTGAAGAGTCAAAGAGTATTACACACTTAAGCTCGCAAGAGGTTAGGGAAAAATTATTCAAGTTGGCAAAAGTTCTTCTCTCGAACTACTGTTCTTCCTTTCATACTCGTGTCCAAAATTTGCTTCACATTCGGAAGACTCCTTGTTTCTGTACCAAAATATGACCATTGTGAAGAGTCCGTACGTCAAAATATAGCCGTTGCGATCTAGAGTCGATATCACTCGTGGCGGAAGACTTCTTGATTCGGAAGATGTTATCCTAGTAGACAAAGTCTTTGTTCGGTCGACGTTGATCTTGTGAAGCATTCTCATATTGGATTTGGTCGACAATGATTTTGGAAGATGTTAACCATTTGGAAGACTTCTTGATTTCGGATGATGTTAATCTGGCAGACGAAGTTTTTGTTCGGACGACGTTGAAGCATTCTCATATTGGACGACTTCTTTATTCGGGTGATATTATCGTTGTGGAAGAAGTCCTTGTTCGGTCGTCGTTGTTTTCGGTAGATGTAAGAGTCTAGTTGACTTGATTTTGGACGTTGTTGATTTCGATAGATGTCAGTGTCTAGTCGAAGTAATTTCCACGGATGACTTCGGTCGATAATCAACTGGTTTCGGTAGAGGTTGAAAATGGTCGACATTGATTTCGGCAGACTTCATAAATGGTCGATGTAATTTCCTTGGACGACTTCGGTCGATAATCAATTGGTTCTGTCATCGATCGACTTTGCTTTGTCATTGATATATCTGGCGGATGATTTTCTAACCCGCTTTGACAGCAGTCAGTTGGTTCCACCATCGGTCGATGTTGATTCTGGCAGAAGACTTAAAATTCTGGTTAACATTTTGCTTGCACCAGTCTTGACTACAACCACTTAAACAAAAACATTAGAAAACATAATACCCTTTTTAAAAGGTATTTCCAATTAACTGCAATTATTAATAACGTTCATTTCTTACAATCATTTTATATTTGTATATTTCATGTTAATCACAATCATCAAAAACATAATTAGACTTAAACACATTTTAAGTTAACACACGTGTCATCACAATCACCCCTCGTGGGCCCAACGTCCTCGTTGGCCACATTTTCGGTTGGGTACAGGCTCTAATACCATTTGTAATGAGTAAGATATTGTTCGCTCTAAGGATTGGGCCGTGGCCCAATATCTTCCCCTCACGGCTTTGTTTGGCGAGGACTTCCCAGTCGGTCATCCAACCTATTACTACTCTCGCCGAAGCACTTTTACATTTGGAGTTCTTATGGGATCCGTTGTCAATTGTGCTCCAAAACGCGTCTTACTATCTTGGGAGGGTTTCTTTATAAATGTTTCATTTCCATATACCGTCCAAGCGATGTGGGATTGTTGTAACGACCCTCCGACTCACCTGGAACAAGCCGTGTGATCCCTCCGGCTCACGCCGATCAAGCCCCGCCACGTGGCTTCAGCCCGACGGCACCACGTGTCATCACATAATCTATCTCTAGGCCTCTACTTTTTTGTGGAAATGATTATGTCTATTGGAAAGTTATGATGAAAATTTGTATTCAAGCTATGAATTATGATTTATGGAATGTCATTGAAAACATACCATATATTCCTATCAAAGTTAAAAATGGAGTTAACTTTCCCGAATTGCCAATTGAGTTAGATGATTTTGATAAGAGAAATTTAAGTTTGAATGCTAAAGCAATGACCACATTACATTATGCTCTTAATATAGACGAGTTTAATAGAGTGCAAGGATGTGACAATATCTTTGAAATTTGGCGTTTACTTGAAATTACGCATGAAGGAACTAATCAAGCGAAGGAAAGTAAAATGAATATGCTTGTGCATGAATATGAGCTATTTTCTATAGAAAATGATGAATCTATTAGCTCTATGTTTACTCATTTAACTAATGTTACTAATAATTTAAAAGTACTTAGTAGAGTTTATCCAAATGAAGATTTGGTTAGGAAAATACTCTGATGCTTACCAAGAGAATGGCAACCCAAGGTGACGGTCATCCAAGAAGCTAAAGATCTTTTGGTTACAAGTGATTGAGATTTGAGTTGTCCAATGAACCTTTCCAACTTTTATAGGGCGTCACTCTTCTTCTTAATTGATCTTACAGGCATCAATCAAACTTTTCTAACTTTTCAAGGGCGTCACTCTTTTCCGTTTCTACAATCAAGAAATATGTTATTTGAAAGTTTAGAACAAGAAGCCTAACTCTCTCAAAATGTATAATATCAAGTGTATAGCTAAGAGAGGTTAGGTTTTTGTTCAAAAATGAAGGCTCAAATATTCGTAATTGAACGAGCATCCCTTCTGCGTAAATGCGAGTCAATGAGTTACACAACAGAGTGAGCCTCCATTTTTCACCAGGCATCCACAATATGTCTGTTAGGGACATTAATGAGGTGATGAGCTTTTGAGACTTAAGTTGGGTGTTACCGCTTTGGGTATCTGCAAATCATGATCGGATGTCTGCAACAAGCACTTATTTGAATTTCTTGTCTCTAAGTAGGACTTACGAAAGATCCTATGGGTGTCAGCACCAAGTACATCTGTCTCTGAGCTTTCACAAATTAAAGTTCGAAAAAAACACTACCTTCGGACTTGGCTTCTATATCTAAGTCTGAGCATTTTCACTTCTTTTGACTCTTTGGATAGGGTTATGCGAATTCCACAAGGTTTCTGTGACAGGCATCCCTGGCCAAATTATGTGTAACACCCGAGATTTTCTTTTCCTCGCTGTGTGCTGCTTTTCCTCACTGTGTCCTGCTTTAGATTGCTTTAGATTGAATTGGAGACATAAGAGAGCTTCGGGAGACTTAGCTTTAAATTCCGATGTGTCAATAATTTTTATGTTTTGGGGTTTACATCGGAGTTAGAGTGAGCCAAGTAGCGCACCGAGCCAGGGTGGGTTCGGGGGCGTTACATTATGTCTCGAAACTATGCGTCTGTAAGTTCTTCCATTTTACATATGATTGGATCGGGTGTCTGCTCTTAAACACAGGGCCCCCGCCATACCAAACTTTGACACGTTTGCAATCTTTTCTTTTGAGTCTAAAACATAAACTTAACAAATGTTGTATAGACTAAACAAACATATTAGTGAATCTTCATACTTACTTTCAAGGGTATTTCTAAATTGAATATATTTTATATACTTTTAAAATGTAATTCATTCAAACATATATTCAATCAACAATTTAAACTTACTAACCATCAATAACTTATAATAATATATTAAAATAATTACATTAATCATCATAAATTTAATCCTTATAAGCCAACATAAACGACACTTGTGAGTTTTTGTTTACTTCAATTGAAAATTTTCAATTTAGAGCACGTAGTTTCAATCATTTTATTAGCAAGAGGAATAGAGAAAATTTAGTATTATGTATGATAAATAAATCCTTAAGTGGATTGAATTATGATCCTACATAATTTTTGAAAATTACTCAAAATTACTTAGACATAGACATGTAAAAATTACCTAGACTTACATTTTTAAATTAATAAAAAATTCATCCAGGTCCCCACTTCAGTTTCCACTTTGAGTTAGCATTTTGGATACTCATTAGGAGGAAATTAATTCAAAGGCACAAAAGGAGAAACTATGTTGCATGTTTAAATTTTTGCAATTCCTTAATTCACTTTTAATTTTGAGTGAACATTTTGAATATTTGATTAGTGAAAATTATATATTAAGGAAGTACATGGGGAAACGTGACAAAGTTAAAGTTAAAATATGTAAGAAAATAAACAAAAAGAGAAAAATTAGTTTTGAAAAAAAACGTCTAAAGATTCTTAGTAAGGTAATAAATCATTATAGTGGAGAGTAGTCAAAAAGTTTGTCTTAGAGGAATGATGCATATTTACTTGGATATTTAAAAAAGGGTAATTATCGATTTGAATCTTGTACTATGCACTTTATTTCAGTTAGCCTACTGTACTAAAACAACTGACAAACTAAACCCTGTATGTAACACCTGACAATTTGGGCTAGGTAATTTTCTTAACCATTTTAATTGTCACCTTTTTATTGACCTTTATGATTTTAAATTTAATACCAAGACTTATTTATTACAAGTTGAGTGAAACTAGGTTGGGTGGCAAGTTTGTAATTAAGATGGATTTTAATTGGTATAAATAGGTTATGAGAATTATTAAACCTCATTAAAACCTCGCTATAGCCGACATTTCTTCTCTCGGCGATTCCCTTCCTTCCAGAGCTCCCTCTCTGCCAGCTATTCCTTCGCCGGCGACCTGTTCTTCAGCCTCCACTTCGACAATCCACGCTCTAGGTAAGACTTAGACAATGTAGTTACTGGGTAGTTGCTTAGAGCTCTGTCTTCAGCTAGAACTAGAAGTTTCAGATTCTTCACTAACAGAGTAATGGTAGTAGCAATCATGATCTGTGTTTAGTAATGGCATTTCTGATTCGATTCTGGACATTAAGATAACAGACCGTATTTAGTTGTTAGACTTAATCCGGTTATTTAGGTTCTGGAAGTCTAATCTACACACACTAGGCGCTCGACTAGGAAGATTAGGAATATTTATGTTAGGTACTAGGATGACTTTTAGTTAGGATTTTGATTTAACACTGTTATGTGAAATGTTTTTAGGTGAAGAAGTTTGAAGAGAAGTGCTCAAGTTGCTAAGGAAACCAGGTAAGTGAGTGAGTAAGATTTATCGCAAGGGTACTAGGTAGAAGTTGTCTATGATGTTTTAAGGTTATCTGTGCTATTTTTTGTTTAGGTAAGATACTCAAGTTGATGTTATGATCCTTTGATGAATGAATGGCTTGTTCAGTAGTCTGATGAACTAAGATATACTCATTCTCATGCATCATGAAGATTTCTCATGCATATGAAAATGTTTTAAGTGCATGATCTTCCCCATGAACAAGATATGAACATGAAACTTATGCAACAAGGATTAAGAGAGGGTTAGGGGTGGTTTGGCGTATGTCACTGTCCAAAAGAAGAACCATGAATACGACCCGCAAAGGACTATGTACACTTTCATTGTCAACCCCCTTTTCGGCACAAATCTTCCCTTAATCCATATGTTGAAAACGATGAACAAGAACAAGAACATGAAAAGATCATGAACACGTGTTTCTTTAATTTGCGCATCTATGCATACACGTTGCATTGTACTCCTTACTAAGCATTAGGCTTATAGTTTAAACCTTATGATGTAGGTGAAGAACTACCAGGTGAGGATTTCAAGTCTAATGAGGATGTTTGAGGCTGGTTGCTGGAAGGTGCTCAGGGTGACAGATTGGTGGCTGGAAAGACGATTTCAACTCCTGGTTACTACTTTTATCATATTAGTAAGATTATGAATACTGAGGTCTATGTAGGTTGTTTTCTTAAAATAATGGATACTGGAACCTGACTGATTAACTCCTGAGTTTGAGAATAGTCGTGAAATGATAGAATGATTTGTTTTGTTAGAGTCTCCACCACACGTATTCTAGATAAGGTTATGGTCCAACTGTGTGTTAGTTTATTCAGTGACGTTGAAGTTTATGAAAGTCTGAAAGTTTCCTGTCCATCGGATGACGTCTTCTATCGGAATGAAGTTTGATGAGTCACGTGACATGTTTGTGTCAATCGATAGATGTAACACCCGGAATTTTGGCCGTGTAATAATCTGTCGAATTATTGTATGGATTTAAATTGCCATAAATATAATAACTATTTTATTGTAAATTTTGGAGCATTTAGCGAGGGGAGAAACGAACTAATGTGTAACTAAACTAAACACTAAGTTTAAAAATGCATGGAAGGGCAAATTGGAGAGAAATTAAGGTTGGTGGGAGATAGCCAATGGTTGAGTGACATCTGGCGACTTGATGAAGAAGCTAAGTTCTTCCTCCTACGTGAAACCCTCACTTCTCATATGTTTCTTCCCACTGCTCTCTGTTCCCTCTTCTTGGCGATTTTGACAAAGCACCAACACTTTGTTTTTCTCCTTTTTCTTCTGTTTCCTTCAGCAAAGGTAAGCATCTACTCACGCTGATAACAAGGACAAGTAAAAGTATGAGTATTGCTGAAGTTTTAGGTTAAGTCATTTTTTAGAAAACTCTCAGTTTTTGTGTGAAAACACACTCGTTGTTTTCTACATGTCTGAGATGAGTCTGCTGCATAATTTCCAAGTTATTAGTTAACATTTGCAGCTTGTTTATTTCCTCTTCGTACATGTTACAGATCTGTCTATTTCGAGACCTTCCAGCTAACTGCATCGAGGATAACAGGTAAGTTCATAACCGTAGGTTGGCCCCTAAGGCCCTACATCACGGAGGTACTAGGTTTTATGTTCTGTCGGATTGTTTTGGGTAGAAAGGTTATAGTTTATGTTCTGAGTTGTCAATGTTCTGCTTCACAGCATGTTCTGTTATTTCTGTGTCTGCTGTTTAAGTTTAAGCACTGAGAATGTTCATGCATACACGTTTTACTAAAAGTTCATGCAAAGGATGATTTCTGTACACGATTTTGAAGTTAAGCAAGATAAAATCTGACTGAAATGTACCGGTTAAGTGCGGGATGGGAACTGACCCACTGTTACTGTACTATTATATATATATATATGCATACTGTATTACTGTATGTGCCTGATAGTGCACCCTCTGGTTTTATCCCTCCCTGGGATTCTGAAAAACTGCTTAATGACTGAATGTGCCTGATAGTGCACCCTCTGGTTTTATCCCTCCCTGGGATTCTGAAAAACTGCTTAATGACTGAATGTGCCTGATAGTGCACCGTGCTGATACCCTCTGGTTTTATCCCTCCCTGGGATTCTGAAAAACTGCTTAATGACTGAATGTGCCTGATAGTGCACCCTCTGGTTTTATCCCTCCCTGGGATTCTGAAAAACTGCTTAATGACTGAATGTGCCTGATAGTGCACCCTCTGGTTTTATCCCTCCCTGGGATTCTGAAAAACTGCTTAATGACTGAATGTGCCTGATAGTGCACCCTCTGGTTTTATCCCTCCCTGGGATTCTGAAAAACTGCTTAATGACTGAATGTGCCTGATAGTGCACCCTCTGGTTTTATCCCTCCCTGGGATTCTGAAAAACTGCTTAATGACTGAATGTGCCTGATAGTGCACCCTCTGGTTTTATCCCTCCCTGGGATTCTGAAAAACTGCTTAATGACTGAATGTGCCTGATAGTGCACCCTCTGGTTTTATCCCTCCCTGGGATTCTGAAAAACTGCTTAATGACTGAATGTGCCTGATAGTGCACCCTCTGGTTTTATCCCTCCCTGGGTTTTTAGACTCATAGGTGAACTCCCTGATGTAGGTACTGAACTCGAACGTGAGGACTTTGTGCCTCAATCTGATGAATAGGTGGCTGGTGGCTCGAGCTCTCGGGGGTGGTTGCTGCAGTCAGACACAATTTTCTGTCCCGAGGTTTAAGTGTTAGTCTTTTAAGTAATGTTCATATCTGTAAACTCTTCTGAAATTCTGGTGTGTTTGTTTTAAAACTCTGTTGAGGTCCTGTGTTTTGTCTTAAAAACTCTGTAGGAAATTCTGTTTGACATATATATAATGTATAAGTTCTGATGATCGAGTTTTAAATCTCTGTTGACAGTTGATAGTTGTTTCCTGTGAAATGTTTTGAAAACATTCTGGAACTGCTTGAGTTCTCCCTTTTCAAGTCATGCATGGATGGTCTCGAATTTTAGAGCTATCCACGCAGTTCGTTTTCTTGAAATCTGTCATTTGTAATGAAGGTCTGAAACCTGTATGCCTTCTGTTGTGCTCGAGAACCATGTTTTGAACTGGTTTGAGAATCTGAGACTTTCATGTTTTCTGTTCTTTAAGCTCTCTGTCTATATGTTTTTCTGTCAAAAGTTGTTAAATTCTGCCCCTTTTAAACTGCATCTTCCGATCACGTTTAATGCATCCACCGATAGTCACTGTTCACATTTTGTCTTATCTCATCCACCGGTGAACAGTTGATTTCATCAGTCTTAGTTACTTTTATCGATTTCATCTGTCTCTCAGTTTAACTTCATCTTCCGATGACGTCATCTCCTCTTCCGATGACGTCACCATAGCTTTTCTTCTGCCGATTTCGTTTACTGCCTTTATCTTCTGATGACGTCATCACATCTTCTGATGACGTCATCACACATTCTGATTCCGTTTATTGTCTGTATCTCCCGGTTGACGTCACCCATCTTTCGGCTGATGTCATCACATCCTCCGCCTGGTTTACTTTTAGTTTCTGCCTATATCCTCCGGTTGATGTCATCCATCTTCCGGCTAACGTCATCACCGTCTGCCGATTTTGTTTATTGTCTGCATCTACCGTCTGACGTCATCTTCTCTTTCGATGACGTCATCCACTGTTTTCTTCTCCTGCCGATTACATTTAATGTCTGCATCTTCCGGTGACGTCACCTATTTTGTCGTATCTGCATCCACCGATAGCTTTTACCTTTCACCCAGTTTTACTCAGCATCTACCGACTGACGTCATCCCCATTTTTGTCTTTGCAAATGCATCTTCCGCCTGACGTCAGCTCACACCTTCTGCCAGTCTAAGTTCTCTTTAATGTCCCTGTCTTCCTGCATTTCGGTTCCTTCTGCTATCCATTATCGAAACCTGTTTTGCTTTCAACTCTAGAGAACTCTCTCTCTCTGTCAATGTTTTAAAAGCATAATGTTCAAAAAAAAAAAATATAGTCACCGTTATCCGTTTTCTGTCCCAGAGTGACGGCTGGGATCCCGGACTCCGATTGGGTTCCAGTTTTCGGGCCGTCACAGTAGAAGCCGATACTACTTCTATCGAATGATGTCTTCTATCGGATTAAGTCTTCCATCGGATGATGTTTTCCATCGGATAATGTCTTCTGTCGGATGACGTCTTCTATCGGAATGAAGTTTGATGAGTCACGTGACGTGCTTGTGTCAATCGGTAGAAGCCGTTACTACTTCTATCGGATGATGTCTTCTATCGGATGATGTCTTCCATCGGATGATGTTTTCCATCGGATGATGTCTTATGTCGGATGACGTCTTCTATCGGAATGAAGTTTAATGAGTCACGTGACGTGCTTGTGTCAATCGGTAGAAGCTGATACTACTTCTATCGGATGATGTCTTCTATCGGATGATGTCTTCCATCGGATGATGTTTTCCATCGGATAATGTCTTCTATCGGATGACGTCTTATATCGGAATGAAGTTTGATGAGTCACGTGGTGTGCATGTGTCAATCGGTAGAAGCCGATACTAAGTCTTGTCGTTTTGTGATCAGATGAGGTTTAATGAGTCACGTGGTGTGCACGTGTCAATCGGTAGAAGCCGATACTAAGTCTTGTCGTTTTGTGATCGGATGAGGTTTAATGAGTCACGTGGTGTGCGCGTGTCAATCGGTAGAAGCCGATATCAAGCCTTGTCGTTTTGTGATCGGATGAAGTTTAATGAATCACGTGGGACGCATGTGTCAATCGGTAGGAGTGTGCACCATGCCTTGTCGTTTTGTGATCGGATGAGGTTTAATGAGTCACGTGGTGTGCGCGTGTCAATCGGTAGAAGCCGATACTACTTCTATCGGATGATGTCTTCTATCGGAATGAAGTTTGATGAGTCACGTGACGTGCTTGTGTCAATCGGTAGAAGCCGATACTACTTCTATCGGATGATGTCTTCTATCGGATGATGTCTTCTATCGGATGATGTCTTCTATCGGATGATGTCTTCTATCGGAATGAAGTTTGATGAGTCACGTGGTGTGCGCGTGTCAATCGGTAGAAGCCGATACTACTTCTATCGGATGATGTTTTCCATCGGATGATGTCTTCTATCGGATGATGTCTTCTATCGGAATGAAGTTTGATGAGTCACGTGACGTGCTTGTGTCAATCGGTAGAAGCCGATACTACTTCTATCGGATGATGTCTTCTATCGGATGATGTTTTCCATCGGATGATGTTTTCCATCGGATAATGTCTTCTATCGGAATGAAGTTTAATGAGTCACGTGGTGTGCGCGTGTCAATCGGTAGAAGCCGATACTACTTCTATCGGATGATGTCTTCTATCGGATGATGTCTTCCATCGGATGATGTTTTCCATCGGATGATGTCTTCTATCGGAATGAAGTTTGATGAGTCACGTGACGTGCTTGTGTCAATCGGTAGAAGCCGATACTACTTCTATCGGATGATGTCTTCTATCGGATGATGTCTTCTATCGGAATGAAGTTTAATGAGTCACGTGGTGTGCGCGTGTCAATCGGTAGAAGCCGATACTACTTCTATCGGATGATGTCTTCTATCGGATGATGTCTTCCATCGGATGATGTCTTCTATCGGATGATGTCTTCTATCGGATGATGTCTTCTATCGGATGATGTCTTCCATCGGATGATGTTTTCCATCGGATGATGTTTTCCATCGGATGATGTTTTCCATCGGATGATGTTTTCCATCGGATAATGTCTTCTATCGGAATGAAGTTTGATGAGTCACGTGACGTGCTTGTGTCAATCGGTAGAAGCCGATACTACTTCTATCGGATGATGTTTTGTGATCAGATGAGGTTTAATGAGTCACGTGGTGTGCACGTGTCAATCGGTAGAAGCCGATACTAAGTCTTGTCGTTTTGTGATCGGATGAGGTTTAATGAGTCACGTGGTGTGCGCGTGTCAATCGGTAGAAGCCGATATCAAGCCTTGTCGTTTTGTGATCGGATGAAGTTTAATGAATCACGTGGGACGCATGTGTCAATCGGTAGGAGTGTGCACCATGCCTTGTCGTTTTGTGATCGGTGGATGTCCTTGAGTTTCCAATTCCCTTCGGCCAAATGTCTTAACGTTTTGTCTAGTTATGAACGTTGCCTACTTATTGAGTTTTCCGCTGTAAAGTCGAGGATTTAAGATAAGAATTTTCATCACTGAAAGAAAATTTAAAATTTTCCATAATTTCTCTTAGCTCAGTTCAATGTTTTGGGTAGCAAAATCGGGTCTGGAAGACTCGGGGCGTTACACTGTACTTTGATTCTATTATCATTTTCGACCTTTCATCAACAATTTCTTTAAACCCTCATTTAAAAAATTACCAAACGATATTGGATTAACTTGAAATTTTTACCACATGTTCACTACTTAATGCGAAGATAATCTGATAATTTTCGTGATTTTTTTAACATATGTACAATTTATTGTAATTTTATTTTAGTATTTTATAAAAATATTTTAATAAATCATACAAATTTTAGAAAATCACGAAATATTTTCTATTATCTACCCATGATGTGGTGAACGTGTTAAAGAATTTTCAAATAAATCCAATATCTTTTGTTATTTTTGTTTACCCTATCATGGATAGATAATAAAAAAAATTTTGTGATTTTCTAAACTTTGTACGATTTATTAAAATATTTTTATAAAATATTAAAATAAAATTACAATAAATGGTACATATGTTAAAAAATCACGAAAATTTTCAGATTATCTTCTCATTAAGTAGTGAACATGTGGTAAAAACTTCAAGTTAATCCAATATTTTTTAGTAATTTTTTAAATAAGAGTTTAACGAAATTGTTGATGAAAGGTCGAAACTAATAACAGAATCAAAGTACAAAGTTTGATTTGTCGATTTGTTTAGTACAGGGGGCTAACTGAAATAAAATGCATAGTACAAGGTTCAAATCGATAATTACCCTTTAAAAAACCTAGACATAAGTGTTATAAATTGATTCGAGTAGATAATTTAATCATGGGAGAAACTATTATCAACACACGAGGATTCATAATTGAAGTGTATATTAATACGAAAATTCTAGTTCTTACGTGTTAATTTTTTTTGGAGTTTATTTATACTACATAGAGTGTTAGTGTAATAGTTTGAACCTCCAATATTCTATTGTCAATAATGTATTATGGATATTTATTATGGATGATATATAAATATAAGTTATAGAAGTTGTTTGAAGAAATGGTACAAAATCTTTGAAAATGCTATGAATGAAACTGTTTTGTAGGAACAGACTTAATTGTAAGTGTAATAATTTTTGCTGTAATAATTGGATTATTATGAAATTTTACAGTCTTAAACTAGACATGTATAGGAAAACAATGTCTTTGGAATGAAAGAATTTGGATATATATAGCAAAAGTTATTTACTTTTTAATCTGATAAATGCAGATTATGTTTTAAACTGTACTACTTTGATAAATTATTTTAAACTACATCTTAGACTATGAATTTGGAGAAAGTCAAAGAAGAAAAAATATTTTCAACACTTTGTAGTATGTATCCATGCAATAACATTAGATAACCAATGAAGTTATGACACGTGGGAGTCAGTAAATGTTGGGTAAGTTGTTTGCTTAAGTGATTAATTAAGTTAATTAAGTATGATTAGGCTAATTAATGATGATTAATTATGCCAATCATGTTGATTAACTTAAGAATAATCAAAATTAATTAGTTTCAGCTAAGTAAACTTAAACATAAATAATCATGGTATTTTTGTAATTAATTATGCAAGAAATGGTAAAATAATACTTATACATAAACAAAAAAGATAGAATGGTAATCTACCCCGAGATCTCTCTAGAAAAGGGTAGAGAAGGATGAAGAATCAGTCATTTTCGTGCAAAGTATTCAGCTCAAGAGAAAAGGAAAAAAAATAGAGAAATAAGAGAAATAAGAGAGAAAATGAGGGAGAAAAAGTGAGATTTTGGACTTGTTCCTCAAAAGAAAGTTACTCAGCTTGAGGAGCAATTCTATATGACTAAAAATCAGTTCATTAGGTGGAAATTTTGTGCGAGAGGAATAACCTTCAATAGGTAAGTAAATCCTACATTTAGAATAGTTAATTTAATCTTCATTGCATTGTTTAAGTGGAGATAAATTTAAATTATGTCATTGGTTCTGTTAGGTTTAGAATTTTCATTGTGAATAGAAATGATTGAATGGATGTTGTTTTGATGTTTTATAAAAAGATTTATGTTTTCAAATTGTATTGTGATGTTAAAAATGAATGTTTTGAAAATATTGTTTTAAATCAATGTGATAAGTTTTTAAAATGATTTGCATGGGTGAGTTGCATGGTTTTAAATATTCATGGCATTGACTTTATAAAAATGTGTTAAAGCATGATTTTGAGGAAAAGAGGAAGTTGGCAATCTTGGTAACACATGAACTCAATGGTTGGACTTGTCTCTTCATGTGCAATGTGTATGACTATGGAAATGAGAATGAGATCTACTTAATGACCTCATGGGGTTGAAAATTCCTAAACCTCGAGAAGAAGTAATGCATAAGGTCCTACAGCCCTGCCTAAGAAAGCCCGAGAACGTGTAGGATTGTGTGATATTTATATATGTTGGGATTAGAGTGTATTGCATTTTTAACATAAACATTTGGTTGTTAAAAGATGTATTAGAGTTTTCTTGAAAATATAGTTTTAGTCATGCAAAGTTTATTCTATTTGCATTGGATTTATTTGATGAAAATGATTTCAAACAATGATTGAGTGATTTCAAAAGATTGATTTCGAGCATGCATAATTTTATAGCATTTGCATGGAGTTCGTGAAAGACGTCGTGGCAGAGGCAAAGGACAAAGTGAACAAAGGCAACAATACATAAATAGTATTCAATGCTCATTGTGGGAAGTACGGGCATATCAAGGCAGATTGCTTGTACAAAGAAGAACAAATGAAGTTTGTAAAAGAAGATGAAGAGAAAGGGGAAGAACAAAGGCAAGTTCATGGACTACCAAAAATTGATTCTTTTGATTCATGTGAAGGGCGTATATATGGTAAACAGACAAGGCAGCCACTTCATGTTGGAACATCACGGAGAGCTTCAAAATGTATTGAATTAATACATGCTGGCTTGTGTGGGCCTATGAATACAGAATTGTTTGTTGTTTACAGATGATTATATTCGGGTGAGCTGGGTTTATTTTCTCTGCCACAAATCAGAAATTTTTGACAATTTTAGAAAATTCAAAGTCATGGTTAAAAAGCAAAGTGACGCCACCATTGAAATGCTCAGAACAGATAGGGGAGGTGAGTTTTGTTCTAATGATTTTATTAAATTTTGTTAAGCCAATGGTGTATGCAGGGAACTGACGACACTACTCCTAAGCAAAACGATGTAGCAGAGCAGAAAAATCGTACAGTTGTTGAGATGGCGAGAAGTTTGCTCAAAGCTAAAGAATTAGAGAATGATTTTTTGTTGGGCCGAAGCAATTGCAACTATTGTAAACTTCTTGAATATGTCACCTACAAAGGCTGTTTCTAATTGCACACCACATGACGCTTGAAAAGGTACAAAGCCATCAGGAAACCACTTGACTATGTTTTGGTAAATTCTCAACACATACATAAACTTGGTGAAAAATCTCAAAACTATATTTTCATTGCGTATTGTTCTCAATCCTTGTATAATCTTCTTAGTGGAAAAGTGATCATTATTGTAAGAAATCGTAAAGATGAAAGAGAAAATATTTGAGAAAAAAAATTTCTCCCTTAACATTTAGTGAGCTATTACAGAGATTTTTTATAAACCTAAATCTACCATGCCAACAACATTTTCTGTCAAGCAATCTTACAGAGAGAGAGAGAGAGAGAAATCTAATCTTAACAGAATTGAAAGAAAAAACAATATTGCAGAACCCGGTTCAGGTGTATAGTTCAACATCCCCCCTCAAATGCATGGGTCTAGGGAGAACCGTGAGTTTGGTTCGAAGCTCTTGAAAGCGTGTAGCCGTCAACGATTTCGTTAAGCAGTTGGCAAGTTGATCGGATGACAGAGCAAAGGCAAGATGAATAGACCCGTTTGCCACTTTTTCTCACACAAAATGTTGATCGATTTCCATATGCTTAGTCCGAGCGTGAAGAATCGGATTTGAAGCCAAATTGAGAGTACTAATATTGTCACAATATATCAGCGGTGGTGAATCCAAAGATATTCGCAGTTCAGAAAGTAAAGATTGGATCCATAAAATTTCAGCAGCTCTATTCGCAAGTGATCTATATTCGGACTCCAAGCTGGAACGAGATACAGCCCGTTGTTTCGAAGAACACCAGGAGATTAGATTGTTACCAAGAAAAATACAATGAGCACTATTGTTGTGTCTATCATCTGAGCATGATGCCCAATCAGCATCCGTATAGCAATAAAGTTTTTGATCTACACTGGGTTGAAGAAACAATCCTAAGTGAGCTGTTCATCGCAAGTACATAAGGACTCATTTCACTGCTTTCATATGAAGATCAGTAGATGCATGCATGAATTGACAGAGCTTGTTAACTGCAAAAAAAATAAAAATAAAAATAAAAAAATAAAAAATAAAATAAAATAAAATAAAAAAAAAATAAAAAAATAAAATAAAATAAAATAAAAAAAAAAAAAAAAAATCTAGCCTTGTTATTGTACAATATTGAAGTGCTCCCAGAATGATGCGATATTCAGTAGCATTTGGTAAGGGTGTGCCATCTTAAATGGAGAGAGGTGACAAAGTAAGAAGAGTGTTTTGAGGCTTAGAGTCAAGCATCTCCCTTTTTGTTAACAAGTGACGAACATACTTTGTCTGGCTTAAATGTATACCATTTGAGTGACTGTGAATTTCTACTCCTAAGAAGAAATTTAGTTGGCCGAGATCTTTGACGACAAACAATTTCGACAGATGCGTAATCAATTCGGATATCAATATTGCAGAAGGTCCTATTACAATTATATCATCAACATATACCAAAACCACAACGATGTTAGAAGTCGAGTGATATATAAACATAGAAGTGTCAGCCTTGGAACCAATAAAACCCCACTATAGAAGAGCCGTACTAAGTTTGAGAAACCACGCTCTTGGGGATTGTTTCAGACCATATAGCTATTTGTTTAGCTTGCAGACATAATTTGGATTTGTAGAATCTGTAAACCCTTGAGGCTGTTGCATATAAACCTCCTCCAATAGATCACCATGAAGAAAGGCGTTCTGGATGTCTAACTGCTTGATAGGCCATTTCCTAGAGACAACAATACTGAGTAGAAGCCTGATGGTGGTGGATTTGATAACGGGACTGAACTGTAGGATCGAGATTGTCTAAGAGGGGGGGTGAATTAGACCTTTTTAAATTTCTTAATATCTCTTAAACTAACAGCAAGCAAACAATTAGTAAAAGTAAAAAGAGAGAGAAAGAAAACCCAACACAGAAGTTTTTACGTGGTTCGGCTCAACCTAGCCTACATCCACGCTTCAAGGTTCACCCCTTGAAGATCCTTAACCTTCTCCTCTCGAGAATGAACAGATCGGAATTCCAGGCTCCGATCAACTTCCTTTTACAGATTTAGATTGAACTTCACGGGCGTCAATCCACTGCCTTTCAGATTTTACAAGTTTGAGTAAATGAATACAACAAACTACAAACTCTCAAATCAAATTCTCAAGTTTAGGAATCGAGAGATGTAGATGAAAATACAGAGTATGATAGATCACAAGTTAGGGCTCAGGAATTCAAATTCGCAAAAGTTGTATCTTTGTGCTCTAACCTTGGCTTAAATACTCTGTCTTCGGAATCGGCTTGACTTCAATGCTCCTTATCCAATAATAGAAACTTTGTTACCGTTGGAGCAGCTTTCGTACAATTTCCGTTATCCAATAATAGAAACTTTGTTACCGTTGGAGCAGCTTTCGTACAATTTCAGGTAGCCGTTGCCGTCTGTAGTTGCAAGTCGTCGTCGCCATTAAAGTTCTGGAGTTAATGCTGAAAACGATGTCACTGTAGTTTCGCGGCTATTTTAAAATCTGGCGGAAGATCACGGGTTTAAACAGCTTCAAAAACAGATCGTCACGTCATCGGCATGAGTTGCTCTAAAGGTCCATCGGCATATGTATCTTCAACGCCATCAGTAGATGCAACACGAATAAGCTATCGGCAAGAGCAAGCTTTGAACTTCATCGGCATATGCATCTTGTAAATTCATCAGCAGATGTATTCTGGAAAAGTCATCGGCAGATGCGCCTTGAAAGTTCATCGGCAGGAACAGCTTGAAAGCGCCATCGACAGATGCATCTCAAAAGTTATCGGCAAATGAAGGCTTTGAATTCCATCGGTAGATGCACCTTGAAAAATCGTTGGCAGATGCATCTTGAACTTCATCGGCTTGATGACTCCATCGGCAGATGCAAGTTGATATGTCATCGGCAGATGAAGGCTTTGGAGACCATCGGCAGATGCAAGCCTTAAAGCTATCGGCAGATGCACGCCTTAAAGCTATCGGTAGATGCAGGCTTTAAAGCTATCGGCAGATGCAGGCTTTAAAGCTATCGGCAGATGCACGCCTTGCACACTTAACCATTATTATTATAATACTAAAATACCCTTTTCAAGGGTATTTCCAAAGGATTAAAAAACAGATGTATAATTCAATATTCTCAGACTTTTAAACATAATCAAATTATTTACTTATCATTCAAAAACATCATCAAAAACATATTTAGACTTAAACTCTATTTAAGTCAACATGAACGTCTCTTTAAAATCAAGCCCTGGTGTTTGTTGAAAGCCTTTAGCTACCAGGCGTGCTTTAAAACGATTGACGGACCCATCCGAACGTAGTTTTATTCTGTACACCCATTTGCAACCAATAACATGAGAGATATAAGGTTCAAGGACTAGAGACCAGGTACCTTGAGATTGAGGAGCATGAAACTCTTGTTGCATAGCCTCACGCCACTGTTTGATTTTGCAGGCTTCACTGTACGAAGATGGTTCACAGAGTATGTCGCCTTTGACGCTAAAAAAGGTTTTTGGTTTGAATATGCCGGATTTTTCCCGTGTAACCATTGGGTGATTATTCAGTGTTGATGGTTCAGGTAATCTCTCAGGCTGATCGCGCAAAAAGGAAGGAGAGGATGATGCAGAAGACAAAGCTGATGAAGGAGTACAGTGAGGAGCTTCGCTGGAAGAGGAAATCTGTGATTGGGTGAAAGGAGAGAATGGCAGAGATGATCAAATAAATCGCTGTGCTAAAAGCAAACGACCAGTATTTTACCGGCATAGAAGCATGGGCTAGAAGGGTTAACCCTATTTCAACGACGTGTCTGCTTTTACGTTCAACTCAACCATTTTGTTGCTGAGTGTATGGGCATGAAAGTTCATGTAAGATACCTTGGGTTGTAAAGAACTTTGACAAAGAGCAGAATTCACCTCCCCAATCAGATCGGACTTGTTTAATAACACCATTAAACTGAGTTTTGATCATTATTTGAAATGAGATGAAGGCATTGTATGATTCATCTTTAGAGTGAAGGAGATATATCTAGGAGAATCTGGAGAAGTCATCAATAAAAAGAAGAAAATACTTAATACCAGTGATAGATGGAATAGGAGCAGGACCACACAGATCCGTGTGAACTAATTCAAATAAAGCAGTAGCATTGGATACAAAAGAAACTTGAAATGGCAGCCTATGAGATTTAGCTAATTGGCAAGAAGAACAAAAGTCCAAATTATCAGATAAACCAGAGCAGACACGATACAAGCCATTATCAAGGATTCCCCTGAAAAGGATTTTGTGGGATACCTGGTCCTTAACAACAAAGAAAGATGGATGAAACTCAATGAAAACCTTGTTGTCAAGGCATAACTGGGAAACACTGAGTAGATTCTTCTACAGAGAAGGAGAATGATAAACAATACTTAATTGCAGAAAAGATGAATAAGCAGGGAGTTTAGCGTGACCAACATGAGAGATTGAAGAGATTTTACCATTGCCGACAGTGATGTGATTCTCGCCTGAGTAAGGAATGGCCGAGTCCAGCATATTAAGATATGAAGTAAAATGATGGGAAGCTCCATAATCCATATACCAAGACGGATCAACTGTTGAGACTGGTCGGACAGATTGGGAGGGAAGTGTGGCAGAAAAATTTTGAGGCAGAGTTAAAGTGGGTTGATATTGGAGATTGGCTCTGTGATAGCAAACGTTCGCACTATGACTTGTTTTGAAGCAAATTTGACATCGTGGTTTGAACTGTGGTTTATTTTGGGGAAAGAACCGTGAGTTTGGTAGATAAGAGGGGGTTGGAAGCAGAGGAGGATTGTGGAATGGAGGACGAGGTCCTCGTGGTCTGCTTGGTGACAGAGTAGAATGAGGTTCAGGTGGAGAAGGGAATTTAGGTCTAAATTTATTACCTGATACATTGGTGAAATTGGCTTGAATGGGGCTCAATGAGGCAACCATTGTCTAACGTTCCAGTCGAGCTTCATAGCTCAGTAACATACTGTTAAGTTCTTCAATGGAGGGTTGATCAGTTCGTGTGGAGACAGAGGTGACGAAGTAATTATATTCCACTCCCAAGCCATTTAAGAAGTATAGCAGCTAATCTTTGTTGCCGACAGGTTCGCCGACGGCAGCTAATGTATTACAGAGGCTATTGAATTTTTGAACGTAGCTTATAGCGCTGAGGCCATCTTTTCGGAATGCTTGTAAATTTGAGCGCAGTTCAGATATCCAAGCAAACGAAGAGGCAGAGTAGAGTTGATTCAGTGCTTCCCAGATCTCGAAAGCCGAAGAATAACCCACTGGTTGCCCCGACATCTGTTCATGAACCGAAGCGTAGATCCAACTCATTACAGGGCTATTATACCTCTTCCAAGAGATATAGTCTTAGTTGATGACCTGTGAAAGAGAGTCGTCGTTCTTTGGAGGGCAGGGACGAGTTCTGATGAGGATATCCTCCAATTCGTTGGCAATGACGATGTTAAGTATCTGGTTTTTCCAGATGATGAAGTTTGATTCATCAAGTTTGATGGTGAGAGACTGATTTACTGAAGGGAGATAGGGAAGAGATTGCAACGAAGGAGAAGATGACGAAGGAACGTCTACTGTGGTACTCTATGAAGAGTCCATGTGCTCAGAAAAAAAAAATGGGTATGGAGCTGTTTATGGCTCCGATACCATATAAGAAATCGTAAATATGATAGAGAAAATATTTGAGAAAAAGATTTTCTCCCTTAACATTTAGTGAGCTATTACAGAGGTTTTTTATAAACCTAAATCTACCACGCCAATAACTTTTTCTGTCAAGCAATCTTACAGAGAGAGAAATCTAATCTCCACATAATTGAAAGAAAAAACAATATTACAGAACTCGGTTCAAGTGTATGGTTCAACGATTAGCAAGAATGTGATTTCCACCTCCATGCCTTTTGTTTTAGTCGCAACTCTTTTTGTGTGTTAGCAGCCAGCAGGGCATGTAATACGGGCCTCATCTGGGCATGAATAAGCTTCTTTCTTTCCTTATACCCTCTCGGACCATATGTTTGCGTTAATGCCTAAATGAACATTTCTCTTCATTTGAACACTAGGCTATCCAAGAATGAGACTGCTGAGGCCTATATTTTGAGATTATTCGGACTCGCATTTGGCTACTATACTAGACGTGACAGTTTTTCCATAGTGAAAAGATGTGACATTTAAGGTCTGACTAATACTTTCCATGCTATCATCGTAATTGTTCTCACAAAAAATTGCCAATGATTGAAAGTTTAAACTTATGTTGGATTCCATATCTTATAAAAGAATAAATTTAGATTTAAGCGCCTATAAATTTGCCTAACTTCAGTTTCTTGTATTAGGAGAACCATAGCCTACGCAAACACACTCGTACACAAATGCATGATAGAATTATAGAAGGACCAACATTTTTCATCGGCTCATTGATGTGTGTTTTTTCGTTCAAATTATCCAAAAAAAAAAAATTACGCTCAGAAAAGATAGCCTTCTAAAGCCTACACCGAAGGAGAGAGTGACATGAGAGACAAATTTAGGCATTGATGACTACGCACGAAAAAAAATGGCTCAAAAATACGTAGAAATTGAATGTTTTGCCTTTTCAATTAAAAAAAGAACAACCTGGGCTCAGATTTGATTTCTTTAGTTAATAAATTGGGCCTGGAATTCACACCTTTTTATTTATCAATTTATTTTTGTTCTTTCATGAGAATAATCTGGGACTGAAAATAAATGAGTCATTATTTTTAATGGACTATTATTAAATTTAATTAATTTGACTAGGTTTCTCACAATTATAAAAATGTTATTTTTTTTTAGTGATATATATATATATATATATATATATATATATATAGATGTATCATATCATAAAATATATAATTAAATTAAGCACGAGTCTACTAATAAGTGATAAACATTGTGACACTCATAGATACATAAAAATATTGTGAATTGATTCAACTGATCTAATCAAAACTTTGAATATAAAATCAATTTATCAGCTAATATTAATCAAAATTATAAAAACAAGCATAGACTAATTCAGTTATATAAGTTTGAAATAGGTGAAGATAAATATTTTTTCATTTTTAGTAACAAAAACATCTAAGCATATAAATTAAAATTATTATTTAAAAATAAAAAAATAAAAAGTGTTTTATAAAATAAATTCCTATAACCAAAATTTAGAGGTGAAAGTGAGCCAAGTGAAACAATATTGAAATGGGTAATTAAAAAAAAAAAAAAAAACTCTTAAATTATAGGGTCATTAACAAACTCACTCTTAAATTATATTCGTTAATAATTTAATAAAAAAAAACCTCTTAAATTATAGGGTCATTAACGCAATTTTTTTCTCTCCAATGCGAAATCTCCCATCCGCTCATTGCTGTCATTTGGAGCAAGATCACACTAACGAAGGGCGAGATCCCGCTCCAAAGACAATGCACACTGTTTTTTGAGTTATTTTTACGTTATCTACTTAATTTCTACAGACGTAGTTCTATTCACTGCCCAATAAATTTTTATGACGTTGTAGCTCTACATCCACTACTTCTATCCTTGGAAGAATCTCAATCCACAAGTACAATGATTAACGATAGCCCACATTATCCTGCCACTACTCCATTGCCACTTAGAATTGAACAAAATTTTTCTCTGTTTCTTTCAATGGCTTCATTCTTTCTCTCTCTGCATCTTTACTGTTTCTTCATTCGAAGCTACAATCCTTGGAAGAATCTCAATCCACAAGTACAATGATTAACGATAGCCCACATTATCCTGCCACTACTCCATTGCCACTTAGAATTGAACAAAATTTTTCTCTGTTTCTTTCAATGGCTTCATTCTTTCTCTCTCTGCATCTTTACTGTTTCTTCTCTTCATTTCGAAGCTACAATTTTTAGGTCTTCATTCAAATGACATGATTTCGTCCTAAAAATCAAATTGGTAAAACTTCAAATACGAATTGAACAAATAGATTTGGAAATAATTCATAAAAGAGATTTAGAATTATATTTGAAAATAATCAATAAAAGAGATTTAAAATCATGCAAAGATTTGGTTTTTTTCGATTTACAAGGCAACCTAGTTTTATTGGGTCATAATTCCTAAACTACGTATAGCATTGAAAAAAAAATAATACAGCTACAAAACAACAAAAAATTATTCTCAGTTTCAGAATTATCTTCATTTTTTTTAGAAAAAAACTCAAGAAGAAAAAAAACATGTCAGTGGGTGAGATGCCACTCTTCGTCAACGAATCTCACTCCAAATGACAACAACAAGCGAAAGAGAGATTTTATGTGTAGAGAAACAATTGTACGTATGTGAAATTTTGATCGCGTTATTTATATAATGTCAATAGAATAGGAGTCCGCTCAAGCTCCAACTCCAGAGACAGTGTACTATTAAATTTTAACAGATATTTAAATGACAATAATTGTTTTGTTAACGGACTATAATTTTAAAGACGAATTTGTTTCGAACAAAGTTTAAGGACCAGTTTGTCAGTGATATTATGGTTTAAGTTTTGTTTTTCTATTGAAAATTATCCAAAAAAAAAAAAAAAGAAGGGAAAAGTCAAGAATGACAGCGGTGTGAAGGAAGGTTCAGAGAAGGTGCAGACAAAAAGAGGAAACATGTTCATTTCATTTGGACTTCTTGTCACTCCTGGCTCCCCTTATTTTTTAGTGGCCGTGATTTCGACGATTTTCGGCTACGTGCATTTAACAAGTCCCCCACAAAATTACAGAATCTTTGCCCTTTAAATATTTTCTATAACTTACACTTAATTATTCAACAAAGTACTTAGTCATTTAATTTAGTTTTCAATATCGAAATATAAAGGAAACTTTGTCTGTTTTATTATCTCTAACTAAAAAAGCATACGAAATTCTGAATATTTCTTAAGACTGTTAAATGACTAATAACTTAAATAAATGACCCAACAACACATCGTTAAAAATTATATATAATTCACATGAAAGCAAGTAATCTGATGTTATATGGTGGCACGTGACACTAACCTTAAAAAAGTCAAAGAAACATTGGAAAAAGGTCAACAGTGACAAAATGAATTTTTAATCTTTTATTGTTCTTTTACCATAAGGGGTAAACTAATATATTCTCCGCAGCACGCATATCTATCGACGAGGAAAAATTAAAGTTTATTAAACTAAAATAAGGTGGATCCAACCAACTAAAGAAATTATGTTTTTATAGAGACAAAAAAGTAATTTCTTTATTTTATTATAGACAAAACAGAAATTATGAAAGGATTATGATCGCTATTGTTTAGGTAAATTATATGTGCTCCTTCAACATTTATCATAAAAAAAGAAGATTTTGGTAAAAAAAAAAAAAAAAAGTACTGATTGAAACATAAGATTATTTGTCGAGCGATTGTTCGAAAAAGTCATTTCAAGGGATGTGGTATGTTAATAAAGCAATATAGTAACTATTTTTGATCTCATAAGGTGAAAAGGAAATTGGTAAAAGAACAAGTGACACAAAGTTTGGAATTATGTTGTGTGGGAAAGAGAGGGGAAGTGAGGAAGAAGGTGATGTAGTCATTGCCCACATCACTCTCACATTTTTGGGACCTTTTCCTTTCCTTGTTGTTCAAGCCTTTGACTCTCTCTCTCTCTTCTTTCTCTCTCCTCTCTATGGAAATACTATCTTCTTCTCCAAATTTATAACCTAAATTATAATTTCCCTTTTTATTAAAAAGAAAAAACTATTTTACTTTTCTATTGAATTCAAACTCATATTAAAAGTGATGGGTTGGTCAATGATTCTCACTCGTGTGTATTTTTTATATTGATATGGTTAGAGTTTTGATTGCTCAAATTTTGTGCAGCTCGAATTGAAAAGCTCCGGATATAACAAAAGTGATTAAACAATCAGATATCCATGGTTGAACATTATAGATCACAGGGTGTGGGGGTATGGTAGAACATTAAGTCAATATTTTTGTTAGCTAATAGAGGGGGGATGAATGGAAGGGACAATGGGGAGACAACATGTCTCATTGGCACCTTTTCTTATTTTACTTTTCAAAGCAAAAACCCTTGTAATTAAAAAAAAAAAGAAAAAAAAAATCAATCTTTTATGTCCACTTAGATAAGATTATTGAGAAGCATACGAGACGACAAAATTCTTGATTAAATTCTAATTTAGCCTAAACCGAATCATCAAAAAAATGATTTTTGACAAAAATAAACTCGATATCTTATTTTCTCAATTGCAAAAACAATCAGGCTCTAAACGAACACGAACTAGAAAACTCGACTTTTCCACGTCATAATAATATTAATCAATAAAAAAAATAGTTTTGCAATCTCTTATTTAATGGGTTTAAGGAATAATATTATAATAAAAAAATGAAAAAGAATTTGATTTATTACTTCGGAGTTGGTGGACGACGGATAGTGATAATATTCCACATCCAGGCCCCAGGAAGGGCGTGACACTATTGTCCGACGTGGCAGCTGGAGATGCTTCAAGTGATTTAATATTCAATACGTGGGAGTGAATGATTGGATGAAGGACCCAAGGCTGACCTTGACAACAGTCAACGAACCGTGAGGAAGGCACCGCGACGAGGGAGCCGACTTTGAGACGAGTCCAAAAGAGATGACAGACGCAATGACAACACTTCTCAAAGTGGGACAGGCCACGTGTCTTCCTCTCACTTGACTGTTGACAACTGCCGCCTCGTTCTCTTCCACGGCTGCGCTCATCTGCTAATGCCACCATCATATTTATTTATTTTAAAAAATAAACTAATTATTTTATTTTCATAAATAAAATCAAAGAAAACTTGCGTAAAATTAGACAAATTAATATAAGAAGTATAGCCGTCAAAATAGATTAGGTCAGATTAGCCTCGTTGATACAAATTAAGTTCAAGTCTAGTTTAGCTTAATCTCACATATATTAACTTGAATTTTTATTTAGGTCTGCTAATAAAATGATGTCCACCATATAATTTACTGACCTTGGACTTGACTTTTGTAATATTTTTTGAATTTCTAAACTAATGTCGCAATTTGAGATATTAGGATCTCATATTGAGATATCAAAGACATAACCCTAAATAAAAGTTTTGATACGGAGAACTTTTGACGTCACAATAGCATGTGCAGATCTCAATGCCAACAATTCTGTCATTTTAAATTTAACAGCGATCTCGAGTTTCAAACTCCAATTTTTAAAATAATTTTATTGATACAACATTTTAACATTACACAGACCGTAGAGTTAGTTGTTCATAATCATCAAAGAACTGTCTTTCGGATCAGTGTTGGATTAATTTGTTTGATAAAGACAACAAATAATTATTAAAATATTAAAAAAAATCTCTTGCGGTTAATTTTGAGTCAGATGATGAGTATTTATAAGTCGCGTTGACTGTTTTACTAAAATTTGTGTCGGGAAATAAATTATAGAAATAAATTTTATATAAATGATGGAGAGTTGGTTGATCAACAAATATTTTCATGACTCTAGCAGCTTCAAAAATGTAATACTAGGAACATAAATTCAATATTAATGTTTGAATTTAATTTCAAATGAATATGAGAATGAGATAGAGGGAGGGAGGGAGATCAATTTTCTCTCTCTTCCAGCTGGACTGGTTCTAGATACGACCTCCACCTAAAAACGCACGTGTTGAAATTTCTGGTCCAATATTCCAGCTGTATATAAAACTCTCTTCTCACATTTATTTGTGCTTATCATCATCGTTCCGGCTAACAACGAAAGCAAACCCTCAGAAGCAGAGCTCAAGGAGGGCCGGAGGAAGAAGAAAAAGAAGGAAAACCGCTTCAGTAGCAGAATCCGTTGTCCGATCGTCCTAAGAAGGGGAGAAAGAAGCGAATGACAGGCGCTGCTCTTCAGTTACCTCCAGGTTTCCGATTTCATCCCACCGACGAAGAGTTGGTCAATCATTATCTTTGCAGAAAGTGCGCCTCTCAATCCATTTCTGTTCCTATTGTCAAGGAGATTGATCTCTACAAGTTTGATCCCTGGGAGCTCCCTGGTAATTTCTTTTTCTTTTGATTTTCTAAAATCTGTTTGTGGTCTTTTATTTTTTATTTTTTTTTTAATTAGGAAAATGGAAAAGAAAGTTATGGCAAATATGCGTGATTTTATTTGAATTTGGACTCTCCAGACCCTTGTTTCTAATTCGATTGATTTCGTCGAATATCTAATGAGGTTCTTGATACGCTTGGTTTATTCGAATCTTATTATTTGATTTTTTGCTCGTTATTGGAAAAACTGATCTGAAAAGGGAGATGAATTTGATGTTCTTATTGCAGTGATTGCTTGAGTTTAAAACTGACAACTTCTTGTATTTCTGTTGAATTCAGTTTTATTTCATGTAAAATTGATTTCTTCGTATTACCTGATTAGTTTTGTTTTTTTTAACTCATTCGTGAACAAAGAAGGAACTAAAAATGACCACGAATTTGGCCTTCCAACCGTAGTGAACGTTCTTGATTTCGAAATTGACTGATCCTTTTGTATTTTGTGAATCTGGTTTTTCTCTTATATAATTAATCTTTTCAAATCTCCCGATTATTTTTCTTTTGTATAGAATGTAGATTGTCATCTTGAAATCTCTTGATTACGTTTTCTGCTCATTCACGGATCAATCAACTAGGGAGGGTAATGAATTTGAACATCAACACATACTGAACTCGCTTGATTTGCAAATGATAACTTCTCCTATTTTCTGAGCATCCAGTTTTAATTAATTGGTTCTATATTTCCATTATGCTGTGTAGAATTGGCACTCTACGGTGAGAAGGAGTGGTACTTTTTCTCCCCTAGAGACAGAAAGTACCCGAACGGCTCACGACCAAACAGGGCCGCAGGAACAGGGTACTGGAAGGCAACCGGAGCCGACAAGCCCATTGGGCGACCTAAAGCTCTTGGAATTAAAAAAGCTTTGGTATTCTACGCCGGAAAGGCACCCAGAGGAGTAAAGACGAATTGGATAATGCACGAATATCGCCTCGCCAACGTTGATAGATCTGCCAGCAAGAAAAACAACTTGAGGGTAATTTTCTCTTCTAGTCACAATTTCCCATGGACATAAAACAGCACTGGTTTGTTGATTTTCAAGCCGTTTGGCATATTTTAGAGGTTAAATGATTGACCTGTCTTGATAATCATGGACTAATTGTCGAGATTAAAAACTGCTAGATGTCTTCGAAATAGAAAGCAGCGATGTTAGCGTTATCCATTCTTGGAACAAGTGGTTTTGAGTTTCTTAAATTTGCTGAAATGCAGTTGGATGATTGGGTACTATGCCGAATATACAACAAGAAAGGCGTAATAGAGAAGCATTATCCAACCGAGAAAAAGCAAGCTTCATTTCCAGAAATGGAGGATCAAAAACCCAACATCACAATGCCTACACAAAGCATCACACCCCAGCAACATTCACACACCATCAGCAGCAACCAATTGTGGATGGACACCTCAGATTCAACGCCGAGGTTACACATGGACTCAAGTGGGTCCGAGCATGTGACCTCGCCGGAAGTAACATGGGAAAAGGAGGTTCAAAGTGAAGCACCATGGAACGAGTTAGAGAAACAACTTAACTCCGATTTCAATTACTTGGATGGATTCTCTAGCGACATGTTACGGTCGTCGGATTTTCCGTTCCAGATGGACCAACTGTCGACGTTTCAGGACATGTACATGTACATGCAGAAATCATTGTAGGAAGAATGCATGAAGATATAAACAACTTGGGTTCTTAGAAAACAGTGTTTTTGTAAGAAGAAAAGCAGACAATTGGATTGTTGTCATGGGTGTGGAAGATGGAAAATGGCTTTTATCAGCTTCTTACCATTTTTCTTTATTGTTTAAATGATTTAGATTTTGTTCTATTGTTAATATGTAATCGACAATTGCTGCAAGAAACTCTTAATTCTTACATATATCTTTAAGAACCGGTTTCTTTTTCCTACACTGCGATGGTTTGGTCCTAAGTTTATTGTCGTGTCGATAATTAGTAACAGAGTGGAGGAAAACTATGAAGAGTGTTTCCACCAAAATGAATATGTCAATCGACAAACGATGACATTTGAGGCCGAGAAAGATGAACAGAAAAGAGAGATCTTTGTCCAAGTATATATAATTCAATTCCAATAAAATTTATTTCCATAATACTTTACTTGATAATATATGATGATGCCATATTTGTATTGTACATGTATTACTTGTTAGACCAAGCAAGGAGAGCAAGAAGTAAAGAGAAAATGTTGCCACCAAGAACAGCTTTCAATACTCTTTCCTTTTGAGGAGTGTAGGGAGGATATCTGAGTGAAGCATCTCCTTCAAATCTCCTGTAAAGAACTGCCTTCTCATGGCTGAATGCCTCAAAAGAAAACTTGCCATGGTATGATCCCATTCCACTCTCCCCCACTCCTCCGAACGGCAAACCGGATTCCGTCAACTGCGTAATAACATCAACATAATCGTCACAAACTATCCATAACTTCTTTACGTTTTCTCTTTTTTATCGTGTAAAGGTTGCATAAATTCAAGTGTTCGATATTTAGAGAGAGAGAGAGAGAGAGAGTTACGTGAAGGACGGTGTCGTTTATGAGCATCCCTCCGGAAGAAACGCTACGAACAAAATTCTTCTTCAGGCTTTCGTTGTTTGTGAAGAGATAAGCAGCCAAAGGTTTTGGCTTTGAATTTATGATCTCAAAGCTCTCTTCCAGTTTCTCAACCTACAACTCATTAGGTTAAAGATCCAAATATATATTTCGTCGTTTGTTTACAAACGATACTTTCTAAAGAACCGTCAATTTTAGGTATCAAACCGTGCGTAAAAGATAAAAAGTAAAACTAGAATCCCTCACTCGTGAACCAAAATGTGATATTTGGTCAAAATTATTCGTTCAATCAACAACTGAAGTATCGACATTGCTACTTTGAAACATGTAAATGACCAAGAGATTATGTTTAATCGGCTCATCAGTAGAATCAAACATCAATTTGACCAAAACAACATTAATGATTGGAAAAGTCAGTTTTTGCAGTAAATTTTAGTAGCAAGAATAATCAACTGACCGTGACAATGGGAAGAAGAGGACCGAAGATTTCCTCCTTCATCATCAAAGATTCTTCAGGTACATCAAGCAAGATTGTTGGACCTATCTTTCTGTAGAAAATAGATTCATCTTTCCATCAAACATTCTCTCTAAATGCAATAAACGAATCACAAAAAAAAAAAAAAAAAAAAAAAAAAACGAAGAACGATCACAAAGATTACGTGGAAGTCCTTGTGGGATGAAAAACTAGCAGTCGAAAAGACAAATTCATTGTATTGATATGATAAAAAAAAAAAGTAACATCCATATTTTGACACCGACAATTTGTCCTTGACGGTCTGGCCTCCGAAAACAATTTTCTGAGAGATTCCGTCCTCCTCCAGAAACGCTAGCAAGCGTGAGAAGTGAGTCGAGGACACAATCCGTGAGATATCATCTGATTCCATCGCATCTTTTCCGTACCACTTTTCTAACTTGTGCTTAAGCGCATCAATCTATGCCGATCCGAATCCCAAATTGCAACGAAAACATTTCATCAGTTTGCAAAAGTGTTTCTAAAAAGAAGCCAAAAGTAAGCAATTTCATTACCAATTTGGGAGCAAAATCCTTTGTAGTGATGATGTGGTCCACCCCAACGCAAGCCTGCCCATTGTTACACGCCCACTTTCCTCCTATTATTCTCCTAGTTGCCACCTTTCACGTCAATATATTAATTTATATAAGAACGTGAGAACAATCATATGGAAGTAAATTTTAATCTCGTGATATACAAAATTTGAATGGTGGGATAACGAGACAATCAATACATGTTATCAATCAGGAGACTTTCGACACGTCTTATTAATACTTGAATCGAGCATAATTCATATTTAGTTTTTAAGAAAAGATCGTAAAATCTCACTTGTAAATTGATGTCAGAATCGACAACAGCTGGGCACTTACCACCCAGTTCTAAGACCACGGGTGTAAGGTGCTTTGCGGCTGCAGTCATCACAATCTGTGCCACTCTTGCCCCTCCTGCCATTCACACGGCACACAAATAAATCTTAATTTTTCTCACTCCAAAGATTTCCCAAAATATAACAATCTACTATAAACTGCGCTTATTCGGCAAAAATATATCACCAATTATTTTTTTGTTTTAATTATGTTTTTAATGGTGTATAACTACTAATCAATCAAATCTTCATTACTCGCTAATTCTCTCAACTCTCTCAAATCTTCCCTCCAAACGCTACAGAAGTAATTTGAATGCATACAATTATAGCAAGTTTCACGCCCACACTCATTGGTCTAGTTCTTGACCGAACACGACAATTTAAATGCAATAATTAAATTATTCGAAACCTGTATAAAAAATCTTATCCCATTTCTGATGGAGCAAAGCAGAGGTTTCTGAAACAGCACCCTCAACTACTCTTATGGAAGAGTTATCCAAATACTCCTCAAACAGTTTTGTCATGAGAAACGATGACCTCGGAGCCAACTCTGACGGCTTCAACACCACACAGTTCCCTGCTGCTATTGCTCCGATCACGGGGTCGATCGACAACACTGAAAATTCCAAGGTTTTAGTTTCAAAACATTTTTTGTAATAATTTAGCGAAAATATGAATCAATCACTATTAGTTTTACACACAGAAGGGAAAGTTCCATGCAGAGATGATCAGCACTACTCCTAGAGGTTCAGACACTATCTCTGCTGAAGAAGGAAACGATGAAATCGAAGTTTTCACCTGAAAACAAATGAATATTTGTCCATTTAATTAGTAATTTGATTAATTTCAAGTTAATCAATAATTAATATTACCTTTTTTGGCTTCATCCAGTTTTTGAGCTCTTTTAGAGCCAACTTACACGAGGATCTTAGCATTGAAATCTGCACCAATTTCATCAAAACTTAAATCTGTACAGAACAAGCTGTAGTAGTAGAGATAAAGTTGTGTACTAGCAAAAAAGTTAAATGCAATTTAGAGTAAAATGTAATTTATATCATAATCTCATGGGTTATTTACAACAAACACTTCAAACCTTTTTTTTTTGTTTTTTACTAAAATAGACATTAACCTTTTGGTTATCAACAAATATGCCCTCACCATTATTGAAAAATTGGTAAATTTATCATACGGAATGCACATGACGGACTTTCTTTCCAATTCTAATTCTAATCTTAATAAAAATATTAGTCTCCTTTCAAAATGTGATGATTTCTGGATTGTCCTTTTCGCACATTAACAACAATTCTTCTACATTGAACCATAGAACAAAACACAAGGTTTTTTGTTCAGTCTAGAAGTGAGGTAGAATTAGAAAGAAAATTTGTCACGTGCATTACACGTGATGAGTTTAACAGATAAAATAATGACATAAAAATATTAGTAGATAGCCGAGAGGTTAAAGTTTATTTTGTTTCAAAAAAAAAAAAAAATCAAGACGTTCACTGATAAATGATCCTAAAGTGAAGGTATAAATTGCACATTACCTTATAATTTGTTGAGGATAGTATCTATTTACTATGAATGGTGTTGACTTACTCAAAATATGAAATAATTAGAGATGCTAATCGAGTCGAGGGGAGTTGAAGTTGAGTTGACTCGATTAACTTAAATAATTAGCGTCGAGCTCAAGAATTGAGGCTCGGGAACATGGAAAATGACTTGATTTGCGTAAATAATTCGGGTCGACCTCAAGATTTAGGCTCATGAACTCGACATCAATCGAGCTTAAACAAAGTTGGCTCTTTAAAAAAGTTACCTCGGAGGCGAAGGCCTCAAGGTGAGGCTTGGAGAGGTCAGCAGAAAGAGCTTCTAAAATGTCTTCTTCCTTGTCATGAAGCATCGTCTCTATCCTCTTCAGCTGCAACATTCTCCATTCGTAGCTCTTCGTTACTCCGCTCCTGTACCTCTTTCTCAGCTCTTCCACCAGCAAACCTGCTTCCAACTCTCCAAACTCCGCTGCTTTCTCCCTTGATTCTACTTCCGACATTGCTAATCCTGTCGCACACCGCCTAAAACCAGAGGAAGAACAACCATAACAACAGTATGGTTTAGGGTTTAGAGTGTAATTTCTAGTTTCTGTTGTGAAAATCAAAATAATGGGTATCTCAGAAAATTTAGAGAGAACAAGCATAACAAGAGTAAACCAAAAAGGAAATTAGGGAAGGACGGAGAAAGCGAGAGGGTTACCCGTACGAAGAAAATGATAGCAGAGGAGGGTTGCAGATCCGAAGGTTGGTTCGACCAATGGAGAATTTTTCTTGGAGGCGTTTGGATGGTGAGAAAGTGTAATATCTTCCTCTATTTATTCTTCCCAATGAGCTGTTTGAATTCCGTATTAGGAACACGAGAGAGAGAGAGAGAGAGAGAGAGAGAGAGAGAGAGAGTGAGAGAGACAGAGTGAGCTACCTGTGGCTAAGGCAGAGATGAGGGGGGAGAGAGAGAGAGAGAGAGAGAGAGAGAGAGAGAGATACCTGTGGCCAAGGCAGAGATGAGGGAAGAGAGAGAGAGCGCCTTCCATCAAGAAGACGAAATAAAAAGAAAAAGTAGCGGAGAGTGGAGAGGAGGGAAGAAAATTAAAGCCATTATTGGGGAGTGGTTTGGAAGGATCTGGCCAATGGCCATGAATGACGAAGAAAGCACAGAGCTTCCCATATCAAGACCCATATTCAAAATTGTCATCATCGTCTCTCCTCTGCAACTACGTCTTGTTATCTTCCTTCTTCCATCTTCTTTGTCTGTTGCCAATGAAATTATCCAATGTTTAAAGGTCTGGTTTTCTCCACGTCAAACCTTTATCACCACCCGTCTCTTCCAACCGTTTCAGATTCCCTTGTTCCCACAAAATTCCAAAACTTTCATCGTACAGGGCCGGCCAGCCGAGAATGTCTGTCCACGTCTGACATAACCGGTTTTGAAGAAGACGAAGACACGGGCCAGATTGGCCCATCCTCAAGTGGATAAGGTGATAAAAGGCATTAAGTGGCTTGAGTTTGGACACAATGCTTCACACTATTCAAACGGAGAAGTTATCCTATTTACGAAGGGCTCGGACAACAAAAGAAGTGAAACTGACTCCGTGACAGTGTAATATCTGCTAATGTTATTCGATATCAAAATTGTTTCATGATCCAAATTTTCATAAGCCGTTAGTGTTTAGGCACATGAAATGTTTTTTTTGTCAAATAGTCAAACAGGTAGGTTTTGTTAAGAAATCGTGTGGTGAAATTTTGAATTTCGTGTCAAGTAAATTGGAGTTTCGTTGCAATATTCTTGAATGGATTTTTAGATGAAGTTTGAACTTTGAGTAATTAGGATTTAAGAATTTTATTTAATATTTTATATAGTTAATAAAAATTTTAAATAAATAAAAATTCATTTTTATTTTGAAAGGAAGGGAAACCCTTCCTCTAGAAGCAAGAAAAGAGAGAGGGAGATGGAGAGAGAGAGATGCACAGGAGATGTATTTTTGTTGCTAGAATCGAGTTTTCGGCATCTCGATTTACAAGTTTTGTGAAGGGTAATTTAATTTCTAACCTTTGTTTTGTTTCCTTTCTTGTTTGATTATCCGTTAGTGTCTGATTCAAATTTTGAGATTGGAAACTTGAGATCTTTGGTTCATTCTGCGTTATTGCTGTCTATTTATGATTTTTGCAAGTTTTTGGACAAATTGAATGTGAAAATCAGCGAGTTTTTTGAAAATTTTGTCGCTAGAAATGTTGTCCCTATCGACCTCTGCAGAGCTCAAGTAGAGCTCACAAGTTGATCACACAGGTCGGCTTGTTGGAGAGTGCAGGTTGACCGCTCCAGAAGAGAGGTCCATCACTGTATTGTTTGGTAGACCACTGCAGAGCCCTGGTCGATCGTTGCATTGTTTGGTCGACCTCTGCAAAGTATGAGTCGACTGTTAATGTGTCGTCGATCGCTGCAGGGTCATGGTCGATTGCGCACCGCATTCCATGGGACTTCTTTCGTTGATTCCTCTTATTTTTGGTTCGTAGACCCAGTATCAGACCCATTCACTTATTCCTAGTGTTTTGATTGGGATTCTAACGTGGGATTTGCTTTATGTTCTGGCGTTGCTTCTATTTCTGATGCATGTTTCTGGTAGTGTCTCATCTGGTTTGTAAGGCTGTAGTGGTCATCGAGGAAGAAATTTTACACTTTTTACTTTGCATTGCATAGTTTTCAAACTTTATTTTTGTGAATTATCATTTATGAAAAATCTGAATTTGTCTGGTCACCAACACATCAATTTTTATGTATATGTATGTATGTTTTACATGTTTACCTTCAACGTGCATGGTATTTTGTTTCCTGTTTGTGTTATATATCGGTGGATAAAACTTCTTGATGCTTTGGACTGTTTCGGTGTCAAAGCATCATGATGCTATCAGAACATATCTTCTACTACGTGAAGATGTTTTGTTTACATTTCGCGAAAATGGATAATAGAACTGTGATGACATAGTTTTTGAGTTTTGAATCTTTAAATGTAATCAGAGTGTATTTGTTTTATTACAAATTTATGGGTGGTGTCTGTCGTGCAAAATATTTCGCAAGTGTACGAGTCGCAACAAGTAATAAAGTGAGAAGTAGAGTGTCAAACTCACGATGACTTTTTAATTAATTATCAAATTTATTAATCTTAATTCTAAATTGAACAAACGAATAAAGATCAAGTGATGGAAATGTAACCATCTCTAGCCTACGCATATTCATGACATTAATTTCATTGCTCAAGCATTCATAACTTTTCGGTCTCAAAACACTACCAAAATTATGTAAAGATTGGCAAAAAATTTACAAGTATTAAAAATAAGAATCAAATGCATCAACAATATTGAAAGAAACATTGAGTGAATTGAATTAAACAAAGAAACCATCAATAAACATCATCCGGCTACATCGTAGCCATAGAAAAAGAAATTAGTTTATGATAGAGTAAAGAGAAACAACAATATAAATATTAAAATTCATAGGTTCAGAAGAGAAGAAAGAAAGAAAAAATCGATTTTTCAATCCGAAGTCGTCTTCCCGCTTCTCTCGCTCAATTCCGGTGTCCATATTTTTTGTCTCCAAACGACGTCTCTCGAAGTCTGAAAGATCACACGTCGCTTTTGGCCTCTAGGTTTTACTTATAACCCTAATTCTGAAGTAATCCACTGCCCACAATCAACGGTTGAGATTAAAATGATTAAAATTCAAAATCTGAAATTTTAATTCCGCAATGGCCGATCGATCGGCTGAGGTGGCCGATTGATCGCCTAGAATGGCCGATCGATCGGCTCAATCTTCTTCTCCTGCATCTTCAATTTTTAACATCTTTCCTGCCTCACGATCATTCAATCCCTTTTTGTGAACTTTATCTTGTTGTATTTTATTTTATCTGTACACTTACACCAAAAATATCAAATTCATTCAAACACTTGAGAAAAACTTATCGAATCAAATATAAACGAGTACAATAGAGTGTGTAAAATACACATTTATCCGTGTCGCTAACTAATTTTCAGATCGCCGTCCACTCTTGTGATGCCTTTTATTTCTTCGTTTGGATTCATGAAGTGTCGCTTGGTCTTCAGATCGGCTCATTTCTTTGATATTGTGTCGGATGGATCTTTGAAAGACCTTCCTTTTTTGCTAGGGTTGTTTTCTACGAAAAACATCGGTGACCTATTTTGCTTATAGCTAACAATCTATGTAGCAACGTTTTCGAAACTGCCCCACTAATGGCTCATGGAGCCTGTTTAAAAATGGGAAAAAAGATTTTAATGATTTTAATCTTCATCTCATACAAGCCATATGTGGTTTACATATGGCTCGTAAAGACTATTTTTTAAAAAGGGAAAGTGAAACTGTTTTTGAATATAAACCCGTGCTCTACATTCTTCTAACAGACATTATTTTTTATAAATAAAATGATAAAATAAATTTTCTCATACATTTAGTACGTAGTACAAATTCCCTACTGAGTTAGTTGCTTATTGTTAGAATTTGGTTTGACCCGAATTCTATATGGGCCAGACCGGTTAGGCCCATTTTGGGAATCTCATTAGGGTTTTGTTTTCTCTATAAATTGATGTAAACTAGAGTCACAAAACCTGCGGTTGTATTTTGATCTTCATAGTAGATTTGTTCCTCTGCCCGTGGTTTTTTCCCGTAAGGGTTTTTCCACATAAAATCTTGGTGTTTATTATTTTCTCATCTTTTCTTTTTCGTATTATCGATCGTTCGTTTCAGGTGGATTAGGGCATCTAATCCTAACAAGTGGTATCAAAGCTTCAGGTTGAAGCGTTTTTTTTCGAAAATTCAGGATTTGATTTTTTTGAAGGTATCGATCGATTTGAGTTTTGCAATTTTGGCGAAGTTTGCAATTTTTGAAAAAGGAAAATAGAAAAGAAATTTATTTCTTTTCTATTGTTTGTTCTGTTTGCCGTAAAGAACAGAAAAGAGAGAAAAAAAAAAAAAAGTGTTTTTGGGTTTTGTTTTCTACGGCTGTGTGAAGAACAGTGAAGGAGAGAAGCATTGTAGCTTCTTCTTCCCAAAACAGAACAGCGAAGGAACAGAGTAGGGCACGCCGTTCGCCATCGCTCGCACAGATCCGGCCGCCGCTGTTTACCAATTCAGAAGGAATCGTCACCGCCGCCATCCGCCGTCCGCCTCTGCCATCACCCCGCGCCTTCAGCGTCGCCTGAGACCCGCGCTTCTTCCGCCGTCGACCTGTTCGCAGAACCGCCGCGCAAGCAGTCAAGCTCCGATCAGAACCCACCGCACGGCCGAAGGGGAACTACGCTGCGTCGTTGCCCCTGTCCGTCGTTGCCTGTGATAAGCCGAGCCAGTAGAGTTTGGTTTGATTATTCCAATTTTGCTTGGAATTTGTTGGGTGGAATAATTTCCGTTGATTGAGAAATTTCGGAGATTTTTTGGGGTTGAAATTTTGGTCATTAAGTTGGACGGATTTCAGAATATTTGGTGGAATTTATTCTGATTTTTGAAAGGGTTAGTCAGTGTTCTTGTTGCCTAACAGCGAAGAGAGGAAAGCCGCCCTCACTCAGTTCAGCCTCACCATTTCGTTCGTCTTCCTTGTTTCTTTAGGGATAAAACAGGAACAAGTTTTTTGTGATATTTTTGGAGTGCAAAAATATCAATTTTGTTGGGAGGTTGAGATTTGAGGAAAGATTTGGATGATGATTTGAAGATGTCATTATCGTGGCTTAAATGATTTAAATCCTTGCACCGGAATTTCGAAGATAGAGATCGTCAGAGTTCAGTGTTCTGGATGCGCTTTGGGTTGGGCCGAGTAGCCCGTTGGATCTCTTATATGGAATTCGTGTCAAGGTGGCCCATCTGGGGCCTTTGTGGCAGAAGATTATATTTTTAATATTTTTGAAGATTTGTTTCCTTACACCGGAATTTCGAAGGTGGAGATTATCAGAGTTCAGTGTTCTGGATTCGTTTTGGGTTGGGCTGAGTAGCCCGTTGGATCTCTTATATGGAATTCGTGTCAAGGTGGAGATTTGTTAGAATTTGGTTTGACCCGAATTCTATATGGGCCAGACCGGTTAGGCCCATTTTGGGAATCTCATTAGGGTTTTGTTTTCTCTATAAATTGATGTAAACTAGAGTCACAAAACCTGCGGTTGTATTTTGATCTTCATAGTAGATTTGTTCCTCTGCCCGTGGTTTTTTCCCGTAAGGGTTTTTCCACGTAAAATCTTGGTGTTTATTATTTTCTCATCTTTTCTTTTTCGTATTATCGATCGTTCGTTTCAGGTGGATTAGGGCATCTAATCCTAACACTTATCCCTAAAAATTTCATTTTTTCCAGGTAGAAATCGTGATTTCATTTTTTCCAGGTAGAAATCGTGGAGGCGATGAGTAGCTATTCGATAAAGAGCGTTCCCATTTATTCCATAGTGAGAATCTCCCATTTAAATTTCTTCTTTTATTATTTGAGTGTTTGATATCTTATTTCATACACAGTATCATCTTTTGGATTATTTATCTTATTATTTTGTGATCACTATGTGGACTTGACCATCTCATGTGGGTTATGCTTAAATTCTTGGTTAAATCTTCTGGTATAAACTGAACCTTGGGTTGAAACAACACAACATAAGAGAATCACAAATAGATGCTCTCAGTCAACAATTTCGAAGAGTCTCCCAACACATTAAAAAATAAACAAATTGACCCAAATTGAAAACACCTAAACGATTCTAACATACTGGACACTAAACAGCAACTAAAACAATCCAAATTATTCAGCAAATAAGTAGAAAATTGATCTCAATTCAAGTCTATAGATATGCTGGACAAAGAACATAAAGCAGCAGAAACAAAAAAGCACACAACTAAAAATAGTGAACAAGACAGAACTGAACTGAAACACAAAACCAGAAAGAAAACAAAACAGAAAAACATTCTGAAATTTTTTAAACAGAACAGCAACAAGATCAACCTAAACAAACAGAACACTTCACAATTTGAGTCCAATGCAATATTCCTATGGTTCTGTAATCTTGAAATCAGACGTGCATATCATGGTCAGAAAACACCCTAAACACGAACACTAAACAGAATACAAACTTGAAATTCCAAATCTAAAGAAAAAAAAAAAAACACAAGTGAACATTCTAAACATCAAACATGATATTGACAACACAATCCTAAGAAGCTAAACAGAAACACAATAGCTAAACATGATACTACCATCGGGTGGGAGCAAACAAACACGACAAAACAGGGAAACAAGAACAGAGCAAAAACACAAAAACAAGAGCACTAAGGCTCTGATACCAAATGTTACGACACAGGCTTGTAATTGGGATGGAAATGCATGCAGAAGAATTAAAGAAAACAACAAAGATTGGTGCTCAAAGAACACCCCAAAAACAGACGCAGAAAACGATAAAAAAACTGAAGAAGAAATGTGGAAATGGAAGGATGATATCTGGAAGATGGGTAAGCGAGCAAACCTTATTTTCTTACCTCAGAGAATGCCGACAAAATGAAAGAACAGCCCTTGGCTGGCCGAGAAGATAAGATGATAACTTTCGACAAGTTTCTTCTAAGGAAGAAACGCAGCTTTTGGGATTGGTTTCAGCACCTTCTTCAGCTTTCCAGCTCGTGAAGGGCTTGGAGAGAAGGATGGAACGAGAACCAGCCAAGAAACCGTGGTCTTGGTGGCAATGGAGGTGTTCTCCACTCGGTGCAACCAGCTGAGGCAATTACCTCTCAGTAATTCAAAAATCCATTCGTTTTTTTGACAAAAGCTGAAGCTTTTCATTCATCATTCATCAACAATCAATAACCATTACAAAGTGTTCGGATCAAGCTTAAATACCAAGAAAAGGAATCGGGTGTTCTGCAGAAAAGTGAAAAATAAAAGAGTCGTTGAACAAAAATAGTTGTTTGGCTTGGCGGCTGATAATGACGCGTTTTGCGCGCGCTCTTGATGCGCAGTCATGCGCACACCCTGGCGATGCTGCTGCGCGCCTATGTTGTGCGGCCAAGTGTTGCCCTCGTGCGCTGCTGAATGCTCGGCCAGATGCTTCTCCATGCGTGCCTGTGGCTGCCTCGGGCGCGCGCCGCCTGTTGTAGTGTGTTGCTCCCTGCGCGCACCCTGTTGTGTGATGTGGCCTCTCCTATGTGCACCACATGCTGATCTTGTGCGCCCTTTTTGAACCATGGCTCGGCCATGTTCCTCCTATGTGTGTCATCCTCCTTCTTCATGTGCATCATCCCGATCCAAGCAATCTGACGGTCCTTTCCTACAAAATCAACATACGTTTTAAAGAAAGAACTCGATTGATCACTTATCATAATTTGAACTTGAGTCTCCAGCCTCTAAGGCATATCACCTATCCACCACCACCATAATAGATTCCTTCATTCTTATTGTATGAGGCAATCCCAAAACAAAGTTCATACTCAACTCTACCTACAGATCACTTAGACCCAGTAAAGGCAAATATAACTTGTACAGTTGCAATAGACTTTTGTTCTAATACCTTATGAACATCTTTTAGCATACGTGGCTAGAACATAACTCCTTGGCAACTTCATAGGTTTTTTCTCTTTAAAATGACAAGCTAGACCCCTACCATGAGCCTCTTTCACCAAGGATTCCTGAAAACTACAACTTGGTATGCAAAGTTCAAGGTTTAATCATAACGGATCCCCAAAGTTCAAGTTTCAATTTGTACTTTACCCATTAATTTATGTTGGAATTGGTAATAAAATGGTTGTTTTGTTTTGACTTTTAAGATAATTGCCTAACAATTCACTAATGGTCTGTATCAATGATCCTTTATCCAACTTGCACTCGCTAATCATGAGTAAATTCCATATATATGGTCTCAATTTAAACCCATGGAAGAATTGTGAAGACCAAGAGAAAGTTTATACGGAAACAATTGAAATGTCAAAAGATCAAAGCTCGTCAGTTTAAATAGAAACACCAAATGTAAAAAGATTTATAATTCCTCATCCAACCCAATCCAATAAATAAAGAAAACAATTGAAAATACGAAATTTGATAGAGTTTGAAAATCACGAAGAATATCAAAATACTTGTTAGACTCAAAATGCCAAACTCTATGATGGGAACATTTGTCAAGCAAGCATATTAGACATCATAAAATGTTCATGATTATCACACTAATAATTGGCATCCCTCAGGTCTCATCGTCACAAAATGGCCAATGAGTACTTGATCAAAACTTTTATTCCAACTTGTCGTATATATATTGATTGACAATCATTTGATAATAACTTTGAATTAAAGATTACTATTGAGTTTATTTTTTAATTTTAAATCTTGATACAATGCTCATTAATTGGTCTGATTAATGTTTTATTTTAATTATTTATAATTTATCGTCATTATTACATTAATTAATGTACGATACGTAAGTGTCACGTAACAAATAAAATTAAAATGTAAAATTAGATGATGATTATATCATTACCCATTTAAATTAAAGGTAAAATACAATTTAGATCTTAACGTATGAAATTATTTACACTTCAAATGTTAACTTAATTTTTTTCTACAAAACAAATCTTAATGTATAAACCGTTAGCATTTTAATGTTTACCCGTAAAGTTCAGATCACATGTCTCCAGCAATCTTCTCTCCGTCAGTGTATCTTATTTCTTCTTCTCATATTTTCTGTATATGTAGAGCTCTCTCTCCCTCCTCCCAAATTACTTGCAGTGACAAAGCACAATTGTGGTTCTACATGATTTCCTTTCATGCTCCGATGACACTCGTCTTTTTACAGTGGCAATCGTATAATATTTGCAATAAATTTTTTGTGTTATTCGAGGTCAGTTTGTTTCGTGTTGACTCGAATATTCTTGCTTTGTTAGCATTTAGTCACCTGTAAATTTTTGGTAAAATCGGTCAAACAGTCGATTTTCGTGTCCCATGTAGTGAAATTCTGAAATCTTACATTGGATAGATTAGTATTTTGTCTTCAAGTTTGTTACAAAGAGATTCTTGAAGTGTTTGGGTCTTCAATGATTTTTGAGATTTGTCATGTAGTTATTAAGCCTCAAAATTTTGTTAAATAAATCAAATTGTTTCAAGTAAATTTTTGCTTGAAATTTTTGTTTAGGGTTTTGAAAATCTTCTCTATTAGATTTAAAGAATCTTGGTTGAGATTTTAGTTTTGTTGAAATGTTTTTAAGGGATGTGTTTAAAATGTATATAATATATATTAAATATATTATTTTATATAAATTTTATTTTATTTTATTTTAATTTAGGAGGAAGGAAGAAAATTTCCTTACTTCCTGTGCACACGGCTGAGAGAGGGAGAGATCCCGAGCATAGAATGAAGAGTTTTTGACACTAGGATTGTGTTCGTGTCACTCTCACCTTTTAGTTTTGTGAAGGTTTATCGCGCTTAAGTTGTTTTTCAACTCTGTTTTCAAAGTTAGGCTTTTATCGATTTTGGATTCGGGCTTGGAAACTCGAATCCTTTGATTATCCCTATGTTGTTTGGATCCATGTACATTGTTGTGTCAATTGGTGGCGAAAATCGTCAAAATGGGATGGTTTTTCGCAATTGTTGTTCCTGGAAACATCGTCTTCAATTGATTGATGGTCGAGTTCGGTTGACTATAGGAGCCCCTCTGTCAACGGCCTAGTTGTTCAAGGGACAAGTCGACCCACGGGTCTTCCCACAAGTCCACCTGTGTAGGGGACAGGTTAACTTGTGCAGGGACAGGTCGATGCACCGATGCAGTGTCTGGTTGACCGCTACAATTTTCTGGTCAACCCTTGTAGTGTTTGATTGGCCTGTCCATGACCCTGGTTGACCTCCACGGTGTCTGGTCAACCGCTTTGTGGTTCTAGTTGTGCTTTGTCATGTACTCTTAATTGAGTTCCTAGGGCCAATGTAGGACCCACCTATTGTTATCTTCTTTGTGTACCAGTTAGGGTTCCAAACCCCGATTAGTTTCCCTTATCAATTCTTGTGTTTTGACTGAGATTTTGATGTCGGGTTGCTATAGGTTCTAATTGTGTCCTTGTTTTCGGCGTCTTAGAATCTGATGTCTCGTTTCTAGTGCTGGATGCTGCTAGTGTGTGTGGTTGTTGTTAAGGCTATAGTCGTTATTGAAGTAGGAGTTTCTATATTGTACTGCATTACATTGTACAATTTTCAAAACTTATTTTAAGTAAATCAAATTGTTTTCAACCTATGAAAACCTTGGCGGGCCTGGTTGCCAACACGTCAATTTTTAAGCATATGTACATGTGTTTTACACGTTTATCTTATAAGTGGATGATATTTTATTTTGATATGTTTTTCATGTATGCCCAATGGGCTGTTTGTGTAATTAGATTGGTTAAGTCTTTTGGTGTCAAACTCTAGTTGTTCTGGGCTGCAGTAATCGAGCAACCAAAATAACTGGAGTCAGACTGAATGCTCGTTTGTGGCTGATTGAGCCTTTCTGATAATGGTCTTAAGTTATTTTTGGGTTGTATCTGGCTGAGCAACCAAATCAACCGGAGTCGGATGATATGCACCTTTTGCTGCCCGAAGGTTGCTTAATTATTCGTTGTGAAATAGGTAATAGGGCAGTGATGATGCGCTTTTTAGATTTTGAATCCTTAAACCAAGTCAGTGTGTTTTTATTTGACACACTTAGTTTTGTCTGAGAGCTTACTCGTTAGCCACTAGTGGACGTTATGTAGATGGTGTCGTATTGGGGCTTGCTCGTCAGCCATATTTTGATTAACGGGTTGTATCGTCACTGAGTTACTCGCCGGTAGCCTAGGTGACGTGGCTAGTGTAGCGACCCTTAATCCCATATCCTAAATTTCCCGTATAAATTTTTTTTTTTTTTTCTTTTTGTGCACTAAGTAAAATTTCGACTTTGAAAGCTTTAAATCAAAGTCTAATTCATTTAAATTATCTTGAAAATCATTTGAAGAAAGCATTAAAACACAGGTAAAACCATCGGCCAACTGAACCGAGGGCAAAAAGGGCAATTGTGCCTGAATTGCATGGCCGATCCATCGGCCCTTGGATAGCCGATCGATCGGCTGTGTAAAAATAAGGGGGGCGATCGATCGCCCTTTGGCGATCTATCTTAGCCGATCGATCGCCCTTTGGCGATCAATCTTAGCCGATCGATCGCCCTCAACAGGCGATCGATCGGCACACGCTCTGGAATTTCTTCCAGAGCATAGCCAAAGAGGGCCGATCGATCGCCCTCCCTGGCGATCGATCGGCAAGCTCTCTGGAATCCAAATTTCCAGAGAGCTGCCTCCTTCTTTCTTTCATGCCCTGCACATCACGCACACACACACTTAACAATCCTTTCTCCTTCACCTATCCTCTACCATTCCCTTTCATCAACCCTAAACATCATTCTTAACAAACGCATCATCATAAAATCACGAAATCCAACTGCGTGGATAGCTCTAAAACTCGAGTATATCCGTGAGTCAACTTAAAATAACTCCAAACAATTCCATTATAATCCGAATTAAAAGCTTAGCAAAACAATTTCATTAAACGAATTCACCAAAACATCAAAACATTTGTACGTCTACTGTCCAGAAACCAAGCATCCTAAAATGGTTCAACTATACAATTCTCCTATCTAATTCACCTGTCAACCCATTTTTAACCCAAAATACTTACGTACGTCCCCACGGGTCAAAATAGCGTCGACTGCGCCAGCACACTCCAACGAGCATTCTTCTTCAACTTGCTTATACATCGGGCGGAGGAACGTAGTCCTCACCTGTATCGAAGTCACCTATGGAAATTCATAACATTCGTCATTAAAATCAAGTCTAAACTATTGAGTTTCGAAAACTACAAACTCCTAGCTAAAAGAAATTTCTTAAAACTCTAATTTAACTCGTTGAGGCATTTTATCGAGCAATTCGTGCTCGTGAATTTCTAAACCTCCATTAATGGAGTTTTTAAAACTTCCAACCACCAAACTCTCAACAACCCTTATTAATCCAACTAACTCTCACCAATAATAATAAATACGTCCATTAGAGCCATAATCACGGTAAACCTATCGATTTCAAACCCTAATCCATGTTTTTGACAAAACCCTAATGAAACCCTAACCGTATAACTCTGCGAAAATCGAAATCTAACGTTCGAAAACTATAGAATCTTACCTAGGGTTGTGATTGGAGAAGAGAACGCGAAGAACAGAAGTCGATCGGAGGAGGAATCGCCGTTGGAGAGAGCCGCGCGAGGGAGAAGAAGAGAAAAGTCGTCTGAAGGTGTTTCACAGGGAGGAAATCGTGAAATGTTGAGGGTGGGAGAGAAATTTGTGATTTGTATTAAATTTTGGTTTGCAAAATTACTTAATTGCCCCTCCATTGATTTTCTATTTTGTTTCTTTACTTATCTTGTTATTTAGTTAACGATTTGGTTTCTCCAAATTTCCTTATTTCACCATAAATTCCAATTTATTATTAAGGCTCCATTAAAACTTTCCGTTCGCAAAACGGACTTAATTTGACATATTTACAAAAATGTCATTATTTATTGGAATAATAAAATCCCGTAAAACCAGGTGTTACATTCCATCCACCTTAATTAAAATTTTGTCCTCAAAATTTGATTATACAAACAGTTCATGATATTTAGACATCATATCCTGCTGCCTCTCCCAAGTAGCTTCTTCTACATCGTGATTCCGCCATAGGACCTTTACCAGCGGGATCTTCTTATTACGCAACACCTTGATAGAGGACTCTAAAATTCGTACCGGCTTTTCCACATAGGTTAGCGTTGGTTGCACCTCGATCTCTCTTGTCTCAATGACATGTGATGGATCACGCACGAATTTTCTGAGCATGGACATGTGAAACGCATCGTGAATGTGTGACGACCCTTAATTTACCCTTGTACTATTCCTAAAAATCTCGTAAAATTTGAACTTTTCTTTTCCATCCTAGTAATTAAACTTGCTTATTATCCTAGTCTATTCTCACACAATTTTCATTTTCATTTATCCATTCATTTCCCTTTTCATTCATTCATCAATCGTGAGAGAATGGACTCAGCATTAAATCCATATTTATAACCTTTAGAGACTAATTACTTTATTCAGCAGAAAATATAATCCTTGTAGTAGAGTTTAACTTAATTTAAATTCCTATCGGGTTTTATCAATTTGAACAGTGGTCGGGGTGATTAACACTTAGCTTCTCTCGGGTTTCATCAATTTGAACAGTGATCTTCTCTCGGGTTTCTTTAATTTGAACAGCGGAGGTCGACAGAAATAGAAGACAGCATGGACGACAGAAGCCATGGGCAACAACGAATGTGGTCAACAGAGACCGTGGACAACAGAAACTGTGGACGACGTTATCGCTTACAGCGTTTATTCGTCCACGAGACTCATTCATCAACGGGACTTATCGTCCACGGGACTTATCGTCTACGAGACTTATTTGTCCACGTGACTTATTCGTCCATGTGACTTATTTATCCACATCTTTGGATGACAACTTTGGACGATGACTTTCTTTTATAAAATACTTAACTGAACCTTATCGTCCACAGTCTTTGGACGATGACTTTGGACGCTGACTTTCCCTGTCAGAATACTTAACTGAACCTTATTGTCCACAGACTTTGGACGATGACTTTCTTCGGCCAGAATACTTAACTGGACTTTATCGTCCATGGACTTTGGACGATGACTTTCTTCTGCCAGAATACTTGACTGGACTTTATCGTCTACGGACTTTGGACGATGACTTTTTTACTGAACACTTAACTGAAAACATATAAAATCCCGACTCTAAACCATGCATTACCCGATCGATCGGCCTTTCCTGGCAATCGATCGGCTAGCTCTCTGGATTTTGTCCAGAGAGCTGCCTTCATAATCTTTCCCCTGTATCTACATATCATTTACCCCGAACTTCCAGAAACATTAAAAACATCAAACCCATTTACCATTTCATCAACGTTAGTATTTACACTATCCAGATACCAAACGCCCTAAAATAAGTTCTATACAATTCATATACTATAATTCCTTCAGCCCGACACAACCCAAAACCACTAAAATACTTAACCTATTACTCCCACGGGTCAAGGTTAGCACCGACTGCACAACACACTCCCAAGGAATTCTTCTTCAATCGACTCGTTCCTCGGATGGAAGAACAACATTCTAACCTTGCTCAAGATCACCTACACCATAAAAACATTCTATGAGCTAAGACTCAGTAAGCTTCATAAATGAAAATGCATGTGTTATTCATAAAAATCATGCTGTTTTCTTTCTGTCTTTAATTATCTGGTATCCATGGTAGAAAGAGTAGGCACACCTTGTGGTCCAAACCTTACGGGACGGCCATACTCGTTCTTTAAGAAAATAGAGTAGGCACACCTATTGGTCCAAACCTTACGGGACGGCCATACTCGCTCTTTAAGAAAGTAAAGTAGGCACACCTATTGGTCCAAACCTTACGGGACGACCATACTCGTTCTTTAAGAAAATAAAGTAGGCACACCTATTGGTCCAAACCTTACGGGACGACCATAGTCCTTTTCCACCCACATATTACACTTACGTACTTTCTTTCATTTCATTCATTATCTTTCTTACACAAAAACGTATGCATAAATTCATTTTCTATGCTTTCATAAAAACATAATGCATGAACAATACATATCCTCGGTTTAACATAATCATAAACATAACATGACTATCTAGACAGAACTATCCATTAACAACTAATTGCATAACCTAATCTACCAAACCACATAACCATAAACCATATACCTAACAATCTACATACATCATCAATTTCCTCGATAAATAAACTCTCTTATGATGTAGGCCAAATCGGCCAAACAAGTCATGAAGACTTACCTTGGGTCCTAAGCAAATTCGAGTGCTGTTCGTGAGCTTGTTCACCTAAACCAATCCACAACATTCTTTAGAGGCGCAAGTACGGCAACCTTAACCATTTCTGACATAATTTAGTCGAAACCCTAACCGTTAACAATTCTAAAACAATGAAACCCAACGTCCAAAATCATAGAACTTTACCTAGGTTGTTGGTTGGAGAAGAAAACGTGAAGGAGAATCGATGATCAGAGGAAAAAATCGGCTGAATCGTGAAGAATGGAGGAGAGGCGATAAAAATCGCCAGAAAGCTCTCTGGAGCTTTTCTTTCGTGAAAGTAGAGGGAAATGAGGGAGAGAGAGAAATACTTAGGTTTTTATTAACATTTTAACACTTAGATTACCATATTGCCCTTTATTACATTTTTCTATTAATCCTCCTCTTATTTCACTAATTTGTCTATCGTTTAAATCAATCCATCGATTATTATTAATAGGACAAAGGGTACTAAAGTTTCGGGTGTTACAGAATGCCTTCCATGGATGCCGGAAGCCATAACCTGTACGCCATAGTCCCAATCCTCTTCAAAATAGGAAAGAGCCTTACATAACGAGGGTTTAACTTGCCTCTTCTTCCGAACCGCATAACGCCCTTAAACGGAGAAACTTTAAGATAAACCTCATCACCCTCATGGAACTCCAAGTTCCTCTGTCTAGTGTCTGCATAGCTCTTTTGGCTGCTCTGTGCTACCTCGATACGTTGTCTGATAACAGCGATCTTCTCCGTTGTTTGCTGTAAAATAACTGGGCCAACTATGATAGCCTTGCCTACCTCATCCCAATATAGCTGAGACCTGCATTTCCGACCATACAACGTCTCGTACGGAGCCATGCCAATCGTAGCCTGGAAGCTGTTGTTGTGCGAGAACTCAATCAAGGGCAAATATCGGCTCCACGAGCCCTGAAATTCCAGCGCGCAAGCTCTGAGCATATCTCCAAGAATCTGATTTGTTCTTTCTATCTGTCCATCAGTCTGAGGATGAAACATTGTGTCTAAATTTAGCTGAGTTCCCATCGCCTTATGCAAACTCTTCCAGAATTTCGAAGTAAACTTGGCATCTTTATCGGAGACAATCGAAATGGGTACTCCGTGTAATCTGACGATGTCGTGCACATACAGCTCAGCAAGCTGATCCATAAAATAGGTCATCTTCACTGATAGAAAGTGGGCCGACTTTGTCAAACAGTCCACTATCACCCAGATGCCATCGTGCCCCTTCGTCGTTCTCGGCAGTCCAACTATGAAATCCATGGAGATCTGCTCCCATTTCTACTCCAGAATCGGTAGTGGCTGTAAGGTTCTGGCTGGCCTTTGGTGTTCTGCCTTAACCTGTTGACAAACCAGACAAGTTTCCACATACCTGGCAATCTTTCTCTTCATGTTCGGCCACCAGAAGTGTTGTCTCAGGTCTCTATACATTTTCGTGCTCCCTGGATGCACTGAGTATGCCGAGGAGTGTGCCTCGGTTAAGATCTCACTCTTCAACTCTTCATCGTTAGGCACGTACCACCTATGTCTGAATCTCAATATGCCATCATCCGACAAGCTGAAATCGGACGGGTCCTCAGATGTCATGCTCAATCGATATCTCTCACACTCCAAGTCTTCTTTCTGAGCTTCTCGGAGTTTGTCAATTATTGTCGGTGTGACGACCCTTACACTATTCCTAATTTTCCCGTATTATTTTTTTATATACTTAAAACTTTAACCTAGCATTTTAGCGGAAATAAAACTTTTAATGTCAGAATCGAAATCAGAATTGAAATCGATGGAGTCTATGTTTATAAACTATTTAAAACAAAACTTAAAACAATTATAAAATAATTGTAAAACAATGAAAAACTAAATAACAATCGGCGGAGGGTAAAATGGGACGTTTGTCCCTAAAAATGAGGGGCGATCGATCGCCCATTTAGGGCGATCGATCGCCATATGCAAAAACAAGAGGGGCGAACATTCGCCCCTCAAAACGGTGAACGATCGCCTCGCAATCATTCACCAGGCGATCGATTGCCACACGCTCTAGAAATTTTCCAGAGCGTGGCGATCGCTTGGTGACCGATCGCCCCTCTTGGCGATCGGTCGCCAACCCCTCTGCCTTCCCCATTTTCTTGCCTTCCCCATTTTCTTCTTTCTTTCTTCCCCTTTTCACTTCATTCATTCTACTTCTTTTCTTTTCTTCTCTCTTGTACACAACATTAACACCTATTTAAACTCAAATCACAAACTAAAAACACTTCAACATCACTTCATTTCATCGACCAAATAAACGACTCAAAACACAATTAAAACCAAATACATTTTTATGAAAACGAACTGCGTGGATCCGTTTGAAAACCAAACATTTCCTCCTGCTAAAACCACCAAGCAGTTCGTAAATCTCAACAGAAATCTTAACAAAACGTTTTATAAATTCAATGCACCAAAACGTTTAAAAACCTCAAAACGTAATCTATCAACTAATCAGAGCCAAACATCCTAAAATATTTTAACTATACAATTATTCATTTCAATCTATCATCTGCCCAAAACATCACAATACCCTCAAAATATATACGTATATCCCCACGGGTCAGGTTTAAACATCGATTGCGCAGGACACCCTCCCGCGAGTCATCCTCAATCAACTGCATCACTCCTCGGGTAGAGGGATCTCGTCCTCACCTAAGTCAAGATCACCTACACCATACAGACAATCTATGAGATAAAAATCTCAACAAGCTCTACGTAAATGCAAGTGCATGCTGTGCATATGAGTTCATAAATCATGCAACATTTTCTTATCTTTACATAGGTTGTCATCGAGATCTCAACCCCCTAAATGGAGAGGGCATATCCTACGGTTGGACTACCCTTTCCACCTAGAGGAGGGGGTACACGCTTGCAACACGCACAGTCGTGCCTGAGCCCCACCTCGCATGACCATAAACATACATCGATCCATATTAGATGTGGTATTGTGACAGACCCGTAATCGATCCACACAATAGATCAATAGCCCCCTTTCAAGCCACATCGCCGTTTTCTTTAAAACACAGTGCGGAAATTCATTTTCATGCTCTTTTAAAATACGTGATGCGTGAACAATTTATAACATAATTTAAGCATGCATCATACGTACCATCAAGACAATAAAAGCAATTAAAAACATAACCTATAAAACAACTAAACCTAACTACCCAACCAAAGCAATGTAAACAAACGCGTCACCAAAACTCCTCGAGACGACATCAACGTACAGTGTAGGCCTATCGGCCAGAGTAAGTCACGAGAACTTACCTCGTGTCCGATGCAATCCAAGATCCGTCCACGAGTGTTGTTTACCTAAAGCAAATTCACAATTTGTCGTTAAAACGAGTTTAAACTATTAAACGTCCAAATTTAACGAAACCTTAACTAAGGAAATTCCTTAAAGCCCTAATTTGATTCATTGAAGCATTTTATCGAGCATTCCACGCTCGATACCTCAAAATTTCCATTAACGAGTTTTTTTTTCTGAAAAACCCCAAAATTCTCAAACTTTAACATTTCTCATAAATCGACTTAACTTCGTCCAATAACGTTCAATACGTCCATTATATTCACAACTAAGGTAAACCTATCGATTTCTAGCCATAAACCACGTTTTTCATAAAACCCTAAACAAACCCTAATCGTTTAAACTCCGTAAAAACTGAAATAAACTTTGCTAAAACTTTAGAATCGTACCTAGGGTCGAGTTTGGAGAAGAAATCGCATAGAAAACGAGACGAACAGAGGAGCAATGGTCGTCGGAAATGGAGGTTGCCGTGAGAGAACGCCGGAGGAAGGAGAATCGCAGGGAGAAGAAAATGAAGCCGTGAGGAAGAAGAAAGTTTTCAATATTTTTATAATATTGACTTGGCAAATTACTATTTTGCTCTTCCTTTGATTTTTTATTTGTTTCGTCCTTCGTTTCATTAATTGTCTAACGATTCGGTTTCTCCAAATCTCCTTATTTCACCAATAAATCCTACTTATTACTAGGATTCTATTAAAACTGTCTGTTCGCAATTCGGATCTCGTTAACTATTTTTACCAAGGTATCCTTTATATTATGATAAGCGTAATTTTCGTAAAGTTAGCGTTACGACTCCTAAAATTCCCGAAATTTTCTTAAAATCCTTATTAATTATTAGAATCATAATAACGCTTTCTTTTTGCAAAACCGACTTGATTCGATATATCTACACAAATGCCATTTACATTAAAATATTAGTATTCTGTACAGTCGGGTATTATAATCCATCCACCTTATTTAAAATTTTGTCCTCAAAATTTGACTATACAAACAACTCGGGATACTTAGTCATCATATCTTGTTGTCGTTCCCAAGTTGCTTCTTCAGCCTCGTGGTTCCGCCATAGGACTTTGACTAGCGGAATTTTTTTGTTGCGCAATACTTTGATCGAAGACTCCAAAATACGTACAGGCCTCTCCACATAAGTCAAAGTAGGCCGTACCTCGATGTCTCTCGCCTCCACGATATGCGATGGATCGCACAAACATTTCCGAAGCATAGACACATGAAATACGTTGTGGATGCCTTCCATTGAAGCTGGAAGCTGAAGTCGATAGGCCATCTTCCCGATCTTCTTCAAAATAGGAAAGAACCCCACATAGCGAGGGTTTAACTTGCTCTTCCTTCTGAATCGCATCAGACCTTTAAACGGAGAAACTTTCAAATAAACCTCGTCACCTTCTTCAAATTCCAGTTCTCTCCGTCTTGTGTCAGCATAGCTCTTTTGTCGACTCTGAGCTATCTCGATATGCTATCAAATAACGAAAATCTTCTCTGCCGTTTGCTGTAGAATCTCAGGACCAACGATACTGGCTTCACCAACCTCGTCCCAATATAACTGAGATCTACACTTTCGACCATACAAAGCTTCATATGGAGCCATACCAATGGTAGCCTGGAAGCTGTTGTTGTAAGATAACTCTACTAGTGGCAAATATCTGCTCCACGAGCCCTGAAATTCCAGCACACAAGCTCTAAGCATATCCTCCAGAATCTGATTTGTCCTCTCAGTCTATCCATCAGTCTGAGGATGAAATGCTGTGCTAAAATTAAGCTGAGTCCCCATAGCTTTGTGCAGACTTTTCCAGAACTTCGATGTAAACCTTGGATCTCTGTCTGAGACAATCGAAACTGGCACTCCATGCAGTCTAACAATTTCCTGCACATAAAGCTCTGTGAGCTGATCCATAGAAGACGTCATCTTTACAGCTAAGAAGCGGGCCGACTTTGTCAATCGGTCCACGATCACCCAGATGCCATCATGGCCCTTCGTCATCCTCGGGAGCCCCACAATAAAATCCGTGGAGATCTACTCCCATTTCCACTCCGGAATCGGCAGTGGCTATAGTGTTCCGGCCGGCCTCTGGTGTTCCGCCTTAACCTGTTGACAAACTAAACAGGTTTCAACATATTTCGCCACTTCCTTCTCCATTTTCGGCCATCAGAAGTGTTGCTTTAGGTCTCTGTACATTTTAGTGCTTCCTGGATGCACAGAGTAAGCTGAAGAATGTGCTTTGGCCAAAATCTCCTTCTTTAGCTCCTCATCGTTAGGCACGTACCACCTATGCCTGAACTTCAGAATACCGTCATCTGACAAGTTAAATTCAGACACATCTTCAGATGTCATGCTCAATCGAAGCTCCTCACACTCCATATCATTCTGCTGAGCTTCACGTATCTTATCCAGAATAGTCGGCCTGAGAGAAATGTTGGTGAGCATACTGGACAACTCTGCCACTATCTCCACATCGAACCTCTCAATCTCAGACAGCAGTGTAACTAACAATGCTGCAAGTGAAGGCTGACTCGCAGAAGGCACTTGGCTCAAAGCATCAGCGACCTTATTCGCCTTTCCTGAATGGTACTTGATTTCAAACTCGTAATCTTTAACAAATTCCAGCCATCTCTGCTGCCTCATGTTAAGCTCCTTTTGCGTGAACAAGTACTTCAAGCTCTTGTGGTCTGAAAATATCTCACACTGCTGCCCATATAAATAATGCCTCCATATCTTCAGTGCGAAGACCACAGCTGCTAACTCCAGATCATGCGTAGGATAATTCTGCTCATACGGCTTCAACTGCCGAGAAGCATACATGATAACTTTTCCTTCCTGCATCAATACACAACCGAGTCCAACTCCAGACGCATCACAATAAATGCTAAATTTGTCACCTTCAACAGGTAGTGTCAGTACTGGAGCTGTGGTAAACTTCTGTTTCAACTCCATAAAACTGTCATCACAAGCAGCCGACCATACAAACTTCTCATTCTTCTGAGTTAAGCGCGAAAGAGGAACTGCAATCTTCGAAAATCCCTGTATGAACTTCCGATAATAGCCAGCCAATCCAAGAAATCCACGTACTTCGCGCATGTTTTTAGGCTGTGGCCAATCTCTGACCACCTGAATTTTGCTCGGATCTACAGAAACCCCTTCTTCTGATATAATGTGGCCAAGAAAACTGACCCGATCCAGCCAAAACTCACATTTGGAGAACTTTGGATATAGCTGGTGTCGTTGCAAAATTTTTAGAACAATCCGTAATTGCTCTTCATGCTCTTCCTTCGTCTTAGAATAAATCAGGATATCGTCAATGAACACCACGACGAACTTGTCCAGAAAATCCTTAAATACACGGTTCATCAGGTCCATAAACGTTGCAGGGGCATTAGTAAGTCCAAAGGACATAACTAGGAACTCATAATGCCCATACCTCGTTCAGAACGCCATTTTCTGAACATCTTCCTTCCGGACCTTCAATTGATAGTAGCCCGAGCGTAAGTCAATCCTGGAAAATATTCGGGCACCCTGTAGTTGATCAAACTAATCGTCGATCCGTGGCAGTGGATACTTATTCTTCACTGTGAGCTTATTCAGCTCCCTATAATCCACGCACATCCTGAGAGTCCCGTCTTTCTTCTTGACGAATAGAACGGGCGCACCCCAGGGTGAAAAACTGTGTCGGATGAAACCCTTATCTAATAACTCCTTTAGCTGAGTTTTCAACTCTCTCAATTCAGCAGGCGCCAATCTGTATGGATTCTTAGACACTGGCGCGGAGCTAGGATATACATCAATAGCAAATTCAATCTCCCTGTCCGGCAGTAGTCCGGAGAGATCATCAAGGAATATCTCAGAGAATTCTCTGACTATAGGAATGTCGCTCGGCTTTACTTCGCTGAGCAACTGAATATCAATTACTGTGGCCAAATAAATAGAGCACTCACCTTTAAATTACTCGTTGACCTTCATGGAATAGGAGATAAGCGATCCACTCAATCGGTTCATCGCATGATAAGAAAACTCGACTTTACCCGGGGGTCGAAATGTCACAATCCCGGATCGACAATCGATGGTGGCGTAGTACTGTGATAGCCAGTCCATCCCTAAGATCAGATCGTAGATCTCTATGCCCATAACAATCAAGCGAGCATAGAGGGTACTGTTCCCAACTGAGACAATATTGCCCTGAACGACCTGACCTGAGTGCATACGCTCTCCTGAAGGTAGCATCACACTGTATTCGCATTCTGCTAACTCAGACACAAGCTTCAATCTAGATACGCAGGCAGTGGAAACAAAAGAATGTTTAGCCCCCGTGTCTATCAAAGAAAACACTGCCACCCCCATAATTAAAATAGTACCTGCTATCACGGAAGGCTGAGCCTCGTCATCGACGTCACCAGGCTCGATAAATGCAAAAATCCTCGGCATAATCCTCCTCTGGTCTGTGCCTGTCTGCTCACGGCCTTGCTTCAGGCATTCTTTAATGTAGTGGCCAACTTCTCCACATCTAAAACATTTATTCGTGCCCATCCGGCACTCGCCACTGTGTTCTTTCTGGCACTTAGGGCATCACGGCATTTGAGAAGCCCCCTGTACCTGCTTCCCTTTGCCTCGATCGTTACCTCCCTCTAAAGGCCTCTTAACACCTCGTTGTTGTTGTTGTGGCTGTCCTCTCGGTTGCCAGCCCTTATTTCTGACCTGAGGGTGGATCTCTCGAAAGAAGCCCCTAGCTGGCTCCCTCGGTTTAACTAAACTCTGGTCAACGGCCTTAATCTCAAGCGCTCTTGCCACAATCTCGTCATAGGATACATTCCATACCCTTGATATGGTAAGGCTCTTCTGAATCTCTTGACCAAGTCCCTGTACAAATCGGCGTACCTTGTCCTCATTGACACTGACTTGACGTGGCGCGAATCGTGACAGTGCCTCAAACCTTCTCACGTACTCGGCAATCGAACCAACTTGTCGCAACTGCATAAATTCAACCATCTTCGCCTCTCGTACTGTATGGCTGAAGTATTTGTCATAAAATATCATCTTGAAGCGCTCCCAACTCATAATCGTCGTGTCGGTGGTTGTCTTGATCGAATCCCACCAAAATCGGGCATCCAACGCTAAGTGGTAGCTAACCAATGCAACCTTTTCCCCATCCTCAATGCTTGCATAGGCTAGGATGTCTTCCATGGTACGAATCCACTCCTCAGCTGAAGAGGGATCCGTAGACTGTCCGTTGAATACTGGAGGTTGGAGCCTCTGAAATCTTTTCATCCCTCGGTTACCCTGTGTCGCTGTCTCTTGGGCTCTAGCACCTTCACGGTCGATTAAGGCGCCCACTTGCTGGGATTGCCTCTCCATTTGTTGGGCCTGACGCTCCATATGTTGAGACTGTTGGGCAATAAAGTCTTTAAGGGTATCTATCGTATCGTCTCTATCGTCTCGATCGTTTCCTCGACGTACCATAATTATATATTTCCTATAAAGGTTAAAAGCACACAATTCTAAGAAACCGAACTTAAAGAAAAACATATAAACATACTTACAGTTGAGGAAGGATGTTCGCGTAGTGGCTGGACAGTCGAGCAGTCCACAGAACCGTTTTTAAAACCCGGGGGCTCTAATACCATAAGTTGTGACGACCCTTACACTATTCCTAATTTTGCCGTATTATTATTTTTATATACTTAAAACTTTAACCTAGCGTTTTAGCGGAAATAAAACTTTTAATGTTGAAATCAAAATCGGAATTGAAATCGATGGAGTCTATGTTTATAAACTATTTAAAACAAAACTTAAAACAATTATAAAATAATTGTAAAACAATGAAAAACTAAATAACAATCGGCGGAGGGCAAAATGGGACGTTTGTCCCTAAAAATGAGGGGCGATCGATCGCCATATGCAAAAACAAGAGGGGCGAACATTCGCCCCTCAAAACGGTGAACGATCGCCTCGCGATCGATCGCCACATGCTCTGGAAATTTTCCAGAGCGTGGCGATCACTTGGTGACCGATCGCCCCTCTTGGCGATCGGTCGCCAACCCCTCTGCCTCCCCCATTTTCTTGCCTTCCCCATTTTCTTTTTTCTTTCTTTCCCTTTTCACTTCATTCATTCTACTCCTTTTCTTTTCTTCTCTCTTGCACACAACATAAACACCTATTTAAACTCAAATCACAAACTAAAAACACTTCAACATCACTTCATTTCATCGACCAAATAAACGACTCAAAACACAATTAAAACCAAATACATTTTTATGAAAACGAACTGCGTGGATCCGTTTGAAAACCAAACATTTCCTCCTGCTAAAACCACCAAGCAGTTCGTAAATCTCAACAGAAATCTTAACAAAACGTTTTATAAATTCAATGTACCAAAACGTTTAAAAACCTCAAAACGTAACCTATCAACTAATCAGAGCCAAACATCCTAAAATATTTTAACTATACAATTATTCATTTCAGTCTATCATCTGCCCAAAACATCCCAATGCCCTCAAAATACATACGTATATCCCCACGGGTCAGGTTTAAGCATCTACTGCGCAGCACACCCTCCCGTGAGCCATCCTCCGTCAACTGCATCACTCCTCGGGTAGATGGATCTCGTCCTCACCTAATTCAAGATCACCTACACCATACAGACAATCTATGAGATAAAAATCTCAGCAAGCTCTACGTAAATGCAAGTGCATGATGTGCATATGAGTTCATAAATCATGCAACATTTTCTTATATTTACATAGGTTGTCATCGAGATCTCAACCCCCTAAATGGAGAGGGCATATCCTGCGGTTGGACTACCCTTTCCACCTAGAGGAGGGGGTACACGCTTGCAACACGCACAGCCGTGCCTGAGCCCCACCTCACATGACCATAAACATACGTCGATCCATATTAGATGTGGTATTGTGACAGACCCGTAATCGATCCACACAATAGATCAATAGCCCCCTTTCAAGCCACATCGCCGTTTTCTTTAAAACACAGTGCGGAAATTCATTTTCATGCTCTTTTAAAATACGTGATGCGTGAACAATTTATAACATAATTTAAGCATGCATCATACGTACCATCAAGACAATAAAAGCAATTAAAAACATAACCTATAAAACAACTAAACCTAACTACCCAACCAAAGCAATGTAAACAAACGCGTCACCAAAACTCCTCGAGATGACATCGACGTACGGTGTAGGCCTATCGACCAGAGTAAGTCACGATAACTTACCTCGTGTCCGATGCAACCAAGCTCCGTCCACGAGCGTTGTTTACCTAAGGCAAATTCACAATTTGTCGTTAAAACGAGTTTAAACTATTAAACGTCCAAATTTAACGAAATCTTAACTAAGAAAATTCCTTAAAGCCCTAATTTGATTCATCGAAACATTTTATCGAGCATTCCACGCTCGATACCTCAAAATTTCCATTAACGAGTTTTTTTTCGAAAAACCCCAAAATTCTCAAACTTTAACATTTCTCATAAATCGACTTAACTTCGTCCAATAACGTTCAATACGTCTATTATATTCACAACTAAGGTAAACCTATCGATTTCTAGCCCTAAACCACATTTTTCACAAAACCCTAAACGAACCCTAATCGTTTAAACTCCGTAAAAACCGAAATCAACTTTGCTAAAACCTTAGAATCGTACCTAGGGTCGAGTTTGGAGAAGAAATCGCGATGAAAACGAGACGAACAGAGGAGCAATGGTCGTCGGAAATGGAGGTTGCCGTGAGAGAACGCCGGAGGAAGGATAATCGCAGGGAGAAGAAAATGAAGCCGTGAGGAAGAAGAAAGTTTTCAATATTTTTATAATATTGACTTGGAAAATTACTATTTTGCCCTTCCTTTGATTTTCTATTTGTTTCGTCCTTCGTTTCGTTAATTGTCGAATGATTCGGTTTCTCCAAATCTCCTTATTTCACCAATAAATCCTACTTATTACTAGGGTTCTATTAAAACTGTCCATTCGCAATTCGGACCTCGTTTACTATTTTTACCAAAGTATCCTTTATATTACAATAAGCGTAATTTTCGTAAAGTTAGCGTTACGACTCCTAAAATTCCCGAAATTTTCTTAAAATCCTTATTAATTATTTGGATCATAATAACGCTTTCTTTTTGCAAAACCGACTTGATTCGACATATTTACAAAAATGCCATTTACATTAAAATATTAGTATTCCGTACAGTCGGCCTAAGAGAAATGTTCGTGAACATAGTGGACAACTCGGCCACAATCTCCACATCAAACCTCTCGATCTCTGACCTTACCATTACCAACATCGATGCAAGCGAAGGCTGACTCGTAGCGGGCATTCGACTCAAGGCATCAGCGACTTTATTTGCCTTCCCTGGATGGTATTTAATTTTAAAGTCATAATCTTTAACGAACTCCAACCACCTTCGCTGTCGCATATTAAGTTCTTTCTGTGTAAAAAAATATTTTAAGCTCCTATGATCTGAGAACACCTCACACTGCTGACCATACAGATAGTGTGTCCAGATTTTTAACGCAAAGACAACTGCTGCAAACTCAAGATCGTGTGTCGGATAATTTTGCTCATACGGCTTCAACTGCCGAGAAGCATAAGCAACGACTCTGCTCTCCTACATCAATACACACCCCAGTCCGATCCTTGAGGCGTCGTAATAAATACTGAACTTATCGCCTTCAACAGGCAATGTTAACACTGGTGCTGTAGTCAGTCTTTGTTTCAACTCATTGAAGCTCTTTTTGCATGCAGCTGACCATACATATTTTTCGTTCTTCCTCGTCCATCGGGATAGAGGGACTGCTATTTTTGAAAACCCTTCAATGAACTTCTTGTAATACCCGGCCAATCCAAGAAATCCACATACCTCTCACACGTTTTTAGGCTGCGGCCAATCCCTGACAACTTCAATCTTAGTCGGATCCATCGAAATTCCCTTCTGAGATATGATATGGCCGAGAAAACTAATTCGATCCAGCCAAAACTCGTATTTAGAGAACTTTGGGTACAATTGGTGCTGACATAGAATCCTTAGAACAATTCGTAAGTGCTCCTCGTGCTCCTCTTTTGTCTTTGAATAGATCAAGATGTCATCAATGAAGACAACGACAAACTTGTCTAAATACTCCTTAAAAACAATGTTCATCAAATCCATAAATGCTGCAGGGGCATTGGTAAGTCCAAAAGATATTACCATAAACTCGTAATGCCCATACCTCGTTCGGAATGCAGTCTTTTGAATATCTTCTCTTCGGATCTTCAACTGATAATAACCTGAGCGTAGGTCAATTCTCAAAAATACTCGGGCGCCCTGCAGTTGATCAAACAGGTCATCGATTCGGGGCAGTGGATACTTATTCTTCACTGTTAGCTTATTCAACTCTCTGTAATCGACGCACATCCAGAGAGTTCCATCCTTCTTCTTAACAAACAGAACTGGCACACCCCAAGGAAAGAAACTGGGTCGAATGAACCCCTTGTAACACCCGGTATTTTTGCCTATGTATTTATTCTGCGGATATGTAAGCGGAATTACTCCGATATTAATTCAATGACTATTTTTAATTGCCAACGTGTTCAATTGAATGAGAGTGGTTGTAGAACCGATTTGACGAACTAAATAAAATCTTAGTTAAAAACCTATTAAAGGGAAAAATTGGAAGCCAATTAAGGTTGGTGGGAGGTGGCCAATGGATGAGTGACACCTGGCAACTTGTTGAAGAAGCCATGTTCTTTTCTCTCCCCTCCTACGTGAAACCCTCACTTTTCTCATATGCTTCCTTCTACTTCCTTTCATTTCTCTCGGTTTTCTCTCCTTCTGGCGATTTCAATCTTTCCAAAAACTTCCATTCTCCTATTTTCTCTAGTAGAGGTAAGCATCTGTTTAAGCTAATGAGTTTGGATAAGTAAAATGTGAGTTTTGTGGAAGTTTAAGGTGACAGCATTTTGAGAGAAACTCACTGTTTTTGGATGAAAACACGTTAGTTTGTTTTCCAAAGGTTTGAAAGGAGTTGCTGCATGCCTTACATATTATTAGTTAGCATTTACAGCTTTGCTCATTTTCTTTACGTGCATGTTCAGGTTCGTGCCTCACCAAGGCAACACGTTCAACACTTTCAACACCGCAGCAAACAGGTAAGTTCATGTGTGTGGACTGACCCTACATCCTGGAGATACTAGGTTTTACATCCTATAGGTTGGTTTCGGGTAGAAGGGTTAGAGTTAAGTTCTGTGTTTCCTTTTATGTTTCCATTGTTTTATGTTCCTGTTCTCTGCTGTTTAAGTTGAAGCACTATAAATGTCCATGCATACACGATTTTTTCCCGAAAGTTCATGCAAAACTGTTTTCTGTACACGGTTTGAAGCTAAGCAAGATAAAATCTGACTGAAATATATTGGTTAACTGCGGGACGGGGACTGGCCTACTGTTCTGTTTTTGTATATCTGTTTGTGCCTGTCGTGCACTTGCCAGTTCCCCGATAAGCCCCACTTATACCCCTCTGCCACTGAAATGTAATGTACTGTACTGTCATTGTATTTCTGAAAGTCCATGCATAGCATATGCATCACTGCATTTATATATGTTCTTATTGAGTTTTAGACTCATAGGTGAACTCCCTGATGTAGGTACTGAACCCGAAAATGAGGACTTTGTGACTCAGTCTGATGAATTGGTGGCTGGTGGTTCGAGGTCTCGGGGGTGGTTGCTGCAGCCATACATAATTTTTCGTCTCGAGGTTTAAGTCTTTAAAGTAAAGTTCATATCTGTAAACTCTTCTGGAATTCTGGTGTTTTGTTCTAAAACTCTGTTATAGTCCTGTGTTTTGTTTAAAAATTCTGCTGGAAATTTGTAATGTATAGGTTCTGTTGTTGATGTATTTAAAACCTCTGTATTTGACAGTTGAATTTATGTTCTGAAGTATTCTGGAATTATTTGGAATATTTTCTCCTTTAGGATGTGCATGGATTATCTCTGATTTTAGAGTCATCCATGCAATCTGTTTCCTTAAAATTCTGTCGTGTTTCCCTGATATGTCCAAAATTATGTTTTGAATCGTTTTCTGAAGTTTGAAGTTTTCATACCTTCTGTTTTCACGACTTTTGTTTATATTCACATCCACCGTTACTGTTCACTTTTGTCTTATTCACATCCACCGTTACTGTTCACTTTCTTCTTATTCACATCCACCGGTTACTGTTCACTTTTGTCTTATTCACATCCACCGTTACTGTTCACTTTCTTCTTATTCACATCCACAGGTTAATGTTCACTTTCTTCTTGTTCACATCCACCGGTTACTGTTCACTTTCGTCTTATTCACATCCACCGGTTACTGTTCACTTTTGTCTTATTCACATCCACCGTTACTGTTCACTTTTGTCTTATTCACATCCACCGTTACTGTTCACTTTCGTCTTATTCACATCCACCGGTTACTGTTCACTTTTGTCTTATTCACATCCACCGGTTACTGTTCACTTTCGTCTTATTCACATCCACCGTTACTGTTCACTTTCTTCTTATTCACATCCACCGTTACTGTTCACTTTTGTCTTATTCACATCCACCGTTACTGTTCACTTTCGTCTTATTCACATCCACCGTTACTGTTCACTTTCGTCTTATTCACATCCACCGTTACTGTTCACTTTCGTCTTATTCACATCCACCGTTACTGTTCACTTTCGTCTTATTCACATCCACCGTTACTGTTCACTTTCGTCTTATTCACATCCACCGTTACTGTTCACTTTCTTCTTATTCACATCCACCGTTACTGTTCACTTTCGTCTTATTCACATCCACCGTTACTGTTCACTTTCGTCTTATTCACATCCACCGTTACTGTTCACTTTCTTCTTATTCACATCCACCGGTTACTGTTCACTTTCTTCTTATTCACATCCACCGGTTACTGTTCACTTTCGTCTTATTCACATCCACCGTTACTGTTCACTTTCGTCTTATTCACATCCACCGTTACTGTTCACTTTCGTCTTATTCACATCCACCGTTACTGTTCACTTTTGTCTTATTCACATCCACCGGTTACTGTTCACTTTCGTCTTATTCACATCCACCGTTACTGTTCACTTTCTTCTTATTCACATCCACCGTTACTGTTCACTTTCTTCTTATTCACATCCACCGGTTACTGTTCACTTTCTTCTTATTCACATCCACCGGTTACTGTTCACTTTTGTCTTATTCACATCCACCGTTACTGTTCACTTTCGTCTTATTCACATCCACCGTTACTGTTCACTTTTGTCTTATTCACATCCACCGTTACTGTTCACTTTCTTCTTATTCACATCCACCGTTACTGTTCACTTTCTTCTTATTCACATCCACCGTTACTGTTCACTTTCTTCTTATTCACATCCACCGTTACTGTTCACTTTCTTCTTATTCACATCCACCGTTACTGTTCACTTTCTTCTTATTCACATCCACCGTTACTGTTCACTTTCTTCTTATTCACATCCACCGGTTACTGTTCACTTTCTTCTTATTCACATCCACCGTTACTGTTCACTTTCGTCTTATTCACATCCACCGGTTACTGTTCACTTTCGTCTTATTCACATCCACCGTTACTGTTCACTTTCTTCTTATTCACATCCACCGTTACTGTTCACTTTCTTCTTATTCACATCCACCGTTACTGTTCACTTTCTTCTTATTCACATCCACCGTTACTGTTCACTTTCTTCTTATTCACATCCACCGTTACTGTTCACTTTTGTCTTATTCACATCCACCGTTACTGTTCACTTTCGTCTTATTCACATCCACCGTTACTGTTCACTTTTGTCTTATTCACATCCACCGTTACTGTTCACTTTCTTCTTATTCACATCCACCGTTACTGTTCACTTTCGTCTTATTCACATCCACCGTTACTGTTCACTTTTGTCTTATTCACATCCACCGTTACTGTTCACTTTCTTCTTATTCACATCCACCGTTACTGTTCACTTTCTTCTTATTCACATCCACCGGTTACTGTTCACTTTCGTCTTATTCACATCCACCGTTACTGTTCACTTTCGTCTTATTCACATCCACCGTTACTGTTCACTTTCGTCTTATTCACATCCACCGTCATTCGCTTTCTTTCAGCCTTCACTCCCAGAGAAGATTTACGCCCAAAAATTTAAATGTTCCTGTTTTTCCTGTTTTTCTTTCGCCATCAATTTATAAAAGTTCTCTGTTTTCTGTATTCTGATTTTAATTGTCATCCAGCTTAAATGTGTCTTCCAGTTTCACTTCCATAGAAGGTTTATACTCTCTGTTAAGGTTTTAAAAGTATAAATGTTGTAAAAAAAAATAGTCCCCGTTTTGGAATGTCTCGGAGTGATGGCTCCTTATCCCCGACCGGGTCGGGGGCCGTCACACCCCTTGTCTAACAACTCTTCTAACTGAGCCTTCAGTTTCTTTAGTTCAGCAGGTGCCAGTCTGTACGGATTCTTCGATACAGGCCTAGAGTGTAACGCCCCCGAACCAACCCTGGCTCGGTGCGCTACTTTGCTAACCAATCCCACCTTAAAACATCATTTAAAATCAAATTGACACTGCAGAATTTAAAACTAAATCTCCCAAAACTCTCTTAGATCATACCTAGCTGCCTAGACTCACTAATTTCCCTTAATCCTAACCTTTAAGCACCACGGCATCCTTCTCGAAACTTTCGGCAAAGTAACGCCTGAAAATGGCGCCTCCAAAAATGCTAGGTACCTGCAATAAATCAATCCCCAACCCCAACCAGATCCAGAATACTCTTACTTAACTATAACTATCCAAACATCAACCAATACTAACATCCCTAAGTGAAGAACATTCACAGTATAGGGCGACACCTCACCCTTAACTATGACTATATACAACAGTTACAAATAGTTATACCATAACTCTCAAAACATCAACAAAAAAGAGTCACACATTCCCATCATTTCTACAAACAGACATTTACAATAAACTACCAAAATACAAAGCCCCATATTCCCGAAGACCATGGTCAAGGCGCCCCAACAACTGCCTGCACCAGCATGTTCCGTGCGTCTCCGACTGCTCCCAAGTCCTGGCTCACTCGCTTAGCTCACCTGTAACTGCGTCGTTACCTACACCACAGAACACACACATACGTAGGCTTACGCTTAGCAAGTAAGGGATAACAAATATAAACATGCCTACACGACTCTCACACAACCCTAGCACACACAGTTTTTCAATAAAGTTTGCCTGCATCGACAGATGCCTTACTCTTTAACTGACTACCATGCCAACCAACCATGCAACACAACCCAACAAGGCAACTCAACAACACGACTTCTACACTTAACATCGAAGCGTTCACGGAACCTTCTGCTTAACATCGAAGCGTTCCCTGGAACCTTCTGCTTAACATCGAAGCGTTCCCGGAACCTTCTGCTTAACATCGAAGCGTTCCCGGAACCTTCTGCTTAACATCGAAGCGTTCCCGGAACCTTCTGCTTAACATCGAAGCGTTCACGGAACCTTCTGCTTAACATCGAAGCGTTCCCGGAACCTTCTGCTTAACATCGAAGCGTTCACGGAACCTTCTGCTTAACATCGAAGCGTTCACGGAACCTTCTGCTTAACATCGAAGCGTTCCGGAACCTTCTGCTTAACATCGAAGCGTTCCGGAACCTTCTGCTTAACATCGAAGCGTTCACGGAACCTTCTGCTTAACATCGAAGCGTTCACGGAACCTTCTGCTTAACATCGAAGCGTTCACGGAACCTTCTGCTTAACATCGAAGCGTTCACGGAACCTTCTGCTTAACATCGAAGCGTTCACGGAACCTTCTGCTTAACATCGAAGCGTTCCCGGAACCTTCTGCTTAACATCGAAGCGTTCACGGAACCTTCTGCTTAACATCGAAGCGTTCACGGAACCTTCTGCTTAACATCGAAGCGTTCACGGAACCTTCTGCTTAACATCGAAGCGTTCCGGAACCTTCTGCTTAACATCGAAGCGTTCCGGAACCTTCTGCTTAACATCGAAGCGTTCCGGAACCTTCTGCTTAACATCGAAGCGTTCCGGAACCTTCTGCTTAACATCGAAGCGTTCCGGAACCTTCTGCTTAACATCGAAGCGTTCACGGAACCTTCTGCTTAACATCGAAGCGTTCACGGAACCTTCTGCTTAACATCGAAGCGTTCACGGAACCTTCTGCTTAACATCGAAGCGTTCACGGAACCTTCTGCTTAACATCGAAGCGTTCACGGAACCTTCTGCTTAACATCGAAGCGTTCCGGAACCTTCTGCTTAACATCGAAGCGTTCCCGGAACCTTCTGCTTAACATCGAAGCGTTCCCGGAACCTTCTGCTTAACATCGAAGCGTTCACGGAACCTTCTGCTTAACATCGAAGCGTTCACGGAACCTTCTGCTTAACATCGAAGCGTTCCGGAACCTTCTGCTTAACATCGAAGCGTTCACGGAACCTTCTGCTTAACATCGAAGCGTTCACGGAACCTTCTGCTTAACATCGAAGCGTTCCGGAACCTTCTGCTTAACATCGAAGCGTTCCCGGAACCTTCTGCTTAACATCGAAGCGTTCACGGAACCTTCTGCTTAACATCGAAGCGTTCCGGAACCTTCTGCTTAACATCGAAGCGTTCACGGAACCTTCTGCTTAACATCGAAGCGTTCCCGGAACCTTCTGCTTAACATCGAAGCGTTCCGGAACCTTCTGCTTAACATCGAAGCGTTCACGGAACCTTCTGCTTAACATCGAAGCGTTCACGGAACCTTCTGCTTAACATCGAAGCGTTCCGGAACCTTCTGCTTAACATCGAAGCGTTCCCGGAACCTTCTGCTTAACATCGAAGCGTTCACGGAACCTTCTGCTTAACATCGAAGCGTTCACGGAACCTTCTGCTTAACATCGAAGCGTTCACGGAACCTTCTGCTTAACATCGAAGCGTTCCGGAACCTTCTGCTTAACATCGAAGCGTTCACGGAACCTTCTGCTTAACATCGAAGCGTTCACGGAACCTTCTGCTTAACATCGAAGCGTTCCCGGAACCTTCTGCTTAACATCGAAGCGTTCCCGGAACCTTCTGCTTAACATCGAAGCGTTCACGGAACCTTCTGCTTAACATCGAAGCGTTCCCGGAACCTTCTGCTTAACATCGAAGCGTTCACGGAACCTTCTGCTTAACATCGAAGCGTTCCCGGAACCTTCTGCTTAACATCGAAGCGTTCCGGAACCTTCTGCTTAACATCGAAGCGTTCACGGAACCTTCTGCTTAACATCGAAGCGTTCACGGAACCTTCTGCTTAACATCGAAGCGTTCCGGAACCTTCTGCTTAACATCGAAGCGTTCCCGGAACCTTCTGCTTAACATCGAAGCGTTCACGGAACCTTCTGCTTAACATCGAAGCGTTCACGGAACCTTCTGCTTAACATCGAAGCGTTCACGGAACCTTCTGCTTAACATCGAAGCGTTCCCGGAACCTTCTGCTTAACATCGAAGCGTTCACGGAACCTTCTGCTTAACATCGAAGCGTTCACGGAACCTTCTGCTTAACATCGAAGCGTTCACGGAACCTTCTGCTTAACATCGAAGCGTTCACGGAACCTTCTGCTTAACATCGAAGCGTTCACGGAACCTTCTGCTTAACATCGAAGCGTTCACGGAACCTTCTGCTTAACATCGAAGCGTTCACGGAACCTTCTGCTTAACATCGAAGCGTTCCCGGAACCTTCTGCTTAACATCGAAGCGTTCACGGAACCTTCTGCTTAACATCGAAGCGTTCCGGAACCTTCTGCTTAACATCGAAGCGTTCCCGGAACCTTCTGCTTAACATCGAAGCGTTCACGGAACCTTCTGCTTAACATCGAAGCGTTCACGGAACCTTCTGCTTAACATCGAAGCGTTCCCGGAATTCCCGGAACCTTCTACTTAACATCTTACATTCCACTCCCACAATTTGCAAACAAAGTTCAAACAATGTAACCAACACAACAACGTAACGCAACGACTTAACACAACACAGTATAACAACACAGCAACGTCTCAATACAACTCACACAATGCCAATCAAATGTAACATCACACAACGCCTCAATACAACACAAAGCAAAACAATAACTCAACAAAATACGAAGTAGCACAAATAACCATTAAACCTTACCGTTTTATGGTGTAGGCCCGAAGGCGAAAGGATAATAATCCAACACTTACCTGAACGCTCGACTTTCACTTGCACATTTCTACCGGTCAAATCACTCGTCCAACGACCTAAAATAACAAAACTTAGCTTAATAAGCCACAATAAAATCTACAAATTCTTAAACCTAAAACTAACCAACACCTAAACACATTTCACTATTAAAACTCAAAACCCGATTTTTGTACCATTTTTTACCATCAAACTTCAAACGGTCATAACTTCCTCATTTTTCAACGGAATTCAACGTGCCACCCCAATTCGGAAACCTTTACATGTCTACTATCCATTGAAACACTTAAATCAATTAAACAAACACCCTAGCCAACTCGAAATCCAGCAAACAGAATCGGTACAATTTATGCCTAAAAACAGGTTTTGTGTATTTAAATTCAAATTCACAATCTAATCATTCCAACAACCTAAACTAACATATCTAAGGCTTAATTAATCAAAAGAGGAAGAAAACCCCCAAGGAGAACCCAATTTTCGGACTCCTCCTTTTAGGGTTTTCAAACTCCCCCTAAAACTCACTAAAATCTCTCACAAACTTCATCCACATGCACATAAACCAAAACCCAATCGATTTTACCTTGAAAGCACTTGAGAAAATTGAAGAACAAGGGAGGGGAAGCGTCGGCTATGGAGGAGAGGGAGAGAGTGTCGATGGAGAAGAAGAAGAAATAGAAAACTTTAACATTAAATACATTTTTCTTTCCTTTTAATTTAGTTCATTTAATTCCCTTTAAATTACCATTAAGCCCTCCCTTCCTCTTTGTATTTCCAACGCCAAAGCCAACGCCAAAGCCAACACTTTTTCATCCATTTCATTAGATTTTTACTAACTTTTAATTGGTTAAAAGAGTTGGACTTTTCAAACTTAAAAATTATCCACCAATCACATTTGAGTTTGACTTGTCAAACTCTCCACTTCTCCTTTCACTTCTAATACCCTTCAATGTACACTAATCTTGAATAATTAACTATCATGCTTGACCTAGACTAAGGTTACATACGTTTCGGGAAAGAGCCTGGATAAACATCAATGGTAAACTCGATCTCTCTATCCGGCTGTAATCCGGGAAGATCGTCGAGGAAGATCTCAGAAAATTCTCTAACCACTGGAAGGTCTTCTGGCTTTACCCCGTTAAGCAACTGAGTATTAACCACTGTAGCCAGATAAACTGAGCATTCACCTCTAAATTGCTCTCGGACCTTTATGGAATAGGAAGTAGGCGACCCACTCAACCTATTCATCGCCTGATATGAAAACTTTTCTTTATCCAGGGGCCGAAAAGTTACTAACCCGGATCGACAGTCAATGGTAGCGAAATGGCGTGACAGCCAGTCCATTCCCAAAATCAGATCATATCGCTCTATGCCCATAACAATCAACCGGGCGTAGAGTGTGTTGTTCCCCACCGAGACGACATTGCCCTGGAAAACATAATCAGACTGCATATACGCTCCCGAAGGCAGCATTACTCTATACTCGAACTCTGCTAACTCCGGCACTAACCCCAATCTAGACACACATACAGTCGAAATAAAGAAGTGCATAGCTCCCGTGTTTATCAATGAAAATACTGGCACACCCATGAATAACTGAGCCTCGTCGTCGACATCACCAGGCTCGATAAAGGTGAAGATCCTTGGCATAACTCTCCTCTTGTCTCTGCCTGACTGTTCTCGGCCCGGCTTCGGGCAATCTTTAACATAATGGATTGTCTCTCCACACCGAAAACATCTATCTGTGCCCAATCGGCATTCACCGCTATGCTCCTTCTGGCATTTAAGGCACCAAGGCATTTGAGTAGTCCCCTGTACTTGTTTTCCTTTGCCCCGGCCATTACCTCCTTCAAATGGTCTCTTGACTCCTTTTTGTTGTTGTACCGGTTGTTGTCCTTTTTGTTGCCAACCTCTATTCTATAACTGAGGCTAGATCTCTCGATAGAAGCCCTTAGTTGGCTCCCTTGGCTTCACACAAGTCAATTCCGCAGCCTCAAACTCCAAGGCTCTCGCCGCGAAGTCCTCATAGGGCACGTCTAAAATGCCAGATACTATGATATTCTTTTGAATCTTCGGATTTAGTCGATTCATAAATTGTTGCACCTTGTCTTCATTATCGCTAACCAAGCACGGTGCAAACTAGGATAAAGCCTCGAATTTCTGAATATACTCCGCAACCGAACTAGTTTGCTTCAGCTGCGTGAATTCTGCTCTTTTTGCCGCCCTCACTGTACAACTGAAGTATTTATCAAAAAATACGGTCTTAAACCGTTCCCACCTCATCAGTGTCACGTCTGTAGTCGCCTTAATAGAATCCCACCAAAATCGGGCATCCAATGCTAGGTGGAAAGTGACGCACGTAACCTTCTTAGCACTCTCTATTTTGGCATAAGCCAACATATCCTCCATCGTTCGAACACACTCCTCAGCAATAGAGGGGTCCGTAGATTGTCCGTTGAATACTGGAGGCCGTAGCTTTTGGAACCTCTCCACACTGTGATTGTCCGGAACTACTATATCTCGGGCTCTCTGATTTTCACGGTTCACTAGGCTCAAGATCTGTTGTGCTTGCCTGTCCATATGCTGGGTCTGGTGATCCAGCAAATCTGTCAACCTATCCAGGGCTTCGTCCCTGGCGTCTCACGCTCAAACCATTTTTCTTTAACTCCTATAAAAGTTAAAAGACACAATTCTAAGAAATCGAAATCAAAGAAAGCATTTAAACGTACTTACAGCTGAGGAAGGCTGTCCGCGTAGTCGCGGTGCAGTCGAGCAGTCTACCGAACCGATTTTAAAACCCGGGGGCTCTGATACCATAACTGTAGCGACCTTTAATCCCATATCCTAAATTTCTAGTATAATTTTTTTTTTCTTTTTGTGCACTAAGTAAAATTTTGACTTCGAAAGCTTTAAATCAAAGTCTAATTCATTTAAATTATCTTGAAAATCATTTGAAGAAAGCATTAAAACACAGGTAAAACCATCGGCCAATTGAACCGAGGGCAAAAAGGGCAATTGTGCCCGAATTGCATGGCCGATCGATTGGCCCTTGGACAGCCGATCGATCGGCTGTGTAAAAATAAGGGGGGCGATCGATCACCCCCATACCAGGCGATCGATCGCCCTTGCGCGATCAATCTTAGCCGATCGATCGCCCTCACCAGGCGATCGATCGGCACACGCTCTAGAATTTCTTCCAGAGCGTAGCCAAAGAGGGCCGATCGATCGCCGTCTCTTGCGATCGATCGGCAAGCTCTCTGGAATCCAAATTTCCAGAGAGCTGCCTCCTTCTTTCTTTCATGCTCTGCACATCACGCACACACACACTTAACAATCCTTTCTCCTTCACCATTTCTATCATCTACTATTCCCTTTCATTAACCCACTTCTAAACATCATTCCTAACAAACGCATCATTATAAAATCACAAAATCCAACTGCGTGGATAGCTCTAAAACTCGAGCATATCCGTGATTCAACCTAAAATAACTCCAAACAATTCCAGTATAATCCGAATTAAAAGCTTAGCAAAATAATTTCATTAAATGAATTCACCAAAATATCAAAACATTTGTACGTCTACTGTCCAAAAACCAAGCATCCTAAAATGGTTCAACTATACAATTCTCCTATCTAATTCACCCGTCAACCCATTTTTAACCCAAAATACTTTCGTACGTCCCCACAAGTCAAAATAGCGTCGACTGCGCTAGCACACTCCCACGAGCATTCTTCTTCAACCTGCTTATACATCGGGCGGAGGAACGTCGTCCTCACTTGTATCGAAGTCACCTATGGTAATTCACAACATTCGTCATTAAAATCGAGTCTAAACTATTGAGTTTCGAAAAGTACAAATTCATAGCTAAAGGAAATTTCCTAAAACTCTAATTTAACTCGTTGAGACATTTTATCAAGCAATTCGTCCTCGTGAATTTCTAACCTCCATTAATAGAGTTTTTAAAACCTCCAACCACCAAACTCTCAACAACCCTCATTAATCCAACTAACTCTCACCAATAATAATAAATACACCAATTAGAGCCATAATCACGGTAAACCTATCGATTTCCAACTCTAATCCATGTTTTTGACAAAACCCTAACGAAACTCTAACCGTATAACTCCACGAAAATAGAAATCTAACGTTAAAAAACTATAGAATCTTACCTACGGTTGTGATTGGAGAAGAGAACGCGAAGAACGGAAGTCGATCGGAGGAGGAATCGCCGTTAGAGAGAGCCACGCGAGGGAGAAGAAGAGAAAAGTCGCCTGAAGGTGTTTCACAGGGAGGAAATCGTGAAGTGTTGTGGGTGGGAGAGAAATTTGTGATTTGTATTAAATTTTGGTTTGCAAAATTACTTAATTGCCCCTCCATTGATTTTCTATTTTGTTTCTTTACTTATCTCGTTATTTAGTTAACGATTTGGTTTCTCTAAATTTCCTTATTTCACCATAAATTCCAATTTATTATTAAGACTCCATTAAAACTTCCCGTTCGCAAAACGGACTTAATTTGACATATTTACAAAAATGTCATTATTTATTGGAATAATAAAATCCCGTAAAACCGGGTGTTACAGCTGGATCTTCAAATCACCATCCCTTTTCAACTTCTTTCTGGCTCATGGGTGCTGCTAGACCTTTATAGCCACCGTCTTTATGTGATAGTGTGCCGGAGAAGTCCTTGAGTGACTCTCTTTTTTCACTGAGATTGCTTTCAAATGAAAATGGAGGCTTAGTTTATGTATGTCTACCTATGTATGTAAAAATATTTTCAAAAATGCCTCACACATGGCTTCTTGAGTCTATTTTAAAATGGTAAATAAAGATTTGGCGATTTGAAAATCCTTAGCTCGTGGAACCTATTTTGAAATGATAAGAAAATGATTTGAATATAAATTCATGCATTTTTTTACAATTGTTCATGATTTTAAAAGAAAATGAAAAAATTAGCTTTACATATACATCTAAGTATATCATAGGGTTTCTACTGAAGTTAGTCGTTCACCATAAAGACCCCCTCCATTTCCCAGATTAGAATCATGGAGGCTGGTATTGTTGTTGTTCGTTGATGAATGAATCTATTTCTCGTCCTCTTCTTTTTTTCTCAAGAGTTATTCTTTGTCGTGGTGAGAAAATTATTTGGTTGTATTATTTTCTTTTTTTTTACTCTATATTAATTATTGGGTGTTTGATACTTTATTTCTTGCACAATATTCCATTAATTTGTTTAAGTTATGCACTATCTTATTTGAAAGATAAAGATCAGTTATGCGATGTCACACAGAGTGTTTCGTGTGAAACTGATAATTAATGCAATGATGGACAATTATAAATATGTAGAAATTAAAGAGACAGAAGCTTGGTAATGCAGTTCGGCAAATCGCCTACGTCTGCGGGGCCACTCCCAGATATAAAAATATTTCACGAGTTCACAAAGTTACAAGACAATCAGACTTATACAAATAAAGACTTCCTCTTATCTTTGTCGCCGTCTCTTTCTAACTACCCCAATGAAACTGTTTTTGCGAGCTTTCCTCGACTTGATATCTATCTCTCCCAAGATCTAAAAGCAACAAGCTCCCCTTGTTGTTGATGACTCCTCCCGAAATTCATGTATGGCAAGATCCCTTTGCCCACTATCAAAATGACAAGCTCCCCTTGTCGATAAACAGAACTCCTCCCGAGTTCAAATGCAGTCTCCTCCCGAGACTGAGTTTCAATGAAGAATAAGGGCGATTGCCTCCTGGGACACTATCTATAACACCAGGTCGTTGTCTTTGGACATAATAAATCAACACACTCGAATAATCGATGAATTCCACAGCATAAGTATAGTGTGTAAAATAATCATTCAAGAACTGAATGAATAATCACAAACTCATACGCAGAAGCATAGGAGAGAAAGAAAAGCGACGGCTTGCAAAACAAAGAAAAACTTCTCTCGTGAAAAATCAAAAAGTCGTCAGTCGCTTCCACAGAAACAGAAGCTTAAATATGATTGGTAATTGTCATATCTTCGATTTAATTCAGTTACCAAATTAGATTTAATGCCGCAAGAAATAAGGAAGCCAAATCTCACAAAATCGGTTGAGTGACACTTCGTGTGACATTTTATGAAAGTTTCGTCAACTACTTGGATATGGATCACAAGGACTTGGGAAAGTATCCCTGAATTAATGAGATTTTGAAGCCTAGAATAATTCAACTCAACTAATCTTTATCAATTCGGCTTACCTAAAGAAAGTTTTCCAAAAAACAAGTGCCTCTAGGATATCAAATACTTTCCTTGAACTTCAAGATTCCTTACTTTTATTTTCACCAATTATCTTGATTTCCAATAATCATCCATCCAATAATCTGAATAGATTATTTCTTGATTGCCAAGAAATAAACTACAAATTTAGAAAATAATAAAATAAAATATTATCACCATAAATATAATTTGTTAAAAAATTAATGCTAACATATTTGCAATATATTTACATTTATAATCTCCCCCTTTGGTATTTTTTGGCAAAATCAATATAATCAATATCTTCAATAACTCCCCATGAATTAACTCCCCCTGGATTGGTGGCTTCAAAACAATCATAAAAAATAATTCAACCATCATCAAAATACTCTCCTTTTTTGCCATAAATAAACAAAAAGATATATATAACAGAATATGAATAATCATGCAATCATCATAACAACGTATAAGCATCATAAACCCCTGATAAGCACCACCAGCACCAATATAAGCACCATTATCACAGAAAATATAATATTCAGATAAACACCAGAATCGCCATATGAGTACCATAGTGTACTAGCCAAAACAAGGGAAATATAATACCCAAATTGTAAAAAGATTATCCAAGGAGGAAATATTCAGAACCAGACAAATTGTTCAAGAAATATCCAACAAATAGAAAAATTTCAGTAGTACTCAATGAGTGAGATCATTCTGGAGTAACCCGCTCAACTGTAGAACTCGGATCATCAACATTCTCTGGATCCTTTTCTGGAATTCCTTCCATGACATCAGGTGGAACACCGGATGTACCTGCTCCTTCATCTGACTTGTAATGTGAACTTGAGGCTTCTATGTCTGGGTTTTTCTTATAGATATCATTTAGGAATTCAGAAATAACAGACTTCTGCTTTTCAAGAACAAATATTTGAATGTTGATTGATTTAGACATGTCAACTAAAATTTTTACAGATCTAGCCAAAAGTGGAAACTCTGTTTTGGATGCAGATATAGGCAGGCCTTCTACAATTAATGTGCTCTTCCATACGAAGTTTGTAACTTATGCGAATTTCCTCTTTTTCAACATACAAAACTTCACTCTCTCTAACAATAGACTGTTGAGTACATAAAACATCATATATCAGACTAGGAAATGGAAGAGCTAACCGTTCATTCTTTCCATCTTCGTGCTTCATAATTTGATCAAAAAAATGTCTTCCAAAAACGAAAGATATTGAGTTTCCAATTTTGAATAGTAAAGTTGCCATTGTCTTGTTCACTCTAGTTCCATGAGATGTCAGCATCCAGTTTCTCATGGCAATTTTGTGCATAATTCCATACTTTACAGTAAGTTGTGAAGCTGGAAAGTCTTTCCCATGGGGCCAGATTCGTCTGACACCCCCAGTGACGTCAAAAATTATTTTGTTGTAATCCGACACAAACTCTTCAGAATCAGACATATTTAAGCACAAATAATCATTAATGGCAGACGGAGAGAAATTAAAGATATGTCCACAAACAAATACACAACCATAGCTAGGATGATTAGGATTTTTCGCATCTAGATCTAGATTGCAGTAAAATTCCTGAATTACCTTCCAAAAAAATGGCTTAATATCTCTAAAGGTTGTTTCCAGTCCTATACTCACAAGATGGTATATTATGGCTTCACATTGTGAAAAATCACCTTCATGAATTTTTCTTTCAAGCCAAATATGTCTTTGTGAAAAACTTGGCCAACGGCTATCATGCAGTCTGGATTTAAAATCTTCAATAGAGACTTTAACAGAAAACTTACTTGGGCGAGCTTAACTCACCCCGATGTGTACATTTTGAGCGAGTACTGTCTTTAGGAGTCAAGCTCTCACCGTTCTTCTTTCTTTTGGACTTTGAAGTTTCGGGGGAACTAGACTTAGGTGACTCAGCAGTAGTGTAACACCCGAGTTTTTCGGGTTTCCGCTTCAAGGCTATTTTGGTAAATAAGTAAATTAGGTCCGTTTTGCGAGCGGATAGTTTTATTAGGACCTTAGAAATTTACGGGAATTTGTAGAAGAATAAGTGAAATTTGCTAAGGTTCCCGTTTTAGCCTTTTAATATATTAATTCGTAAAAATAGCAAAATAAGTCTGCTTTGGGAACGGTGAGTTTTGTTAGAACTCTAATATTAAATTGGAATATTTGGAGAAATAAGGAAATTGCAGAAAAACTGAATTGATAGACTAATTAAAGAATTAAGCATAGAATTGAGTTAAGGGTATTTAAGTAAATTAAAAAGTAAAGATTTTATAATTTTATAAAAATCAATTTTTATAAAATTGGAATGGCTTCACGATGAAGCCATTCCCCTGCGAGCCCGACGCCGAGAAAGAGAAAGGGAGACGCGCGCGCGCGTCCCTCCGACGGCGACCACAGCTCCGACCACCGTTCAGACGTGCCGACGCCAGCGAGCTTGAACCAAGCTCGTTCCTAGAAACCCCAAACGAGAACGAGTAATGCTAAGGTTCCCGTTTTAGCCTTTTAATATATTAATTCGTAAAATAGCAAAATAAGTCCTGCTTTGGGACGGTGAGTTTTGTTAGAACTCTCATATTAAATTGGAATATTTGGAGAAATAAGGAAATTGCAGAAAAACTGAATTGATAGACTAATTAAAGAATTAAGCATAGAATTGAGTTAAGGGTATTTAAGTAAATTAAAAAGTAAAGATTTTATAATTTTATAAAAATCAATTTTTATAAAATTGGAATGGCTTCACGATGAAGCCATTCCCCTGCGAGCCCGACGCCGAGAAAGAGAAAGGGAGACGCGCGCGTCCCTCCGACGGCGACCACAGCTCCGACCACCGTTCAGACGTGCCGACGCCAGCGAGCTGAACCAGAGCTCGGTTCGGCCTTCTCCGCGCCAGACCCGACCGAAAACAGGTTGAGTTTTCTTCCCTGTTTTCGTTCTGTTCATGGCCGGCGGTGGCAAGCTCGATTGAGCTCCATCCACCGGCCCTTTTTGGTTGCTTTTAGCGTCAATTGGCCGAGCTCGGTGCTGGCATGGATTACCGAGCAATGAGGAGCTCAGATTTGGGGAAAAACCGTGGGGCTAGGTTTTGGGATTTCGGGTTTTCTGAATTGGAACTCCGATTTTAGGTTAGTTTATGTTAATTGGATGTTAGGAGGATAGATTAGTGAGGAATTGAGAGAGTTTTGATGAAAAATTGAAAAAGTGAAATTTTTGGGAAAAAGGGCAGTTCGGGTTTTTGATAAATTGACCTAGCTCCGGTCGTTAGTTTTGAAATTCCTTTTGGCAGATTAAAATAGGTTATTAGAGGATTACGTGGCCGCTGGAATCGTTCGATTCCGATAACCGACGCAAAAGTTACGCGCGTTCGAAGTTTTAGGTTGGTTTTTACCGAACCCAAATTAGTGGCCCATTTAATTAGGTTTTAATTGGATTAGGCTAGAAATAGTAGTTTAAGATGTTTTCACAAAAATGAGAGTTTAGTTATGCCCGAATGAGAAAATGGAAATTTTAGGAAAGAATTTCCTAAATTAGGAGATTAGTCCAAGTTTGAAATTAGTTTAATTAGGATCGATTTTAATGTTCTTAATTGTGAAATGCTTTAGGTGGACACGGCTTTTGGACGGTGCTCGGCTTGCTACGGACGCCAGGTAAGTGAGCGTTAGGCTTTCCGGCCACTAAGGCCCTACGTCGTACAATGTTGATAATGTTGATTGTTTTTGATGAGAGTGATTGTAGAGGTTGGTGGAAGACGGGTAGTTAAGGAAAGAGTGATAGTTAAGTAGTGCCTTAGTTATGTTGTAGTGCTCATGTGATAGGTTCTTCCTTACGTGTATGTCTCCTCATGTATCATGTTTTCTTAAAGTGCATACGAACGGTTTATGAACATGTTTTTATGAAAAGTTAAATGAACGATGTATGTTTTCACGGGACTATATGAATGATGAATGATTCTCACGGGACTATATGAATGATGAATGATTCTCACGGGACTATATGAATGATTCTCACGGGACTATATGAATGATGATTGATTTTCACGGGACTATGTTTTCACGGGACTATGTTTTTACGGAACAAGAAAAAGGTTTTTACGAAATGAAACTGTTTTACAAATGTCATGCATGTATGTAAAGTTATGTTTAGTACGCTCCTTACTAAGCATTAGGCTTAATGTAGTTGTTGTATGATGTAGGTGACAGGTGTGAACTCGATGACAAAGAATAGGTGGTCGACGGATGGTGCTCGTGGCGACGGGGTGTGTTTTGGCTTGAAGATCCGATGGTTTGAGTGATGTATGTCGAATGGATGTGAGTTAGCCTTGTTGGTTAGTAGGTCTACGTGTCGGTTTGTTTATGAAAATGTTTAAGTATATGGATTAGAGGTTTTGATAGAAAATTGTATGATAAGTCAAGTGTTGATGTATATGTATGAAAATGATTAAGTATATGGATTAGATGCTTTGATAGAAAATGCATGAATGGTCGAGCTTTGATGTATACGTAGTGGTAGTAGATTGTTTAGAATGTGAAGTCTTTATTTTGGAGAATATACTGGAACTGTTTGGGCATTTTTAAATGTTTGGTCATTTTAAAACAAGTATGGATGCGCTCGATTTTTAGAGCGATCCACGCAGTTTGTTTTCTTGAGTATAGGTTATATTAGTGTCGTGTTTTAATTGATCTTACTTTAATTGTTTTAAATGTTTTATTTGTTTTAAGTTATTAATAGTTTGAGTCTAGTTTTAAATGTTTTAAAAGTCGAAATGTTTTACGCTCAAATGTTTAATGTTTAAGTCAAAGTTAGTCCATAAAGGTTGTTAGAGGTGGGTCAATTGTCTAGGTTCGGTTTATTTTATAGTGTCGAGTGAAAAAGAAAAAGTTTATGAGAAAATACGAGGGCTTAGGTAATAGTTATGTCACGGCAAGTCCGTGGCGGCCCTACGGGGTTGGGGTCGTCACAAGTAGCAACCTTTCGAGTCTTTGAAACAGAGGGTTTGGACTATTTTGGAGTAGTGGATTTTGTGGATTTCGGAACTATGGGTTTCGAGGATTTGGGAGCAGAGTACTTGGAAGACTTGGAAGTAGCCAACTTGGAGGATTTTCTGTTGGAAATCGATTGAATGTTCCGGGTCGGTTTCTTTGGAGATGTTTCAATAAACTCGTCTTCATTATCTGTATTAATTTCAACGACGTAAACTACTCATCTGAAACTTCTTCGATGATCACCATTGCGAGGAGAACAATAGAAATCCCTAGAAAGCCGATTGTAGAAGAAGAAGTAGAAAGAGAGTACGCTAGAAAATCGTTAAATTTGAAATATATCACACAACTTCCATAAATAGCCGTCAAATCCCAGAATAAGGAGAAAATCTCATATTTGTAGAATATTTTCAAAAAATAAATTTGAAAGTTACCTTAAATCACATATTCAATCTCTCATGAATCTTTGAAGAATAATTCTGATCTTAGCAAGATGAGAAATAAACCCAATAGAATAATGTTGTTTCAATTTTCATTGAATATAAACTTATGATTTTTCATAAGGATAATCGTATTTCTCATGTTACATACGGTGCTCTTCCTTAGATAATATCAAGAATGATCACTTTTTGCAGGGGGTGAGTAATACACAGAAGATTGCCCGAATAAAAACAAACGCCTAATGCAAGTGGCAATTTTTTTTTTTAAAAAATAAAATAAACATTGAACAACTTACATAATACAGAGGCCTAGAGCAGACCTCAGCTCTTTAAACCTTTCACCGTCCAACGCCATGGTGAAAATATCGGCAATTTATTTTTCGGTCACCATATGCTTCAAATTAATAATTTTGTCCTCCACTAGAGATCGAATAAAATTATGTCGTATATCAATATGTTTTGTCCGTGAATGCTGAACAGGAAAACCATTGAGAAAAGCACTCTTCACATTCGTTTGATATAGCTTGAACCGCATAACACAAGCAATAGCCAATAAAAGTCGAATAGATTCAAGACGAGCAACCGGAGCGAATGTTTCATCAAAATCAATTCCTTCAATTTGTGAATACCCTTGAGCAACTAGCCGAGCTTTGTTGCGAGTAATGTTGTCATGCTCATCGTTCTTGTTCTTGTAGATTCACTTAGTACCAATAAAATTTACATCGGGAGGACACGATACTAAGTCCTAAACTTGATTTCGAGAAAATTGACTGAGTTCTTCTTGCATAGCTCCTATCTAGTATTCATCTAGTAATGCTTCTTTCATATTCTTGGGCTCGATAGTTGATGTAAAGCACGGCATTTGAATTATTTCTTGATAATTCACCCTCGGCTTATCTCTGGTTCGTAGACCATCATTCAGACCGTTATCTAAGATGATTCTTTTGAACATGTGTGGATGGTTGTCTGTTGTGTGAAGTAGTCACCTCCGCTTCATCAATTGTCTTAGTCTGATCTGTGACACCGCTTGAGACACCATCTGTGACACCGGTTGGAACACTAGTGCCTTCATTATTTGAAATCTGGTTTGCATCTTCTTTTGGATTATATGCTGTGTCCAGAGAGTCGTCTACTTGAACATTTACAGATTCGAGGACAGTTCGAGTTCTTTTGTTGTAAGCTCGATAAGCACGGCTATTTGTAGTATAACTAAGAAAGATAGCCTCATCACTCTTGGGATCAAATTTTCCCCTGTGTTCCCTGTCATTCAACACAAAGCAAATGCTGCCAAACGGATGAAAATAATTAAGATTCGGAGTTTTACCTTTCCAAATCTCATAGGGTGTCATAGAAGTTTTTCCTCGGAGATACACCCGATTTATGGTATAACAAGCAGTGTTCATAGCTTCAGCCCAGAATTTTTGAGAAACTTCCCTTTCGTGTAACATTACTCGAGTCATCTCTGCCAATGTACGGTTCTTTCTTTCAACGACTCCATTTTGTTGAGGAGTTTTAGGTGCCGAGAATTCGTGAGCAATTCCTAGATGTTTACAGAAATCCGAGAATTCAGCATTTTCAAACTCTCTCACATGGTCACCGCGGATGCGAATAATGTTCATGATGACACTATCTTTTTCACGTTGGAGTCGAGTGCACATTGACTTGAAAACTTTGAAAGTGTCGGACTTTTCTCTAAGAAACTCCACCCATGTGTAACGAAGACATAACGTTTTCCTCCAATACTTTCAACAGACATTGGATCCATTAGATCCATGTAAAGCAATTCAAGCACACGGGTAGTTGTAGATGACTGTGACATCGGGTGTGACACCTTGGTTTGCTTTTCAATTTGACATGGTCCACATAATTTGTCTTCATCAAACTTTAATATAGGAATTCCCTGGACAGCACCTTTTGAAATAATCTTTTCCAGCATTCTGAAATTTACATGTCCCAACTTTCTATGCCATAGAACAGTGTCCTCCATACTAATACAGGTAGATGAGGAAGAAATAAGGTAGCAATTGTCTGATGATCTACCTCCTTCAATAACACATTTGTTGTTTTGATCGGACACTACACATTTTTCACGTGTGAATTGCACATTCAAATCTTGATCGCACAGCTATCTAATACTGATTAAATTAGATTTCAGACCTTTTACCAAAAGAACATTGCTCAACTTTGGTAGACCAGGAACATTCAGCGTTCCCCTTCCAATGACATCCTTTAAGACACCGTTGTCGAATGTAACTTTTCCCATGGTTTTAGGTATGATATCCTGCAAATATCTCTCTTCACCTATCATGTGTCTAGAATATCCGCTATCAAAATACCATCCATTCGTTGCGGTTGCCTTTAGTGAAAGATGTGTAACATTACACTTCAAACTTGATTTTTTCACCCATTTTTGATAAGGGAATCTGTAAGAAGAAATATTTCTAACAGTATCTAGTCTTAGGTCAGCAAGATAAGTGAAGCATTTAGGGCGAATATGACCACGGCGATTGCAATAATGACACACATAAACATATTTGTTACCTTTACTGCTTGAAGCATGATAGGAGTCATAAGAATTTGATTTTCTGTCAGTTCTTGGAGTTCTTTTTGCAACTTACTTTTTTTTGTAATCAAATCCCTTGACTAACACTGGCTGTGACACCGAGCTTTCCATTATGAATTTCATCACAGAGCGATTTTCCTTCACTGCTACAGTCTGTGAAACTGAACTTTCACCTTTGAACCCCAATCCAAACCGATTTACATTTGTTTTGCTGACATTTAGAATATCATCCAGTTTAGAAGAATCTGAATTTAATATTTTGACATTCTTCTTCATGGACTTATCTCATTGATCAAATCATTAACTTCATCATAACTCATTTTTAGCTTGGTCTCCAAATCAACAATATCATTTTGAAGATTGTTCTTCTCATCTTTCAAATTTCTAATCTGGATGTATAGATGTTGATTTACTTTAACAAGCTAGGTCCATTTCTCATAAAGAAACTTGTATTCTCCAATAAGGTCTTTTTCTGTGACTGCTTCTTCGTCTTCATCACTACTATTGGAAAAGTTGTCTGTGACACCGTGTATAAGACCACCATTTTCTTCACGTTCTATCTTTCCAACAAGTGCCACATGATTGCTCTGAAATTCGTCTTCCTTCTCTGACTCATCTTCACTCTAAATTGCGTTCAGAGAATTCTTCTTTTTCTTCAAGGTATTAGCACATTCTGCTTGTATATGCCCGAAACCTTCACACTCTCTGTAACGCCCCCGAACCCACCCTGGCTCGGTGCGCTACTTTGATAACCCATCCCACGTTAAAACATAATTTAAAATAAGTTTTATAAACCCCAAAACATAAAATAAAACTGACACAGTGGAATTTAAAGCTAAATCTCCCGAAGCTCTCTCATGTCTTACCTAGTTTCCTAGACTCACTAATTTTCCTTAATCCTAACCATTAAGTATCATGGCGACCTCTCCAAAAATTTCGACAAAGTAACGCCTGAAAATGGCGCCTCCAAAAGGCTAGGTACCTGCAAACGAATAAATCCCAACCAATCCAGAATACTCCTACTTAATTAATCAACATGCGAAATCTCCAAATAGCAGTAAAGAGGGAAACTAAAATACAAACATCCCTAAGTAAAGAAAGTCCACAGTATAGGGCGACAAATCACCCTTAACTATGACTATATGCAACAAATCTAAATAGCTATACCATAACTGTCAAAACATCAACCAAAAAGAGTAACACACGTTCCCATCATTTCCACAACCAAACATCTACAATATCTACCAAAATGCAAAACTCCACATTCCCCCGAAGACCATGGTCGAGGCGCCCCGACAATTGCCCGCACCGGCGTGCCCCGTGTGCCACCGACTGCCGCCTAATCCTAGCTCCCTCGTCTAACTCATCTGTAACACGTCACCACCTACACCATAGAACACAAAAGTAAGCCTAATGCTTAGTAAGTAGGGAAATAATGCACAGCACATCAACACATGCTCGACTCAACCCTAACATGCAGTTTCTACACACTCTGTTGTTTTCTTTTCATTTCGGTTACATTTATCTTCCACTTTCATGTAAATCAAGTAGGCACATGTCCCAACACAATCCTGGATGGCCACGCCTTGACCGACGGAGCAAGACCGGAGGCACACGCCCTAACACAATCCTGGACGGCCAACCAAATCTTCCCCAATCGATCGTAGAATCCTCATTGTGCCTTCAAGCACGAACATATCGAGGCATTCATACTCACGACATATTACGTACATTAGCATAACATCTCAAGTAAAATCCCTCGTGGGGTGCTCAGCGAGCCACGAGCCTGACGAGGCTATTCTACTCGAGACCAAGAGCATAGCATCTCAAGTAAAACTCCCGCGGAGTGCTCAGCAAGCCACGAGCCCGACGAGGCTATTCTACTCGAGACCAAGATTATAGCATCTCAAGTAAAATCCCCCGCGGTGTGACGACCCGAAACCGGAACCCGATCGGGGTCCGAGATCGGAGCCATCACTCCGGGACAGTGGACGGAAAACGGTGACTATTTTTTTTTTGAACATAAACAGGATGAGCTTATAGAAATAACTCATAAACTTTTCAGAGGAAGGGAAAAAAAACATCCCCTGGAGTCGGAAGACTTTGGTGAAAAGCTGGAGGAAGACTTGGTTTAAAACTGGGCAGAAGACTTGAATGACATCAGCAGGGAGATGGGTGACACCAGCCGGAAGACACAGACAGTAACTGAAATCGGATGAGAAGATGACGTCGGCCGGAAGATGGATGACGTCAACCGGAAGATATAAGCATTATACTGGCGGAAAGTCTGGGATGATGTCAGCCAGAAGACATAATTATACTGGCAGAAGACTTGGGTGACGTCAGCCGGAAGACGGAGTTTTAAACTGGGTGGAAGACTTATGCTGACATCAGCCGGAAGACATAAATACACTAGGCGGAAGACTTGGGTGACGTCAGCCGGAAGACATAATTTTAAACTGGGCGGAAGACTTATGCTGACATCAGCCGGAAGACATAAATACACTGGGCGGAAGACTTGGGTGACGTCAGCCGGAAGACATAATTTTAAACTGGGCGGAAGACTTATGCTGACATCAGCCGAAAAACATAAATAAATTGGGCGGAAGACTTGGGTGACGTCAGCCGGAAGACGAAGTTTTAAACTGGGCAAAATTTAGAACTTTTAGAGGGGGACATACGGGCAGGGAGCATCAAACAGAAGACATAAGGGTTTTAGACCTTCAAAACCCGATTCAAAATAAGATTTTGAAACACACTTTACAAATGACAGATCTAAGAACAACAGACTACATGGATGACTCTAAAATTTGAGACCATCCATGCAAATCTTAAAACATGAAAATATTCTAAACCATTTCAGAACATTCAGAACATGAGTTCAACTGTCAAATACGGCAGTTTTGAAAACTTTGGCTCAGAATCTATACAGTATTTCGAAATCTGAAGGTCAGTAAGGCATACTTTAAAATTGACAGGTTCAAGGAAATAAAATTACATGGACAGTTCCAAAACCAGAATTCATCCATGCATGAACTAATCGAAACATTCTAAACAAATTTCAGAATACTTTAGTATATAAACTTAATCTGTCAAATACAGTGGCTTCTAAAACTTAGACAACAAACATATACATTGTTTTAAAGTCTGAGGGTCAGTACAGGACATGACATATACTTACAGAATTTCGTCAAAGGAAGAGTTTTACAACCAAATCATAACTTCTAGAAGACTTTACAGATATAGACATTTCATAAAAGAAAACTTAAACCTCAGATCCGAACTATTATGTCTGACTGCAACATCCAAACCCCGTGAGCTCGATCCTCCAACTACATCAGCTCGTCATTTTGAGGCACAAGGTCCTCGTCTGGAGTATCCGTACCTACAACAGGAAGTTCATCTATGAGCCTAGAGCTCAGTAAGAACATGGAATGCAGTGTGCATATGCTATGCATGAACGTTTTCAAATACATGAACATTACATTACATTTCACTGGACAGGAAGGTATAAGAGGGAGGAGGAGCTGGCGCAACAGGAGTACATGCGACAACAGGACATAACAGGAGTACATGACAGGATGCCAGTCCTCGTCCACACTTAACCATACATTTCATTACAGGTTTTATCTTACTTAACTTCAAATCTGGTGCGAAAACATTTACATGGTTTTACAGAAAACGTGGATGCATGAACAGATATGATACTAAAACGCAACATACACAGGTGACAGAATAAAAATACGGGAAACAAAACGCACAGGACACATTTAACTTAAAGCATAACCTACGACCTAACTACCCGAACCAGAACCTAGTATCTCCTTGCTGTAGGGCCTTAAGGGCCAAATTATGCGCATGAACTTACCTGTTATCCTCGATACCGTTAGCCGAAAGTCTTGAAAATGCTCGAACCTGTACATGTACATTCAGAAAATAAACAAGCTGCAAATGCTAACAAAATAAGTTAGAAGAGTCTGTTCTAAACTCATTCAAACCCTTAGAAAACAAACCGGTGTGTTTTCATCCAAAGACAGTGAGTTTTTCACAAAATACCATAACCCTAAACTTCAGGAAAACTCACGTTAATCTTGTCCAAACTTGTTAGCATTAGTAGATGTTTACCTTTGCTGAAGGAAGCAGAAGAAAAACAAGAAAACAAAGTGTCGGTGCTTTGTCAAAATCGCCAGGAAGAGAGAACAAAGAGCAGTGGAAAGAAACAGATGAGAAGTGAGGGTTTTACGTAGGAGAAAGAACTTAACTTCTTCATCAAGTTGCCAGATGTCACTCAACCATTGGCCATCTCCCACCTACCTTAATTTCTCTCCAATTTACCCTTCCCTGCATTTTAAACTTAATGTTTAGTTTAGTTAGCCTTCAGTTCGGTTCTCTCCCCATTACATGTTCCAAAGTTTACAATAAAATAGTTATTGCAATAATGGCAATTTAAATCCATACAATAATTCAACAGATTGTTACATGGCAGAAAATGCCGGGTGTTACACGCGGGGTGCTCAGCGAGCCACGAGCCCGACGAGGCTATTCTACTCGAGACCAAGAGCATAGCATCTCAAGTAAAATCTCCCGCGGGGTGCTCAGCGAGCCACGAGCCCGACGAGGCTATTCTACTCGAGACCAAGTTGCATATCAATTTTCTTATCTTTCAATTCATTCTCACCACTCAAGCATGCAAAACACGTGGTTTCGTATTTAGAAAACGATGATGCATGACACACGATGCATGACACAAATTAAAACACAGCAAACAAACAAACAATCCCTACCGTTCAATGGTGTAGGCCCGAAGGCAACAAACAAGCACTCCACTACTTACCTGGCATCCTAGCTCGCGGAGGATATTGGGTTACCTGTCCACCTACGGCTCGACCTACGACAAATATTCAAACTTTATTAAAATTAAGGCTACACTCACCAATTACTCTCAAACTACTATTTCTAGCCTAATCCAACTAAAACCTAACTAAACGGGCCACTAATTTGGGTTCGATAAAAACCGACGTGAAATTTCGAACGCGCATAACTTTCGCGTCGGATATCGGAATCGAACGATTCAAGCGGCCACATACTCCTCTAACAACCTATTTTAACCTGCTAAAAGGAATTGTAAAACAAATAACCTTAGCTAGGTCAAAACTGGTAAAACCCAAACTGCCCTAAACTGGGAATTTCACCATTCTCGGTTTTCCATCAATTTTCATCAAATTCCTCACCAATCGATCACCCTAACCCTCAATTAGCATAAACTAACGAGATTATAAGACTTTACATAGGAAAACCCGAATTCCCCACATTGGAGCCCTCAGTTTTTAGCTCAATCCGAGCTCACCATTGCACAGCAACCATCGCCGGCGTTAAGCTCAGTTAATTGACGCCAAGAATGGCCAAAAGCAGCCAGCAATCCGAGCTCAAACGAGCTCGTCCATCACAGCCCTAAATCGAACCGAAAACAAGGCAAAACCAACTTACCGGGTCGGTTCGTGCGCGGAGTCAGTCGGAGACGCTAGCTCATGGTTCGCCGCCGTCATCTGGCCGGAGAACGTCAGAAACCACGGCGGTGAACGGCCGTCGATCGTCGCTCGCCTCTCCCTTGTCTCTCCCCTGTTCCTCGCGCGACTCGAATGACAAAATGGCTTCGGCCATTCTGTTGTTCTATTTTTATGTTTTATTAAATAATAATAATAATAATAATAATAATAATAATAATAATAATAATAATAATAAAACTAACATTACTATTATGCCCTTCCAAAAATTCTGTTAAATCCCGTTTTAAATTATAAATTTTCATAAACTGACCCTCACACTATATACGGCTTAAGTTCTCCAATTAGAATATCCGAACACAAATGAATTAACCAATTAGTTTAACCAAATTTATTCACTTTTCTTTTAAATTAATTAAAACAACCTATTTTATTATTCTTTTATTTTCTCTCCAATTTTTCCTTTAAAAAAAATACCCGGGTGTTACACTCTCTGCACTGAATGCCTTTGTTCTTGAATAGTTGATCAGACACATAAGTTTCTTCCATTTGCTTTTTGTTGCTTGAAGAACCATTTTTGAAGTTAGTGACACCGTGCTTGACACCGCGCTTGACACCACGAGTATTTCTACCAAATCTCCTCATAACTCTGCTAAAATTCTTTGAAACAGAGCTAGAGATTCCTCCAAGTCATTCTCATCATGTTCATTGAAGTTCTGTACCTTGGTTTTTAGAGCAACTTCTTTTGCCTTCTTTGCTTCCGTGTCTCCTCCAAGATTCATGTCGAAGGTTCTAAGAGATCCCATCAATTCTTCTGACTTCATTTTAGAGACATCTTTGACTTCTTCTATATCGATGACTTTATAGGCAAATCGTTGTAGCAAGGACCGTAGCATTTTTGTTACAAGTTTTTCTTTGAAAAACATCTCATCGAGAGCAAACGCTTCATTTGCTATGTCACATAATTTGGCATTGAACTCACCAATACTCTCATCTTCATGCATCTTCAGATTCTCCAATCTAGCAGTTAGCATTTGTATCTTGCACAACTTTACGGTTGATGTTCCTTCATAGGTGATTTGAAGAATCTCCCATGCCCTTTTTGCTGGTTCACAAGTGGAGATGACTCTGAACTGAATAGGATCAACGTTATTGAAAATAGCATTGAGAGCCTTGTTACTGACTTTACACACTTACACGCAAGTGCACGTGTCGCTAACGAAGTAATGAGTAAGTAAAGTATCGATCCCACGAGGATATTGTTAACTATGTTTAAATTCACTATAAAAATCTTATAAAAATATTAAAATGATAAATGAAAATAAATAGAAATAAAATCATAATGACGATGCAATAAAAGACAGCAAAATAAACTAGATTAAATCGATGAATAGAAGCCTTGGCTAGGATCAATTTATTCATTACGATAATTTTACTACTGATGCTCTGGTAATGCTCTGCAGCATTATCTATAAACAGCAAAAATTAAATAGTTCTAGGATTCTTTCGAATTGCCTAGGTAAATTCAATTTAGAATTTCTTTCAACCTTGAAGAAATGTAACTAATATTGAATTTTCTAATTTCACCATTCTTATTGCCAATCGAATTAATGCTAACCACTTTGTAAAAATTTAATTAAATTAATTATTCGTGCATCTAACAATTTACATCTATCTATCGATACAATATAAACATGAATCGTCAACCTATTTATCGATATGATCTGACTTAGCAAAAATATCACAAATAATTGTTCAATAGACAATTGCATAACAAAACCGAGATCGTAGCAAAAACCGTAACGAGTATTATCGTCCTAACCAAGTAATAGAGTTTAGCTACTAGACGTCATAAAATAAAATAAAAATAATAGTGTCAATAAAAACATAAAACAGTAAAAATAAGAGAAGAAGATGAAAATCAAAGGAATGTTGTCGGAATGGTTCTCCTCTACTGGAACTCGCCAGAATCCTCTGTTTTTCTAGAAGTCCCGCACCAGAATCAATTCTGTTTTTATATTCTCTCCCATTTTTTGTGTAGTCAATCTTCTCTCTCCTCCATTCTGTGGGTCCACCTATATTTTCTATTCCAGAATGGCTTTCTTTCTTCCAATTGGTTCTTGATCCACGTGTTTTCATGATTTTCAAATTTCTCCCTTTCAATTGGCTTTTCCTTCCTTTCTTGTCATTTTCTGGATGCCACGTGTCTATTGCTTCTCAGGATCTCTTTCTTCACAAAATCTTCAACCTATTTGATCTTCCTTAATTGTAGTGGTCTCCTTTCTCTCTTCTTCGTATTATGTATCAATTTTACAGCCAAAATAAATCTTCTATTTTTGGCAACCATAATTTTCTCTATTTGCTTTCTCTCTCCATAATCTTCAACTTTTGAACTTGATTTTTCCCGCTATTATCTTTGCATTCAAATATGAAAATATAAAATTTAAATTGAAGAGAAAAATTGTGTTTTTAATAGATAATCTGCATGAAATATATTAAATTGAATCAAAGCACTAATGTTATAGCATCATACAATAATTGCAGTAAATTCATACCAATTTATTCTTGCAATCACTCAATTCATATAAGTTTTCTTATGTAAAATCTGCATAAAATAACTCTAAAATAAGAGTTATCAAATACCCCCAAACTTAAATCATTACTCGTCCTCGAGTGATGCAAAACAAAAATAAGTTCCCAAATTAACATTAACAAATTTTGTATAATTTCAAAATATCTAGTAACTTGTAAATTATTGAAAAATTTCATTATCACAATTAAAAGCAATCAATATAGACTTAATTCCCATTAAACCAATTTTCGAAGTGTGTGTGCTCAAACTCCATTTGAATTGCTAAGTTCAAAAATCAAAACTAAACATCACAATTCATATCATAAGATGTCAATTTTTTTAATGTCCTTCCTAAATCCATTAGTTTTCAATTTTTTTTTTTTTTATAACATAAGTCAAGGGGATACATCATAATAATTTTTATATTGACTTTATCTTTTAGTCACACTACCTTTTTACGCGATTGACAACATTGGTGATGAAGTCCTCCGGTTACTCGGTAATGTTACCTCAAGATATATACTCATATAGAATAGAGGAGTATAGCCAATAAATATGCAACGGAGTTCCTCCCAAAGTTCCTCTAATTTATTTCTACCCATCGAGTATCCAAAAGGCTCACTCGAAATTGAAAGTAGATTAGGAAATTGCAATTTTTTTTTTTAACCCCCAAACTTATTATTTAATATATATTTTTTAGAAGAAGTCTTTAATCGCTAATTTCTTTCATCAAACACTAAATTATTGACATCTAGATAAAATTGTAATGTCTAGAAATGATGATATTCCTAAGCAACCAAAAGGAGTTTGTGTGTTAGGACAACTAAGCTTATGAGAACAAATCTTAATTAATTTCTAATAATGTGTGATAATGATATTATTCAATAACTCACTAAATTAAAGGATATTAGGAAATTCACTGTCCTTCATTTTTCAAATTTTTATATATATACTTCCAGAAATCCAAACAAAATTAAACATGCATGCACTCCCACACTTAAAAATTGGCAGTGTCCCCACTGCCAAACAAAATTAAGTTCAAAGAAAAACTAAAAGAGAATTAAGTTCATAGAAAACGAAAAGAAAAGAAACTGAAGATTTAGAACTTCCCTAGTACTCATGCTTCAGTTTCTGACTCATCATCTGAGTCTCTTAAAAGTGTTGTTGGGAAATGTTGGAAAACAGGAGCTGGATCCTCCGGCTTCTTAGCAAAGCTGGCGGCCAATGCTGTATCACGTAGCTTGGTATACTGCCAGAATATTCTATATTTATGTTTTGAGCTTTTCATAGCCTTTGTCATCTTGTACTGTAGATGTTCTTGAAGTTGAAGTTTCTGCATATATATATATATATATATATATATATATATATATATATATATATATATATATATATATATATATATATATATATATATATATATATATATATATATATATATATATATATATATATATATATATATATATATATATATATATATATATATATATATATATATATATATATATATATATATATATATATATATATATATATATATATATATATATATATATATATATATATATATATATATATATATATATATATATATATATATATATATATATATATATATATATATATATATATATATATATATATATATATATATATATATATATATATATATATATATATATATATATATATATATATATATATATATATATATATATATATATATATATATATATATATATATATATATATATATATATATATATATATATATATATATATATATATATATATATATATATATATATATATATATATATATATATATATATATGCCAAACAAATTAAGTTCAAAGAAAAACTAAAAGAGAATTAAGTTCATAGAAAACGAAAAGAAAAGAAACTGAAGATTTAGAACTTCCCTAGTACTCATGCTTCAGTTTCTGACTCATCATCTGAGTCTCTTAAAAGTGTTGTTGGGAAATGTTGGAAAACAGGAGCTGGATCCTCCGGCTTCTTAGCAAAGCTGGCGGCCAATGCTGTATCACGTAGCTTGGTATACTGCCAGAATATTCTATATTTATGTTTTGAGCTTTTCATAGCCTTTGTCATCTTGTACTGTAGATGTTCTTGAAGTTGAAGTTTCTGCTTCAAAGTCGAAAGGTCATTTCTATGCCAATCGAGCTTGTTACGCACTGACTCCAGACTGTCAAGTATTTGCTGTTGGATGTTGCTGTTTCTCTACTTGCAGCATTCTCCTCAGATTCTGGTTCTCCTGCTCCCAACCCCTCCGAAGCAATTCTCCTTATAATAGGTGGTGTCATCACTTTGCCTTCGGCAGTAGAGCGAGCCTTGGAATAGAGATACATCCAGTTTTTGACCATACCCATTCTGTGTCGGGCACTGCTATTTCCGTCAATACTGATTTTAGAAATCCCGGTGACCCATAATCTTTGTATTTATAAAATTCATCTTCAACTTCCTCCAGTTCGTAAAATTGATTAATTTCAGATGGTCCTATTTTTACCTCACATTCTCTAACCCGAATGCTTTCAGGCAAGTCACCTTCAAAGTTTGCATAAAATTCCCGCACCAAATTTTTCACAGCCGTTTGTGGCACAGCACACAACTTTTCCCACCGTCTTTCTTGAATAATAGTTCTAATATAACTTGGGTACCCTTGTAGCTGTTCGTCTTCGACTAAGAAGCCTTTTTCTTGACCGAAAGACCGCTGTTGTAAAGCTTGCTCGTATCGCAGCTTTGCTTCCTCGGAGATGAAAGACATTCTGTTTACCTTCTTAACGTTCTTCCTTCCCTTCTGTTTTGGCCTCATCTTTGTAATCAAAAATTGGTGCTGGAAAATGTCGATTTAACTTTTCTGCAAACGCTCGAGCGTTTATAGGAGCGACGGCGAATTGCAAGCGGTAAAAAACCCTAACAACTGCTTTGAGAGAAAACGTTGAGGATAAATAGAGAAATGAAGTTGAAATCCAAAATAAACGTATTTAAACTAAAAACAAGAAATTTTTTAATAAAAATAAAAATCAAGGATATAATAAAAGGATATAATTTAGGGTTGCCTCCCGAATAGCGCTAAGTTTTTTCAAGTCTTCAGCCAGACTTCCATTTTTGCTCCTTATTCTTCCAACTTCTTTAGAGAAATTGACATAATTTTTGTCAATTGTTCTCCAAAATAATGTTTGATCCGTTGGCCATTAACCTTAAAAGTTTTTCCACTTTTTTCATCATGCAACTCCACTGCTCCATATGGAAATACTTCTACAATTTCGAAAGGTCCAGACCACCTTGACTTTAACTTTCCTGGGAAAATCTTCATCCTCAAATTAAATAGCAAAACTTTTTCTCCTTTTCCAAATGTGCTGGCCTGTAACTTTTTATCATGCCATTTTTTAACCTTTTCCTTATAAAGTTTTGAATTTTCGTACGCTGTCATCCTCAACTCTTCTAATTCTTGTAATTGTACCAGTCTGCTCCTTCCTGCTTGCTGTAAATCAAAATTCACAGCTTTTATTGCCCAGAAGGCCTTGTGTTCTAATTCTACAGGGAGATGGCAAGTTTTTCCAGAAATCATGTTGACTGGAGTAGTGCCTAGAGGAGTCTTAAATGCTATTCTGTATGCCCATAATGCTTCGTCTAGTTTTAATGACCAATCTTTTCTGTTCGGATTCACCACCTTCTCCAGAATCCATTTTACTTCCCTGTTAGATACTTCTGCTTGTCCATTACTCTGAGGGTGATATGTTGTAGTTACCTTATGTGTAACTCCATATTTACTTAGTAACGCAGCGAAGGCTCGATTACAAAAATAAGATCCTCCATCACTGATAATTGCTCTTGGAGTGCCAAACCTCGTGAAAATATTTTTCTGTAAAAATCTCAGAACACTTTTTCCTTCATTGTTTGGCAATGTTGTAGCTTCTACCCATTTAGAAACATAATCAACAGCCAAAAATATGTATTGGTTTCCACTAGATGCTGGGAAAGATCCCATGAAGTCGATTCCCCAGACTTCAAAGACTTCAATCTCTAAGATGTTGGTCAGGGGCAACTCGTGTTTTCTTGATATGTTCCCTGTTCTTTGACATCTGTCACATTTTTGAACGAACTCGTTAGCATCCTTAAAAAGAGAGGGCTAGTACAAACCTAACTGTAGAACTTTTGCAGCTGTTCTGGTTCCTCCATAATGACCGCCATATGATGCTGCGTGGCATTGCTGCAGCACTGATTGCATTTCTTCTTCAAGAACACACTTTCTTAACAGCTGGTCAGCACATTGTTTGAAAAGGAATGGCTCGTCCCAGAAGTACTTCTTAACATCTTTCAGGAACTTCCTTCTCTGCTGATAATCTAAATCGAAAGGTATTATGTTACTTACAATAAAATTAACAAAATTTGCATACCAGGGAGTTGAAGAAACTTCCAACTTCAGTATCTGTTCATCAGGGAAGAATTCTTTGATTATTTCTTCATTTGCTGCTCCCCCATATTCTCCAGGCTAGATAAATGATCAGCCACCTGGTTTTCACACCCCTTTCTGTCTCGAATCTCCATATCAAACTCTTGAAGTAACAACACCCATCGAATAAGCCTAGGTTTAGCATCCTTCTTAGCAACCAAATATTTTATTGCTGCATAATCCGTATAGACGATAACTTTGGTGTCAATTAAATATGCTCTGAATTTTTCGAATGCAAATACCACCGCCAGTAGTTCTTTCTCTGTTGTTGTGTAGTTCTTTTGAGCTTCATTCAAGGTTTTGCTTGCGTAGTAAATAGAGTGAAAAATCTTCTCTTTCTTCTGCCCAAGAACCACTCCCACTGCATAATCACTTGCATCACACATTAAAATAAAAGGTGAATTCCAATCGGGTGCAGCTATCACAGGTGCAATAATTAATTTTTGTTTCAACAGGTTAAAAGCTTCTAAACAGTTCCCGTCGAAATTAAACGTAGTGTTCTGCTCCAGTAACATACATAAGGGCTTCGATATTTTTGATAAATCTTTAATGAAACACCTGTAGAATCCTGCATGCCCAAGAAAGCTTCTGATTCCTTTCACTGTTTTTGGTGGAGGTAGCTTCTCAATAACTTCGATCTTCGCTCTATCCACCTCCAAACCTTTTTCTGAAACCTTATGCCCGAGGACTGTCCCTTTTGGAACCATAAAATGGCATTTTTTCCAGTTTAAAATTATATTAGTTTCCATGCATCTTTTCAATACCTTTTTAAATTTTCCAGACAATTCTCGAAAGAATCTCCAACAATGGAGAAATCATCCTTAAATATTTCCAAACATTCTTCAATCATGTCTGAGAAAATAGCCATCATGCAACGCTGGAATGTGGCAGGAGCATTGCATAACCCGAAAGGCATCCTCCTGAAAGCAAAAGTTCCATATGGGCAGGTGAAGGTTGTTTTCTCTTGATCATCTGGGGCGATTGTAATCTGATTGTACCCCAAATATCCGTCCAAAAAGCAGTAAAATTTTTTACCTTCTAGTCTGTCCAACATTTGGTCAATAAAGGGTAGAGGAAAATGGTCCTTTTGGGTGGCTTTATTCAGCTTCCTGTAGTCCATGCAGATCCGCCATCCTGTTACTGTCCTTGTTGGAATTAATTCATTTTTTTCATTGGTTGTAACAGTCGTTCCTCCTTTCTTTGGAACACAATGGACTGGGCTAATCCAGGAGCTGTCAGAAATGGGGTAGATTATTCCTACATCCAACCACTTGAGTATCTCTTTCTTCACAACTTCTTTCATAATCGGGTTTAATCTTCTCTACAGATCTATTGTTGCAGTGACTCCTTCCTCCAATCTGATTTTGTGCATACAAATGCTTGGGCTAATTCCCTTGATGTCTTTTACTGTCCATGCTAAAGCGGGCTTGTATTTTTGTAGCACATCTATTAATTCTTGCTCCTGCATGTTAGATAAAGAAGTAGAAATAATAGCAGGGAATGTCTCTTTGAGTCCAAGAAATACGTACTTCAAGTGAGGTGGCAGCTGTTTGAGTTCCACTAATTGTGCTTCTTCACTGGAATGCTGCCAATCTTCTTTGCTTTCTTCGGATTAATGCTTCGAACTGCCTTCTATACCCTCCTGAATATTGTTTCATTTCTGCTACTTCAATTTCCTCGGAAATAGTAAAACATTCTTCTTCATCATATGGACATTTCATGGCCTTTAAAACGTTGAAAGTAACTTGCTATGTAATGCCCCCGAACCCGCCCTGGCTCGGTGCGCTACTTTGCTATGCTATCCCGCGTTTAAAACGACGTTTTAAAAAAAATTTCAACAATTTATCGACTCGGTTTTCGGGTTTTACGAACCCTCGAGGCGATCAGTGCCCCAGCGCTTCTCCCTACGCGCGCCCTCACGCTCCAGCGTGTGCCCCCTATCTCGGCACCCAAAACTTCATGACTCGTAAAAATCTCAAAAAAAAAAAACCGACTCAAAATCATCATTGAAATCATATAGCAAAACAACCCGACGTTATTGACTTTTTAACAAAAACTGACAATATAACGCCTAAAAGTTTCTAATCCAAAACCTGAAAAACAAACAACATTTAAAGCCACAATTCAAACCCAATTTACTCCAGAATAAATCCACAATTATCTACACTAAACAACTCTCACAAAATCAACCATAAAATCTCAACCATAAACCACACCAGTATCACCTAATTCTATATATACCAATCCAGCCTAACAAACTAACCAAAACATCTCCAACTACAAAACAAAATATACACAAACTAACCACCAAATATCCAATCCCAACAACCACACACCCCCAAGAATCAGGTTGAAGCGCCCCGACAAATGGCCTGCACCGACGAGCTCCGTGGATCTCCGACTGCCCCTACTCCTGTTCCTCGCTCTCAAGCTCACCTGTAAATGCTCCGTCACCTACACCACATAACACACACACCCACGTAAGCTTATGCTTAGCAAGTAGGGATAACAAATGCAGTTTAAAAACCATGCACTATGCCCAACATCACTCACACACAACTCTAACACATGCGGTTTCTAACCCTCGGTTGTGTTCGTTTCAATTTCTTTTCATTACTCTTTCACTATTAGCACTTACATCGAAGTGTTCGCGGAACCTTCTGCTTAACAACGAAGCGTTCACGGAACCTTCTGCTTAACTTTTTACATTCCACTCTCACAATTTGCAAACAATGTTCAAACAATGCAACCAACACAACAACGTAACGCAACAACTTAACACAACACGGTACGACAACACAACACAACACCAAACAAAACAACCAACCAAACAAACAAACAATTTCCTATCGTTCCATGGTGTAGGCCCGAAGGCAAAACACAAACACTCCACTACTTACCTGAATGCTCGGCTTCCAGTTGCTCAATTCTACCGGTCAATTCACTTGTTCGACGACCTAAAATAACAAAACTTAGCTTAATAAGTTACAAATAAAATCTAATGGATTTTCTAACTAAAACTAAACAATACTTAAAACACATTTCACTCTCAAAACACAAAACCCGATTTTTCTCCCAAATTTGACCGTCCAACTTCAAACGGTCATAACTCCCTCGTTTTTCAACGGATTTCGACGCACCACCCCAATTTGGAAACCTCTACACATCTACTATCCATTGAAATACTCAAATCAACCAAAAAAAATCACTTAACCAATCCGAAATGCACAGAACAGAATCGGCCACCCTAGTGTTCCTAAACCGGTTTTTGTGTAACACTCCTCCAATCTTCAATCTAACCACTCAATTAACCTAAACTAACATATTTAAGGATTAATTGATCGAAAGAGGAAGAACACTCTTAAGGAGAACCAAATTTTCGGACTCACCAATTTAGGGTTTTCAAACCCTCACTAAACTCACCCTAAACACCTCAAAAACACTCAAAAGCTTCAACTAATTGCATAAAAACTAAAACCCACTCATTTTACCTTGAAATCACCTTGAGAAATTGAAGAAAATAGGAGGAGAGGAGTCGGCTATGGTGGAGAGGAGAAAGGGCCGATGAAGATGGTGGAAAAAAATGAAAAACCCACCATTTAATGCCACCATTTTATTCTTTATTTTATTCCTTTAATAATTACCATTTGAAATTACAATTAAAACCCTCCCTTTTCTCCTTAGTAGCCAACGTGAAAGCCACTTAAAATCACCTTTTTTTCTTCCTTTTTCATTCACACAATTTGTTTGAATTTTATTGGTTCCTTGAATTTGACTTTTCAAACAACAATTTTCAACCAATCACCATACTTCATTCCCTCCCATTTCACACATGGTCTCCAACGTGAGAACTCACCACTTTCATTAAAATTTTCTAAGTTTTATTTCATTAATTACAAATTTTCTATTGGTTCCTTTAATAGTTGACTTTTCCAACCCTTTTGTTTTTGAATTGTCAACTTCCTTTCATTTTCTTTGCATTAGTTTAGAACCCTTCATCACTTAACGTTAATCTCTCATACAACCTAGGGCTACGCACGTTATTAGAATTTTCTAGGTGTTACATGCTGGTCGTTAACTCTCATTGTGAGTTCTCCTCTCTAGACATCAATAAGAGTTCTACCAATAGCCAAAAATGGCCGCCCCAAAATTATCGGTACCTCCCGATCTGCTTCATAGTCAAGAATGATGAAGTCTGCAGGGAATATGAACTTGTCCACCTTTACTAGTACATCTTCAATGTTTCCTTGAGGATGGGTTAGTGATCGGTCAGCAAGCTGCAGAGTTACTGTTGTTGGCCGAGCTTCTCCAATTCCCAGCTTCTTAAAGATTGACATGGGCATCAAATTTATGCTAGCTCCAAGATCACATAGAGCTTTTCCGAAATAATTATTGCAAATTGTGCAAGGGATAGTGAAGCTACCAGGATCCTTCAACTTCGGTGGAATCTTATTCTGCAATATGTAGCTAGTTTCCTCAGTCATAGCCACCATCTCATATTCTCCCAACCTTCTCTTTTTGGATAAGATGTCTTTTATGAATTTAGTGTAATTTGGCATCTGTTCAAGAGCTTCTACTAGAGGTACATTGATATGGAGTTGCTTCAAAACGTCCAGAAATTTTTTAAACTATTTTTCCTGGTTGTGTTTTTGAAGTCTCTGTGGAAATGGTGGAGGCGGTTTCTGGAGTTGCATTTCTGCAGGTCGATGCTGTTGCGATGCTGCGAGTGGAACTGTGGCATTGACATTAATTTCTCCAGACTCAGAATTATTCTCTTCGGCCTCCTGAGTTCTTTCTTTCTCAATCATCATTTCTCTTTCCTGTAAACCCCCAGTACTGGGTTACTGTTCTGCTTCTTTTTCTTGGCTATTTTTCTTTGGTTTCTCCACCCTCTTTGGCTTCTCTGGAATCTCCACTTCTCTTCCATTCCTTAATATAATTGCCTTGTAGTGTTCCTTTCTCGGTCTTTGTGGAATTTTAGTATCGCTGGGTAATTGTCCATTGCTTCGTGAATTTACAGATTGAGCTAGCTGTCCCAGTTGAGTTTCAATATTCTTTATAGAGGCTGCTAAGTTTTGCAATATTATGTCTGTCCTTGAAGCATATTCCTTTGCAAAACTATTTGGTTTTTTCTTGAGTTGCAGGTTTTTGAGCTTGCTGGGTGTAATTCTGAGCATAGTTATCGGTAATTCTTGCAGGTATAGCATTGTTATGTTGCTGCGAATTCCATTGGAAGTTCGGATGCTGTCTCCATCTAGGGTTGTACGTCTGTGAGAATGGGTTATTATTTCGGTTATACCCCACGTAATTTGCTGATTCAGGATTCGTTGGGCATGAACTATCATCATGGTTCTCTCCACAGAAAATGCATGAAACCTCCCGTAATTGTGGCTGCTGCTGTTTGTTCATGGCTTTAATGGCATTTTCCAATGAAGCTATCTTTGCATTAAGAGCAGCTATTTCATCCACTTCATAAACTCCAGGTGCTCTCCTTGCTGTTGTATTTCTGTCTGATGGCCATTGATAACTGTTCACCGCCATTCTTTTCAGTAAGTCATATGCTTCGTTGAAAGATTTTGACAGCAGTGTTCCATTAGCAGTTGCATCAATAATTGATCGGATCTGTCCATTCAGCCCGTTGTAAACCGTTTCCAACTAAATCCAATGAGGTACCTCGTGATTTGGGCACTGTCGTAATAGTTCTTTAAATCTATCCCACGCTTCGTAGAGCGATTCTCCATCCCTCTGCTGGAAACTGGTGATGTCGTTTCTCATCCTTGCGTTCCTCACTGGTGGATGATACTTCATAATGAATATCTTGGCCAAATCCCCCCAAGTCGTGATGGTATCTGAAGGAATGCTATTTAACCAATCCCTGGCTCGATCTCTTAGAGAATATGGAAATAGTTTTAATCTCAAAGCTTCTGCAGATACTCCAAGGAAGTTAAATGAGTCACTAACTTCTCCAAAAACTTTCAAATGGCGATGAGGATTATCTATTATTACTCCAGTGAATTGTCCAACCGTCTGAAGCATTTGGAACATCACTAGTTTCAGCTCAAATCTGATGGCACGAAGATCAGGTCTGACTATTCCAAGATTAAGATCATTAAGTGTAGGAATTGCAAAATCCTGAATAGGTCTATCTCTGTCATCAATAATTCTTTCAGCATTGTCCCTTTCTCTTTCTAAGTTTGCCATATTTTCTCTCTCAATAAATTGTTGCTGATTTTGTCTTCTTCTAGCTCTGAATGTTCTTTCAATTTCGGAATCTATGGGTACAAGATCCTGTGCGTTTTCTTCGTCCGGCATAAATCAAGAATATCTGAAAATAGAGAAACAAAATAAAATAACATAAAATAAAATAAAATAATTATAGCAAAAAAATCACAACTAATCAATATCCCCGGCAACGGCGTCAAAAATTTATTAGTGATTTTACACACTTACACGCAAGTGCACGTGTCGCTAACGAAGTAATGAGTAAGTAAAATATCGATCCCACGAGGATATTGTTAACTATGTTTAAATTCACTATAAAAATCTTATAAAAATATTAAAATGATAAATGAAAATAAATAGAAATAAAATCATAATGACGATGCAATAAAAGACAGTGAAATAAACTAGATTAAATCGATGAATAGAAGCCTTGGCTAGGATCAATTTCTTCGTTACGATAATTTTACTACTGATGCTTTGGTAATGCTCTATAGCATTATCTATGAACAGCAAGAATTAAATAGTTCTAGGATTCTTTCGAATTGCCTAAGTAAATTCAATTTAGAATTTCTTTCAACCTTGAAGGAAAGTAACTAATATTGAATTTCCTAATTGCCCCATTCTTATTACCAATCGAATTAATGCTAACCACGTTGTAACAATTTAATCAAATTAATTATTCGTGCATCTAACAATTTATATCTATCTATTGATACAATATAAACATGAATCGTCAACCTATCTATTGAGATGATCTGACTTAGCAAGAAATATCACAAATAATTGTTCAATAGACAATTGCATAACAAAACCGAGATCGTAGCAAAAACCGTAACGAGTACTATCGTCCTAACCAAGTAATAGAGTTTAGCTATTAGACGTCATAAAATAAACTAAAAATAATAGTGTCAATAAAAACATAAAACAGTAAAAATAAGAGAAGAAGATGAAAATCAAAGGAATTTCGTCGGAATGGTTCTCCTCTGCTGGAACTCGCCAGAATCCTCTGTTTTTCTAGAAGTCCCGCACCAGAATCAATTCTGTTTTTATATTCTCTCCCCTTTTTTGTTTAGTCAATCTTCTCTCTCCTCCATTCTGTGGGTCCACCTATATTTTCTATTCCAGAATGGCTTTCTTTCTTCCAATTGGTTCTTGATCCACGTGTTTTTATGATTTTCAAATCTCTCCCTTTCAATTGGCTTTTCCTTCCTTTCTTGTCATTTTCTGCATGCCACATGTCTATTGCTTCTCAGGATCTCTTTCTTCACAAAATCTTCAACCTATTTGATCTTCCTTAATTGTAGTGGTCTCCTCTCTCTCTTCTTCGTATTCTGCATCAATTTTACAGCCAAAATAAATTCTCTATTTTTGGCAACCATAATTTTCTCTATTTGCTTTCTCTCTCCATAATCTTCAACTTTTGAACTTGATTTTTCCCGCTATTATCTTTGCATTCAAATATGAAAATATAAAATTCAAATTGAAGAGAAAAATTGTGGTTTTAATAGATAATCTGCATGAAATATATTAATTTGAATCAAAGCACTAATGCTATAGCATCTTACAACAATTGCAGTAAATTCATACCAATTTATTCTTGCAATCACTCAATTCATATAAGTTTTCTTATGTAAAATCTGCATAAAATAACTCTAAAATAAGAGTTATCAAGCCTTTGAATTGCTGTGTGTCAAAGAATCTTCATTTACGGTCCAATTTTCTTCGGGTTTCGGAGATGTGATACCTTCTGCATTAGTGTCAATAGGGTGATTCCAACCTGTTAAAATAGATCTCCAAGCTTTCTCGTCAATAGCTTTAATGAATGCTCTCATCCTTGCCTTCCAATAAGAATAATTACTTCCATTCAATAATGGTGGACCCATTGTAGAGCCTCCTTCTTTCATAGAGTCTATCGCACACGATCTGTGATCTTGTCCCGCAGATCCGGCTTAAGAAACAGAAACGACCCGCTCTGATACCAATTGAAAGATAACGATCAGTTATGCGATGTCACACAGAGTGTTTCGCGTGACACAGATAATTAATGCAATGATGAACAATTATAAATATGCGAAAATTAAAGAGACAGGAGGTTGGTAACACAGTTCGGCAAACGCCTACGTCTGCGGGGCCACACCCAGATATAAAAAATATTTCACGAGTTCACAAAATTATAAGACAATCGGACTTATAAAAATATAGATTTCCTCTTATCTTTGTCTCCGTCTCTTCCTAACTTCCCCAATGAAATTGTTTTTGCTAGCTCCCCTCGACTTGAGATCAATCTCTCTCGAGATCTAAAAGCAACAAGCTCCCCTTGTTATTGATGACTCCTCTCAAAATTCGTGTATGGCAAGATAACCTTACCCACGATCAAAATGACAAGCTCCCCTTGTCTATAAACAGAACTCCTCCCGAGTTCAAATGCAGTATCCTCCCGAGACTGAGTTTCAATGAAGAATAAGAGCGATTGCCTCTTGGGACACCGTCTGTAACACCAAGTCGCTTTTTTCGAACACAATAAATCAACACACTCGAATAATCGATGAATTCCACAGCATAAGTAGAGTGTGTAAAATAATCATTCAAGAACTGAATGAATAATCACAAACCCATATGTAGAAGCGTAGGGAGAAAAAGAAAAGCTACGGCTTGCAAAACGAAGAAAAAATTCTCTCGTGAATAATCAAAAATTCGTCAGTCGCTTCCACAAAAATGAAAGCTTAAATATAATTGGTAATTGCCATATCTTCGATTTAATTCAGTTACCAAAACAGATTTAACGCCGCAAGGAATAAGGAAGCCAAATCTCACAAAATCGGTTGAGTGACACATCGCGTGACATTTTAGGAAAGTTTTGTCAACTACTTGGATATGGATCCCAAAGACTTAGGAAAGTATCCCTGAATTAATGAGATTTCGAAGTCTAGAATAATTCAACAAATCTTTATCAATTCAGCTTACCTAAAGAAAGTTTTCCAAAAAACAAGTGCCTTTAGGATATCAAATACTTTCTTTGAACTTCAAGATTCTTTACTTTTATTTTCACCAATCATCTTGATTTCCAATAATCATCCATCCAATAATCTGAATAGATTATTTCTTGATTACCAAGAAATAAACTACCAATTTGGAAAATAATAGAATAAAATATTATCACTATAAATATAATTTGCTAAAAAATTAATGTCAACATATTTGCAATATATTTGCATTTACATTATTCTTATATGATCGTTATGTGGACTTCATCTCATTCTTTGTGGGTCAGTGTCAGTTTAATTTAAACTCTTTCAATGTAAAACCTAGTTGTGGGTTTGGTAGTGGAATCCTCTTCGAAGATCGTGTTGCTCAACCTAGCGTTTCTTTTTAGACCCGTTTCTGGGTTGTGACATGTCGTGTTTAGTAAAACACTTCCTTGCCAACTGTCTGTTGTTTATAACCACAGTTTTCTTAAGACCCATGTAAATGGCAATGATTAGTGTAACACCCGCGAATTTAGAATTAATTAATTTACGGATTTTAGAAGTTATTAATAAAATAGTTGTTTTAATTAAAAGTGACTTAAACGTTTATTAAATTATGTTCAGGAGCTTCGGTGGAGGAGTTAGATTGAGGGTGAAATGAGAGTCAATTTATAGAAAGTTAGGTTTCTAACGGAAATACGGAAGTTCAAAAGCGTGAGGGCAATTTGGTAATTTGATTAGGAAAAGAAAAGAAAAGAAATAAATAAAAAATAAATTATTTTTTTTAAAGAAACAGAATGGCTTCTCGAAGAAGCCATTCTGCTTCTTCTCTTCGGCCCGAGCTCCCAACGACGAGAGTGAGAGCCCGAGCTCCCGACGACGGCGACCACGCAGATTTCCGGCCACCATTATGACGAGCGAACTCCGGCGAGCTAAAGCCAGAGTTCGGTTCGGCTTTTTCCGCGCCAAACCCGACCGAAAACAGGTACCTTCTCCTCCCTGTTTTCCCTCTGTTGCTCGCCGAGGGATGGTCTGCGTGTTGGGTCGTTTCTTTGGTCGATTTGTGGCGGAAATGTGGAGGAATTAGGGGCGTGAGGTGAATGATCGCCGTTGGGCAGTGATGCCCTGTTTTCTAAGAGAAAACCGTGGGGGTGTGTGCTGTGAAATTGGGTTTCCCGAATTGGAAACTTCAATTTGTTGTTAGTTTATGTTGAATTGGTTATAATGTGATAGATTGGTGACTAATTGGGTAGAAATTGATGAAAAATCGAAAGAGGGAATTTTGAACCCTAAGAACCGGTTCTGTTTTTAAGGGTTTTGATCTAGCTACGGTTAGTGGTTTTAAAATTCCTTTTAGGATGTTAAAATAGGTTATTAGAGGAGTACGTGGCCGCTGGAATCGTTCGATTCCGATAACCGACGTGAAAGTTATGCACGTTTGAAGTTTCGGGTCGGTTTTTACCGAACCCAAATTGGTGGCCCATTTAGTTAGGCTTTCATTGGATTAGGCTAGAAATAGGAGTTTGAGAGTAATTAGTAGATGTAGGCTTGATTTTAATGAAGTTTGAATTATTGTCGTAGGTCGAGCTGTAGATGGACAGGTAACCGAGTAACCTCAGCGAGCTAGGACGCCAGGTAAGTAGTGGATGTTATTCTTTTGCCTTCGGGCCTACACCAGAGAACGGTAGGGTTTCTTTGTTATTGCTTTGCTTCGTGTTACGTTGAATTAATTATGTTACTTCGGGATTTCGTAGAGTTGCTTGTCTGGTTGGTTGATTGGTCTTGAGTTGCATTGTTTGGCCGTGTGGTGTTATGTGGTCGTGTTGTTGCGTTGAGTCGTTGTATTGTGTTGTATTGCATATCTTGGTTGACACATGCATCATTGTTTTCTAACTGACGAAATCACGTGTTTTGCACGGTTGAGTGGTGAGGATGACGTAATGAAAGATAAGAATGGATTGCAACTTGGTCTCGAGTAGAATAGCTTCGTTGGGCAAGTGGCTCGTTGAGCACCCCGCGAGGGATTCTATTCGAGATGCCCTGTTAATGTACGTAATGTGTCGTGAGTACGAATTCCTCGACCTGTTCGTGCTTGAAGTGCACAATGAGGATTCTACGATCGATTGGGGGAGATTCGTGTTGGCCGTCCTGGACTGTGTTGGGACGTGTGCCTCCGGTCTAGCTCCGTGGATCAAGGCGTGGCCGTCCTGGACTGTGTGGGGGCGTGTGCCTACTTGATTCACCTGAAAGTGAAAGATAAATGCAACCGAAACGAAAAGAAAACAACAGAGTGTGTAGAAACTGCATATGATAGGATTGCATTGCATTGTGGTGTTGTGTTGCATTGTTGGGTCATGTTGTTAGTGATGTTTTGCGTTGTTAGGGTTGTGTGAGGGTTGTGTATGCCATGTGCTTGTTTATATTTGCTATTCCCTACTTGCTAAGCGTAAGCTTACGTGTGTGTGTGTGTTCTCTGGTGTAGGTAACGATGCGGGTACAGGTGAGCTATGTGAGTCAGCCAGGACTTGGGAGCAGTCGGAGATGCACGGGGCGTGCCGGTGCGGGCAGTTGTCGGGGCGTCTCGACCATGGTCTTCGGAAAGACGTGGGTGGAATAGTATTTTGGGGTCGTGTATAATTTACAATTATTTTGGTGGTTTGTAGAGTTGTCTATTTGGTTTTAGAGTTATTGCATAGCTATTTGTATTTGGTGTGTATAATCATAGTTAAGGGTGATGTGTCGCCCTGTACTGTGGACTTTCTCCACTTAAGAATGTTTGTATTTTAGTTTCCCTCTTTAGTTTCCTTCTTTACTGCTATTTGGAGATTTCTCATTTCGTATGTTGGATAGTTGAGCATAGGTATTCTGGATTTGGTTGAGATTGGGCTGTGTGCAGGTACTTAGCATTTTGGAGGCGCTATTTTCAGGCGTTACTTTGCCGAAATTTTCGGGAAGTACGCCGTGGTGCTTCAAGGTTAGGTCAATGTTTATTCGATTTCGATCACTCCTCACAAAGAAATGTTCTATCTTTACAATCTTCCTACATTTCTTTCTATTCAACTCTCAAAACGTTTACTTACATCCCCATGGTCATCGAACCTTGCCAAAACACTCCCCGTCGCCACGAGCACCATCCGTCGACCACCTATTCCTTGTCATCGAGAAAAACTCTCACCTTCACACCTGTCACCTACATCATACAACATAAACATTAAGCCTAATGCTTAGTAAGGGAATGTACTATACATGACATATGCATGAATGCTTGATTTTTTTCATAAAACACATTCATTTACTTGTTCTTATTCTTTTTCTTTTCGTTGACATGAATTAAGGTGAGGATCGTGCCAGGGAGTAGGCCAAGTGCGTGTACATAGTCCTTTCGGCCGTATTCATGATCAATCGTATGGAAGTGACATTGGTTTTGTAACGCCCGGGTTTTCGGATCTTAGGGTTTTCTATTTCTTAGGTTATTTTCGTAAAAATAGCAAAATAAGTCTGTTTTGGGAACGGTGAGTTTTGTTAGAACTCTAAGATTAAATTGGAATTTGTGGAGATATACGAGATTTAGCGAAAGTCGAAATGGTTGGAAACACGGGAGGGCAAAACGATAAATGGGATTAATTAATGGTTAGTATTATTATTATTATTAATATTATTATTAATAAAATAAAACAACAGAATGGCCTGAAGGCCATTCTCTTGTTCGGGCTCGAGCCCGACGCCGAGAGAGACGAGGGAGGCGAGCGACGTCCCTCCGTCGGCCACCACCGCCGTTTTCCGACGTTCTCCGGCCAGACGACGGCGGCGAGCATGGTTCGGCCTGTCTCCGTGCACGAACCGACAGTAAGGTCTGGTTTTTTCCTTATTATCGGTTTGGTTGGGGCTGTGTGTGACGAGCTCGATTGAGCTCCGATCACCGGCCGATTTTGGATGTTTCTGGCGCGGGTTTGCCGACCCTTAGACCGGCTTTCATCGCCTGGCCATGATGAGCTCAATTTGAGCGAAAAACAGTGAATGCTCGATTAAGGGCATTTCGGTTTTGGCGTTTCTAGCTTGGGATTTTGGTTAGATTATTCAAATTGAGGGTATTTTTGGTCGATTGGTGAGGAAATGGGTGGAATTTGATGAAAAATCGGAAAGGGGGAAATTTCTGATTAAGGGCAGATTCGGTTTTCTGCTATTTTGACCTAGCTAGGGTCGTTTGTTTTAAAATTCCTTTTGGCAGGTTAAAATAGGTTATTAGAGGAGTACGTGGCCGCTGGAATCGTTCGATTCTGATAACCGACGCAAAAGTTACCGAACCCAAATTAGTGGCCCGTTTAGTTAGGTTTTAGTTAGAAATCGATGGAATTGTGCTTTTATGCTTATTAGTGAATACACTTGTCGTTATTTAGGTAGATTAAATGAATTGATGATTATTGGTGGATTTAGGTTAAAGTTTGGATATTAGAGATTATTGGAAGACCATTAATGGAGGTTAAGTAAATTGTGAGCACCACGTGCTCGACGAAATGCCCGAATGGAGAAAATGAAAGTTTTAGGAGAAATTGCCTTAGCTAGGAGCTTAGTTTAAGTTTGGGATTCGTTTATTTAGAATCGATTTTAATGTCCTTTATTTATGAAATGCCTTAGATGGACACGGCTTTTGGACGGTGCTCGGCTTGCTACGGACTCTAGGTAAGTGGGTGTTAGGCTTCCGGCCCTTAAGGCCCTACATCGTATCAATGTTAGGCTTTTCTGTTTTTGATGATGATTTTCTGATTGTGGGGTCTTGACGTGTCGGGTAGCCTAGGTTATTAGTTAATAGTTGTTTGTTAGGTTCATTAAAGCATGTCTATGTATGTTTGTGAATTGTTTGATGATATGTTTTGATGATATGTCATATGTGAATTCCTCATGCATCATGTTTTATAAAAGGTGCATACGAACTATTTACGAGCATGTTTTTACGAAGAATGGAATGATAATGATTTAAAGATGATATGTGATCTCACGGGGTAAGAGATGGTTCTCACGGGACAAGTCATGTATGTTTCTCACGTGGCAAATTGTATGTCTCTCACGGGGCAAGTAATGTATGTTTCTCATGTGGCAAATTGTATGTTTCTCACGGGGCAAGTCATGTATGGTTCTCATGGGGCAAGAAAATGGTTTAACGAAAACGAAATGAAATTGTTTTACAATGTCATGCATATATGTATGTTATGTTTAGTGCACCCCTTACTAAGCATTAGGCTTAATGTTTATGGGTTATGATGTAGGTGACAGGTGTGAAGATGAGAGTTCCTCTTGATGACAAAGAATAGGTGGTCGACGGGGTGGTGCTCGTGGCGACGGGGTGTGTTTTGGGTTGGCTTGGATGATCCGATGGTGTGCCCCGAACTGTTTGTGGCGAATGGATGTGAGTTAGTTTTGTTGGTTAGTAGGTCTACGTGTCGGTTTCGTTTGTAAAAGGATGAAAATGTTTAAGTATGTAGATTGGATGTTTTTATAGAAAAAATGTTTCTCACGTGGCAAATTGTATGTTTCTCACGTGGCAAATTGTATGTTTCTCACGTGGCAAATTGTATGTTTCTCACGTGGCAAATTGTATGTTTCTCACGTGGCAAATTGTATGTTTCTCACGTGGCAAATTGTATGTTTCTCACGTGGCAAATTGTATGTTTCTCACGTGGCAAATTGTATGTTTCTCACGTGGCAAATTGTATGTTTCTCACGTGGCAAATTGTATGTTTCTCACGTGGCAAATTGTATGTTTCTCACGTGGCAAATTGTATGTTTCTCACGTGGCAAATTGTATGTTTCTCACGTGGCAAATTGTATGTTTCTCACGTGGCAAATTGTATGTTTCTCACGTGGCAAATTGTATGTTTCTCACGTGGCAAATTGTATGTTTCTCACGTGGCAAATTGTATGTTTCTCACGTGGCAAATTGTATGTTTCTCACGTGGCAAATTGTATGTTTCTCACGTGGCAAATTGTATGTTTCTCACGTGGCAAATTGTCATGCATATATGTAATGTTATGTTTAGTGCACCCCTTACTAAGCATTAGGCTTAATGTTTATGTTGTATGATGTAGGTGACAGGTGTGAAGATGAGAGTTCCTCTTGATGACAAAGAATAGGTGGTCGACGGGTGGTGCTCGTGGCGACGGGGTGTGTTTTGGGTTGGCTTGATGATCCGATGGTGTGCCCCGAACTGTTTTGTGGCGAATGGATGTGAGTTAGTTTTGTTGGTTAGTAGGTCTACGTGTCGGTTTCGTTTGTAAAAGTATGAAAATGTTTAAGTATGTAGATTGGATGTTTTGATAGAAAAATGTATGAAAAGTCGAGTTTTGAGGTATATGTAGTGGAAATAGAACGTTTAGAATATAGAGTCTTAAGTTTAGAAATATACTGGAACTATTTGGTTATTTTGTAACAGGTAAGGATACGCTCGATTTTTAGAGCGATCCACGCAGTTCGTTTTCTTGAGTTTTCCAAAATTGTATGTTATATTAGTGTTGTGTTTTGATGATCGACGAACGAGAGATTTTAAGGGATTTCAACAATCCGAGACTTCGATTTATTGGTTTAGAAGTCGAAACGTTATGAGTGATATGAAAAGAAAAATTTACGTGGTTACAAGAGTTTAAAGTTAAGGTTACGTTATGGTTAGCTTGTTTAAGGGTTATGGGAAGTATTAAAAAAAAAATAGAATGATTAAAGGATTACATCACGGCAAGTCCGTGGCGGCCCTAACCTGATTGGGGTCGTCACAGTTATGGTATCAGAGAGACTGAGTTTTAAAAGCGACTTCTGTGAAGTGCCTGCCAAAAACACACCGCCGCACGAGGACTCTCCATCGACCGTAAGTATTTAAGTTTAAGTCTTATTCATAGATGTTTATATTGTTTTGTCTTGTGTTTGTATTATGTCTAGGAACAAGAAATGCCGAGAGCACCTAGGCAACTTCGAGTGGATCCTATTAGCCAGCTTACAGATATGGTGCGAGATTTTGAGCTAGAGGAGGAGCAGCTACTAGTTAGGGGTATAAAAAGAGTTGGTGAGGATTTAATTAGCCTAATGGATGAGAAACGTGCACGAAGGCTTGTACAGTTCCCACAATGCCAAACGTGTAGGAAGTGTCATGGTGGGGCACAAGGACAGAGATTGTCTAGGACCGAATAAGATACCACCGTGTTATCCTTTGAGGATGTCTACCTTGATCGAAGAGGAGGGAACCGCTTAACCATCGGTTATTCCAGGTATATTCATATAGTGGTGATTTATAAGATAAGGAACGTTAGAGTAGAAGTGTAATTAGAATAGGGGTTTAAAACGTAACTTTCGTATATTGGATAGATGGAGGATGGTAAATAGAGAAAGTTACGCGTTGAGATTAATAACCTGGGATAGTTGTGCGAGTGTGTACATACTTAGAATTTATTACCATTGGAGGAATGCAACTTAAGAGATATAACGGTTGAATAGATATAGATTGGACTTTAGTTGACAAACCTTCTAAGTGATAATAACCAAAAGTCTAGCTTAGGTGAATTGTCGAATAGGAGCATGTGACTTAGTAAATATCAGTGAAGAGAACAAAGATATTGAGGTAAAGTTGGTAGGTTAACAAATTTAGAGACGTTAGAAAATAGAGAATCTTATGTAAGGTGGTACTTAAGTTACAAGAATTAGACGTTTGCTAGGAGATATGTATCACCTTAGAAGGTTAGTCGATAAAGGGGAGATTTGTTTCTCTCTTTGAGGTGTGGGGTTTACGACCAACGCGATAAGGGAGAAAACTTAGTTAAGCTAAGGGCAGTCTGTGAATAATAGACGCGTCAAGTCATGAGTGCGTGTTGTTCGACAGAGTGAGTACCAAATTAGGAAAAGTAACGAGTAGTTGATTTCTAACTTTTGATTTAGAAAGATAAGAGATAAGTAGTAAGTCTAAGGTTGATACAGTTCAAGTTAAACACCGTAACCTGTGACTTACAACCAAGATGGAAGTAGGAACTTTAGTGTTTAAAGGACCTGAGAGGTAGATCTTAATGAAGAGTCATTTCCAGATTTTGGGGGAAAAGATTTGACTGGAGAGTTTGGGTGATGACTAATGAAGTGGGACTCGAAGTGCGTATGAGTGATCGAACGATAGAGCGTGAAGCCGGAAAAGTTTAGAACTTTATGGATGTAGAAATAGTCATTACTCAATAGGTGGTTAAAGCCGTAGGCCAGTTCAAATTTAACGCCTAAGTGGTAATTGAGGAAATCGGGAGAATGAGATCAAATTAGGTGAGTTAGAAAGTTTGGCCTATAAAGGATCAAGAGGAGGCTGATACATGTGAGAATTTAAGGAAGTGAACTCGATCACTTTGGTATTAGCCATGGCATGCTTAGTTTCGTTAAAAGAAATGAATGCTTCTAAATTTTTGGGAAAATAGGAGGATAAGAATTAAGAATTTTAGAAGAATTAGATTAAGGTCGTAGGTCTACCTACAACAAGTTTGCTAACAAGAAAAAAATTGTTAGGCAAATTATTGTGAAGAAGACAAGTAGAATATTTAGAACCTGACTAGAAGGAATGAAAGATAGTAGACTAGTTAGTAACTTCGAGGAAGTTCTTGTGGGATATTAAGAATGAGTATAGGACATTATTTAAATTAAATAAGGGGTTTAGATTTGGAGTTAAGCCCGAATGTGAAGTCTTATGAATCAAGGGATTGGTGAGTTATCAAGTACATTAGGAATAAGATTAAATTAGGAATTTTGAAGGGCCAACCTGTATGTAACGAAGTTGAAGCCAATGATTTTTGGAACGGCTAAGGTTAAAGTAAATAAACTTAAGTAAGTGAATAAAATCGCAACTTAAGGAAAATAAGGACTACGTGGTGTAAGATGAAATGGGCGGTTAGGTAGACTTTTGAGCCTTGAATTATATCATGCGGGTAAGTGAGAAGATTAACTAGATCAAATGGAAGATTGATATAAGAGTCAAGTACTGGAGGTTGTGGAAATTGGAGCATATTGGACTAAAGTGAAAATGATTTGCACAAAGACTATGCAAGTGAGCTTAGAAGTGAAGTTAGATAAGGAGGACTAAGAAAGTTTCGACTATTAAGTTTTGTCAAATTAATAATTCACCCTTTGAAGTCTTGGGTGAATGGTCTAATGAAGAAGTTTAGACTTAAAAATTTGTTAGTCATTAATGATGATCGAGGTAAGAGTTGGATAGATCGAGTGTAGAGGATGTAAATATAGAACTTAGAGTATGCCTTGAGAGCGTCAAGGGGTAGATTTAAGCATTTAAAGCACTGTGTACGAGAATGACATTAGAGTGGTTAAGAAAATGTTGTAATTGCCCAAGGTAAGTAGGTTTAGAAAGCGAGAGTGATAATTTGGAAAGGAGATAGTAGGGTAGAGAAAAGTTTGAAATGGAGGGCTAGGATAAGAAATCTATGTATCAAATTCTTAATGTCATGAAGTTGAAGAAACTTTGAGGTTTTGATGTGGTTAAGTGCATATTGTTGGCACGAAATAAGAAAAGTTAGGAACTAAATGAACTTAGTTAGAGGGAGAATTAAGTTGGAGTTAAGTTAGAGAGGATCGAGAGTCTAAGTGATGGAGGTTAAGTTGAAGTCGATGGATGTATGAGCGATTGAGTTACGAAGTGAGTATTTAAAAGAATTTAAGGCTTTTGGAATATAGGAAACCATTGAGACCCGAGGGGTGGGTGAGACCATAGGAGTGTCGTGAATGGTATTGCGATTATGGTTAAGTAAATAATGTGAGGGTGAGTAATTAGAAGTTTAACCAAGCAACAATTTTGAGGACAAAATTTCATTTAAGGAGGGAAGGATGTAACGCCCGGGTTTTCGGATCTTAGGGTTTTCTATTTCTTAGGTTATTTTCGTAAAAATAGAAGAATAAGTCCGTTTTGGGAACGGTGAGTTTTGTTAGAACTCTAAGATTAAATTGGAATTTGTGGAGATATACGAGATTTAGCGAAAGTCGAAATGGTTGGAAACACGGGAGGGAAAAACGATAAATGAGGATTAATTAATGGTTAGTATTATTATTATTATTATTATTATTATTATTATTATTAATAAAATAAAACAACAGAATGGCCCGAAAGCCATTCTGTTGTTCGAGCTCGAGCCCGACGCCGAGAGAGACGAGGGAGGCGAGCGACGTCCCTCCGACGGCCACTGTGATGACTCGGATCTGTAAGTATGGTACGATGGCTGCACGAACCGGAACTCGGATGGCGGTACGTCCGCGCGGGCGAACCGGAAGGTGACGGGTCGTAAAAAGGGGGTCGTCACAATCCCACAGCGCTTGGGGAAGTATGTGGAAATGAAACATATGTAAAGAGATCCTCCCAACATAGCAAGACGCGTTTTGGAGCACAATTGGCAACGGATCCCATAAGAACTCCGAAGTTAAAAGTGCTTCGGCGAGAGCAATTCCAGGTTGGGTGACCTTCCGGGAAGTTCTCGCCAAACAAAGCCGTGAGGGGAGGATATTGGGCTGCGGCCCAATCCCCAGAGCGGACAATATCTTGCTGGGATAAGGGGTCGTTACAGCCACCACCGGCGTTTTCTGACGTTCTCCGGCCAGACGACGGCGGCGAGCATGGTTCGGCCTGTCTCCGCGCACGAACCGACGGTAAGGTCCGATTTTCTCCCTGTTTTCGGTTTGGTTTGGGATGTGTGTGACGAGCTCGATTGAGCTCCGATCACCGGCCGATTTTGGGTGTTTCTGGCGCGGGTTTGCCGACCCTTAGACCGGATTTCATCGCCTGGCCATGATGAGCTCAATTTGAGTGAAAAACAGTGAATGCTCGATTTAGGGCATTTCGGTTTTGGCGTGTCTAGCTTGGGATTTTGGTTAGATTATTCAAATTGAGGGTATTTGTGGTCGATTGGTGAGGAAATGGGTGGAATTTGATGAAAAATCGGAAAGGGGGAAATTTCTTACTAAGGGCAGATTCGGGTTTCTGCTATTTTGACCTAGCTAGGGTCGTTTGTTTTAAAATTTATTTTGGCAGGTTAAAATAGGTTATTAGAGGAGTACGTGGCCGCTGGAATAGTTCGATTCCGATAACCGACGCAAAAGTTACGCGCGTTTGAAGTTTCGGGTCGGTTTTTACCGAACCCAAATTAGTGGCTCGTTTAGTTAGGTTTTAGTTAGAAATCGATGGAATTGTGCTTTTATGCTTATTAGTGAATACACTTGTCGTTATTTAGGTAGATTAAATGAATTGATGATTATTGGTGGATTTAGGTTAAAGTTTGGATATTAGAGATTATTGGAAGACCATTAATGGAGGTTAAGTAAATTGTGAGTACCACGTGCTTGATGAAATGCCCGAATGGAGAAAATGAAAGTTTTAAGAGAAATTGCCTTAGCTAGGAGCTTAGTTTAAGTTTGGGATTCGTTTATTTAGAATTGATTTTAATGTCCTTTATTTATGAAATGTCTTAGGTGGACACGGCTTTTGGACGGTGCTCGGCTTGCTACGGACTCCAGGTAAGTGGGTGTTAGGCTTCCGGCCCTTAAGGCCCTACATCGTATCAACGTTAGGCTTTTCTGTTTTTTATGAAAAAAAAAAAAAAAAAAAAAAAATAAATTCCCCCCCCAAGGATTTAGTATAAATGGAAATGGAAACCTTAAACCTCATTATTACACTGTAGCAGACATTCCCTCTCGGCGATCCTTCCTTTCCAAGTTGGTTGCTCTAGGATACCAGAACTTCCATTTACCGACGGCTGCGTTCGAGCTTGCTCTTCTCTGCAAAATCCACACCCGAGTTTATGAAATGGACAATGTAGTCATTCATTGTAATAGAGCTCTGTTTTCAGCCGGCACTGAGTTCGGATTTTTTTTTTAGCAGTTGCGAGTAGTTTATGC